>JAHFWF010000091.1:0-600000 GCA_022545495.1 Chrysanthemum lavandulifolium | reverse complement strand
ATGATCTCATTTTCTGATGCTACCTTAGGATCACATTTTAAAAATGTACCGCGTATAATTTTGAACGAAGATACTCCGTTCAAAAAAAGCGCAATAGACAAAGGTATGTTTATTATATTTTAATTCAACATGTATTTCGTTCTTTTTAAAGATTATAAATAATATAGTTGCATCTTATAATGTCATTGCAATATTTAAATTGTAGATCCTCGCATGAAACATAAATGTAAATGGTTTAATCACTCCGATCATGATGATGAGAAAAGGCGCTTTTATCGGGACGTTACGGATTACGTGGCGAAAGAGGACGGTTTGGTAAGAATATCGTATTTTAATGTAATAGTATCGATAGTCATTTATAGTATGATATTTTCCTGGATAGTAGATGCATTTACTTATGTTGCCTATTCATCTTTGATCCCTATTGAATGCAGACCATACCACATCATTTTGCGGGACCGTATGAAATGTATAAGTACCAAAACGCAATTCTGATATACCATGAAGAGTCTTTCTATGTGAACGTGGATTGGGAAAAACATAAAGATAGGCCTGAGAGCAAAAATCATGTTACCATAAAAACTAATTGGAAGGACGTTGAGAAGAGGTGTGAGTGGGAGAAAGACAAAACGGTAAGGTTCAAACTTATGAGGATGGTCAAAGATGATGCTGAGACTGTTGATGCACGTAAATCGGTGATGATTCCATTGTTCCATATGTGTTAAACGAATTTGCTTTGGGTATTTGATGTGTTTTGGTACTGTCTCAGCCGAAACTGATATGATAAAGGCTTGGAACATCTTGAATTACTTGTTTTATTGGATGATTTAGGATTAATTTCAGTGTGGTTGTGAAATTGACAATAGTGTTTTGATTCACCGTTCTCGTAAGCCGGTTAGAAGTTAATGTGTCATATGTTTGGAACGTATTATTTCAGTATGGTTTCAAAATGGCCACAAACATTATATTATGTACCTGGATGATCCATACTATTATGTATCAACTTTCTATTATGTATCTGGATCTGTACTCTTAAAGAAGTTGTAGTTCACGTTTACGTATAACATGATATTTGATTTATATTATGCATAATGCACTTATATAAATAAGTTTGATGAAAAGCAAATACATATTATTTGCATAATTATATCAATCATCATTATGAATGGATTATTGATGATAAAAATTGAAATAGCTACTTTGAAAACATGAAAGTGGACATGGAAGTTTAAAGCAAAATGTTGGTTTTATATAAAAACGTTAATTAAGGGATTTAAACGATTTATATCTGATGTGCAACATTTTTTATTAATGCTAACATTTAATGGCAATTATCATTGACGATTTCATTAATGGTAATATTGAATGACAATAAATGCAGATTTCATAATAACAGAAAGAAATTTATAACATAAAAACATTTCCTATAGCAATATGCAAAATATCATTCAAAGATCATGTTACATAAACGTAACTATTGAAAATAAATTCGTGGCCGAATACATTTATTATTGAAAATGAACGAAACTAAACTTATAAGAATGATGACGATATTTCAATCATCATCGCTAAAGAAGTTTAGATCCACAACGTAGTCATCAGTTAACTCATGACCCATTGCGCGTATGTCATTAATCATAGCATATGTTTTTAGGATCTTTGACTTAACAATGTTGAAAACTTGTTGACACTCTTGAGGATCTCCAACATTTACTTTAAGCCAGTTGAGAAAAATTGATTCGTCTAACTCATCTATTAAATCAAAACAACATGAAAGATCATCTTAATATGAAAACATATTCCTGTATATAAATCATAGTACAAATCTTATATGCGATACCTTTATTATTTTGAGAAGATGAACCTTCTTCAAATAATGAAGCAAGAAACATCAAAGCTTCATCGACTTTACTATTTGCCGATTGGTTTGTGTTGATCACGTACTCCATCCTTATTCTTTGGTTGAGTCACTTTTTGTTTCTCATCAACAGGCGATGATGGGACTTTGAATCGATTCAAAGTGAATGTGGTTTTGCATCTTCAAAGGTTTTAGGGTTTGATGAAGCCATGTGAAGATGATATGTCGTAATATGTTATTCAACTGGCCATTATATAGTGATTGTTTCAATTGAGTGGGCTTTGTTTGGGTTGATGGACATATTTTAATGGGCCAGGTTTTTATGTACATTAAACTAAGATGGGTTTTTGAACAACACTAAGTTGTAATTGCATTTACTGGACTCGTCTTGTAGGGGACGGGTTTTGGAAATTTCGAAGTATTAGTTATTGTTATTAAATATATCAGAAGTAAATTGAACAAAAAAAATGAAACGATGCACATTGAAATTATTCAAAATTGATTTCATTCGAAATTGTCTTAAAATTATAAGCGTTAATGTTGCCATAAAATACCTTTGTTAAGCTATATTTGCCTAGGTAGAAATAAATTAACAAATAACCACGGATATCCGGATTTATCTATAATTCTTATACAAAAACAAAAGGACACAATCTGTTATTACGATATTGGCACACATCAATCATCATATGTAGAAACAAATATTATTGAATAAACATAAATAATTTTGTTAACATGATTGATTGTTTTTGGTATATAAAAATGTATATTCCACAACTAATGTTGCAACATAGTTTTGATATCTTAGTTTATTAAATAATTTGTTTCCATTTATGGCTATAACCAATTCACAAAATATGGACAATGTTGAGATAAGTAAAAAACCTATTTAGTCAATTCATTTAAGTAGGAAAACAATTGTTGATCATAAATTAACTGAATTCAAGAATAGCATAAAAATGTATTTGTGATAAAATCACAAAACACAAAACAAACTGTTTCCAAACCATAAAAAACAAAAAACAAACTGGAACAATTGTCTTTAATCCAACAGAAACAATTTGAAATAAACATTATTCAAAATTTATTGGGATACTAAGATGCGAAGGAGAATGAGAATCAGTGATCCTTGCCATTGACCACTTCAACCACATCAATACTCTTAACTTTCTTTGCAGATGCATCCTCCTGCACATAATCATCCAGAACAATCGCATCACGTTTTGTTTTCGGGCTGCCACCTAACACTTGACATTTTCCACCTCTTTATTCATACGGGTGTGCTTTGCTTTTCAGGCGCCACCTAACACTTGACATTTTCCACCTCTTTATTGACTTACGGGTGTGCTTTGCTTTTCGGAGCGCCACTTACCAATTCGATTTTCAACTCCCTTCTACACTTACGGGGTGTGTTCAATGTTGAAAGGAATGTTATCGACATAATTGAACTTGCTTGTGGTAACGGCGAGGGTAACTAGATCTGCATTTCTCCATCATTTTCTGGGATAAATGAGGTAAGAATGTATTATAGAATATTAAGGTATACTAAATGAAATGACTAGAGAGACTTGTAAGGATTTTTAAAAACCTCATTGATGAACCCTCGTTTAAAAGTATTTATCATATTTGCATCATCGAAATCATCTTGACTTGGTAAACATGGTTGTTGTTGGTTATATTATATGAAGAATACAAAAACCGAAACAACATTTTTTGCCAATAATGGGAACCAATTCATCGGAAAGATATCATCACTGATCTCCATACCGCCTTGAGCTTATGACACGGGATGTCAATCATCTTAGTGACAATATCTTCATACAACAAAAGAGATCTTTGAGCGGTGTCGTCAATAACACGACGATTACTTTATACCTAACATTCAACAATTTGGGGACTATAAGTATTTCTTTGAAAACAACATCCATGTATATTTTGATAAATTTAGCAAAAATTACAAAACATTACCTTGGTGCAACATTGTCGATCTCTCTGCACTTTTTGCAAAAATATGTCTTAGTCTTGGATTTCTTTTTGATGATGAAGATTCACCATTGTCTTGAGTTCTTTGGCCACACGACCGCATTTCTTCTGACGAGGAACCACCAACCATGTTCTCGATGCACCTTGTGTATCTTTGCGTATCTGATACATTCAAAACTCGCATAATATGATTTATAAATTAGTATAGAAAATTGACATTCACGGTTTAATAATAATAACGGATAACTTACATATTCGGATTCACGAATAGACCAACCATTTTCCTAACGTTTTCAAAAACTCATCGAAGTGATTTCTTTTTGGATGGTGAAAACACATTTAGAATTATGTTCTTCTCCACATAACCATCCATTTCTTGATACCTATACACCATAACATAGTGATTCATGATCCAACAAAAATGAACACGATGTAATAGCAATTATATTTATATTTGTAACAATAAGGTTGAAACCATAAGTGAACAAAGTGATTCATGATCCAACAATGAACAAAGTGATTCATGATCCAACAAAAATGAACAAAGTGTGTCGCAATTATATTTATATTTGTAACAATAAGGTTGAAACCATTAGTTTTATAAAGGAAATACTTACATCTTTCTGTACACATTAATCTCTGGAATGTTATCATTGATATAAAGCTTAGTTGCAAATGCCCCATTGCTAACAGACGGCTTATCTACAGTAGTAGAATATAATCATTAGTAAATTTGAAGTAAAAAACTATTAAAACAAACATGAGTAAAGTATATAAAACATTTTACCATTAAAGTATTTGACTTTTCCTATTTGAAGGATCATTACAACATTTCGCATTTTATCCAATTGTTGTGCCAAACTGTTGAACCGTTCAACCCATCCGTCAAAGAAACAACAATCCAGTGTAACATATTGGATTTCACAAACACATCACATAACAATATATGAATCGAATTATGTAAAGTTTAGAGAGAAAAGTGGGAACCTTTCTAGAGAGAGAGGTGAAAGAAAACTTAGAAGGTTAGATTAAGATGAATGAAAGGTCCAACCTCTACCTTGGGAGGTAGAGGGTATTTATAGTTACATAATAAACGTCCTCCTTGATGTGGATCGGGCATACGGTGGGTAAAGACCCGTCCGTCCTCCACGGTGTTGCACTAAACTAAACTACGCTACAAACTAACTAATAAACGCTAAATAACGTAACTAATGACAAATCTACGAGCTAACTTATGCTAGATAATATTTGGGGTGACCGACTCTTTACTATGGAATTTTATAATTCTAACAATCTCCCAAGGAGGTCACCCCATGTTTACATTTGAATCCTAGCATTCTATTTTAACTTAGGTCTTGAGCTCGTGACTTGAATTCTTCATTTCCATAATCTTTGTGCTTTAGCGATTCTTCAAAGTCCGCATAGATTTGTACTTTTAGTGGAGGTCTTTGGTGCGATCCATCTTTGATGATCTTGAGCTTTCATTGAGATCATCGACCATGAAATCTGGATCACCCTTTATTGTGTTGCCATCATGTGAAGTTGTGACTTCGGACCGACATGCTCACACTTTTGAATCATGACATCTTTCCATCGAGTAGCGGAAGCCTTCTTGGTTCATGATATTTGCGGCGAAGCAAAAGCATAGTATGAAATATCGAGCCAGGTTATGTAGATATGCACTAGTCATGATTTCTTCAAATTAAGTGTGGATCTTTGTGAGCATGCGACTTTGGATTGACTCCTCGATTACGATCATTTGCAACCGTCCAAATGTACATGTAAGCAAAGATTAGCAATAAAGCGCGCGAAAGTGTCTTTGATCACTTCGTTGAATTGAGTACCGACCCACGATTCCCGTTGATCAATACAAATCTTGCTTGTGATCGGTAGGATTCTAAGAATCTCCTTGATAGGGTTTCACAATTGTTCTAGGCTGTTCTCAAACCGAGCGTCTCAAAGAAGACAACACGGGTGAGTGAACCAAATAATTGAGATTCAGCGATTGATGAAAATTGATTTGAAAACAATCGCGTATTGCTTAAGATAAAGATTTTGCAATCTGACGAAGGTTTTATGAGAAGATCAATTTTCAATCAAAATACTTTTGTATTTGAAAAGAGTACACATTCGACGTGCTAGTGAAAAGAAGAGATTCGCACATCGAGCGGTTTTCCCAAAAGTATTTTTTCAATCGGATATACTTTTGAATTTGAAACATGAATACACATTCGATGCGCTAGAAAAGAAGATTTGCACATTGAGCGGTTTTCCAAAAGCATTCGTCAATTCCATTCTGGACCAAGGTTGATTCAAGAGTGAATCGCCCATCGTTTCTATCCGGTTGTCACAAGCTTGATCTTTTGCAAGATCTCACATGTCACCCACCAAGAGCTTGTTTGATGTTGGCTCTAGAAGGATTTCCATCTTCATTGTGAAAACTTTAAATATCACTCGGATGTTACGGCAATACCACAAGGATAATGCGTGGGACTCTTAATATATTCTTACTTTCCACATTGTGTGAAATGAAAGTCTTCAAGAATAGTGTCCTAATGATATATTGTGGATGATCTCTTAGCTCTAGACTCAATTGTGCATATTTGGTTCTGTATCGGAGACTAGGGAGAGGTCTCCTTCTTCAATATCAACAATCTCTAAGAGAAAGTCGATAGATCATGTCGGTTCCCGTGAGAATGAAACAAGCCCTTTTAAGAGGAACTTGAGTAGCTTGGGAAGTTTAGTGCGGTCGTCCTTTGGGTCTATGACGTCTTGTCTTCAATACTGGAGTTACCTAAGTAACCACCAGTAGCATATGTATTGAACCGGTTTACGCCTAAGGTTGAAAAAAATGGAGGCTATTTCTTTTCACCCTTTTTACATTCAATTCTTTTCATTCTTCAACCCCTTGATGCTTACCGAGACTTCATAACTAGAACCTTGTTGGGTTTATTCGATACTAGCTCGATCTCGATCCGCACTCTTCCCATTTCTCACTTTTCTCCTTTTTCATCATACCTAAGGACTCTACACTATCTAGTGGATTGTCACTGGTGAATCCCTCCGACTCTGGCGGGATCAAATACCTACCCTAACCATCCTTATAACTCCATGCATAAAGTAAAATGGTGGGTCTTTTAGTGCAGTTCATTCCTTCTAAAACCAATTGAAAAATCATTTGGAAAAACAATCAAGGTACTTGTGATACGAGATCAAAGCATTTTGTACCTTAATAGTTTAGATCATTTAGAATATCCTCCTCCTCAACATGTGCATTGTGTATTAGAAATTGTTTAGCACATGGAGGCAAGAGTTCTTTGAAATAATTTATTTGAAATAATTTCTTGGTCACAATTTCCATGGAAAAAGCCATTTGATTTTCTTTGGTAAATTCTCCCCTCGATATGTGCATAGGATATTTGAAATCATTTTTATCACATAGAGGCAAGAGTTAATTTAAAGCACATCCACAATCAAAAGAGCCATTAAGAAACCATTTGAAAACTCAATCAAGGTACTTTATAAATCTCTTTAAAAGCTTTTGTACCTCGATAGTTATGCTCCCCTCAATATGTGCTTGAGATTCGAAGCGTTTAGTACATATGAGAGAAGCGACTGCAAATTTCATCAAATCGATCATCATTTATCAAATTTCATTATTAAATCACAAATTCTCCCGATCAAAATATCAAACCCTTTGAGATTTTGGATCCCAAGTGATTTAATAAGGTTTAGAAAACATAGGAGAAAATGTGGCCTTGTTTAAATACTCATATGGTTTTGGATAAATCCTCCTCCTCAACATGTGCATTGTGTATTAGAAATCGTTTGGCACATGGAGGCAGGAGTGCCTTTGAAGGACTAAAACCAATTCCATAAAAACAGATTTGAGATTTAAATCACGATCTCTCCCTTGATCAAAAATATCAAATCATTTGAGATTTGTGATCCCATCTGATTTAAATTATTTAGAAAAGTTTTAGGGAAATATGTGGTAAAATTTAATTTTGAAAAATGATTAATAAGGAACAGATTTAGACATTAAAGATTGTTAGTGTCAGGTATGATTGTTTTTAAGAGATCTTTTGAGTAAAACAAAACAATTTCACAATCAAACAAGAACAAAAAATTTCATTTTGAAAGACCTTGATTCAAAGAAAAATCATACCATGACATAACATTAAATCTTTAGATCACCACATAATTTCGTACAAGCGGACTCTTTTGAAGATATATTGTTTGAAAATATTTTAAATTAAATCACTCTCCCCTCAATCGATGACCGAAGTCGATAATTGAGTGACTTAAATTTTGATAAAATGAAGTCCGGTGATTTTCAAAATTTAGTCAATATATTTTCAAAACAATATTTTCCATTTTCAAAAACAATATTTTTAAAGTTTTAGAAAAATGGTATCATCACGATTATCTGCACAAAGATATGTTAGGTGGTTGAGAAGCTTCATTGTTCTTTGTAGGGCTTGGAAGAAAACGTCTGTGATGTAGTGAGACTTCTTCTTACGTTGCATTTTGAATGCCAACGAGGTCAAATTAAGCTCCGTTTCTTCAATCAATTAGAAAACCATCTGCCGATGCGGTGAGACCTCTTACGTTGCATTTATGCCAACTCGCATGGAAGTCCAATTAAGCTCCGTTTCTTCATTTGTCAACCCAAGATATAGTTACCCTTTCCTTTCGGCATCGATCATCTTCAATTGTGGGATCCGGATCGAGAACATTCTATTAAACCAATATCCACGCATCGTTAGTGAACACACATCTGAGATATCGGTGGTCGACATCACCCAAACACCAATCGACTAATAAAAGTCAATTCAACATATCAATCGGATCATATAAATACATGGGAATAATGTGTTTATCAAACTCTAATCATCTAATCCTAATAATCATATCCTAGAAACCTAGTCCTTCAACATAGGCAATTGTATTTTCTGAGATAAGCACGTAGGATGATTAAGATAATCTCGTTAGATGATCTGATTTGAAAACATTCTCCCCTCAATCAATGACTTAAATTTAGAAAAGTTTAAAAGCGTGAAGTCATTGATTGAGTTTTCAATTTTACGAAAACTACGAATGATTGTATTTCAAGCAACTCATTTACCACCAATTTTTGAAAACAACAAATATTTTTACGAAGAATTTTAGGCGGAAAAACATTTGTGTAGGAGCAATGATCCTTGACATACTTTCCTTGTTTTGATTTTAGGATAAGTGCACGAAATATTTTGAAAATAGGTTTAGCGCAACACTTTCCTTCCTTTAAAAGAGCGGGTTGCTATACGAAATAATAGCAAGCCATCATTTGAAGCCAGGATACGAGTTTGAAATAAGCGTAAGCCATTTTAATTTTATTTTTTATTTTATTTATTTTATTTTTATTTTTTAAGACATGATTAGAAAAGAATATTTATACCTTACATTAGAACTTCATCTAAAGTCCGTGCCATTATTGAATGACATTTCTAAGACCGTAGATGTTATCGATACCGGAAGACATGTCTTGAAAATAATATTTTGGACTTTTCAAAATTTTACGATTTTATGGGTTTTGTTGATTTTATATTTTTGTATTTTGTTTTGAAAAATATATACACAGATAGAGTAGATGATATAATTTAAGAGGATGATGATCACGAGTCTGAGATAATGATATTGAAGCGTACGTCGTAGAAGATAGAATTCGTCATCTCTAAACTTCCACCACCAAAGCTTTTGAGACTCTTGAATGGACGTCGAAATTGAGCTGCGAAAGTGAGACTTTGGTAGCTTCCCTCATACCGTCAATCTTGAATAAAGGCCATTTTCCCAAGAAGAAGAATGAGAAGAGCAGTCTCATTGAATGAAGCTCGGCACCCAAGAACATGAGAACACGAGAGGTAACAAGTTAAGACATTGATCGTCTTAGCGGTTATCAAATCGAATAAGCGATGAAGACCGATCACATGAACTTTGTTGTGCGTCCCGATGTACACATTACTCTTCTAGATTGACCGGTTGTCTTATGTAGGGAACAATACATAAACATCTTCATTTTACCAAATGCATTCCAGTTATCTTCCATATAACCAATCGACCCATAATGTACACAAGTACCCAACGGAGTAGAGACAACAACATCACACTAATCGGTTGAATCACCGATCTCCTATCGGATGTCAACTCTAGAATGATTGATTAAGCTTAATCATGTGAATATGTTGTCCGACCACGATGTACACATATCTCTCCACGATCGTTGCGATCTCATCGAATCATCATTACATTGTGTACATGAAGCACTAACAGGAAGCACTTTATCATAAATCATATAGAAGATGTCGATATGCAATATCATCTCACGAACAAATATTCTTCTCACATTTCTTCTAATCGAGCAAAAGTAACACATACCAAAAGTCTCGAGACCATTTCCTCCAATTAGTTGGAATAATACACCAAAGGCTACGAGTTAAACATCGAGTTTCTCTACGGTTATGACCATTGTCTTTCGGGATAACTTCAATCGGTAGAAGTGTTAAGTTCATCATGTGTACTCGTTGTGCTTTTAGATATATGTCTCCTTCCCCTTCTTTGGTTTTGATACCTCAGTTCGATAAAACATAATATACCCAAAACTCAAAATCTTGTGAGAAGAACTCAAATAGCCCAAATGAATCTGTGAGAATCAGCTGCAGCGGAAACTCTCTCGACTATCTTTATCAACCCATATGTAGACAATTTGAAGTGACCACCGATGAAGAATACCGATATACCAAACTTGAAACATAAGTCGATTCCCACATTTGTATCTTAAGCTTGCACTTAATAATGGAAGAGCGGTGTAGAAATTTATGCTTCAAGCAAATTCCTAAGTACTCACTACTCAAGAAAAGTATGAGACATTAACACCTCTTGCGATTATCCACACCGACATATCGTGTGACCTTGAGTAAAACAAAGTAACTCCTAATAGTGATAGTTAACCGGTCTTCAACCATCCACCTCATTGCTTGGTAACTAGATAACCTAAGACTTCAACTCAAATTCTTAAGCCCGAGCAAGTTATCAAATAAGAACACGCCTTTGTGAATGTCAACTTCAACCTCAAATAAGTGATAAAGAGTAACTTCAAGTAATCAACTTGTGTCAAATGTCCAACACTTGAATAAACATACAATCGGATGAACATTGACCCAATGAATGAACCGGACAAATGATTCCTCAACATCAATGCATTCTTCCTCAAGGTATACATGTAGAAGGCGATCTGGAAGATTTACTAAAAATGTCTTCTAGCGGATGAGGAAGTCATTTTCCTTAATGTTCATGTGGTTGATTTATAAGCGTGCACAATGAGAGGAACAATAATCCGTGAAGATTTGGCAAAGGAATACCAAAGAGCGGATCATTATTCATGAACAATAATCCGTGAAGATTTGGCAAAGGAATACCAAAGCGGATCATTATTCGATGGCGCAACTACAATATCATGATAGTCATTATCAACGCCTTGTGAAATGGCGGAGATAAGGTTTCTTGAGAGTTAAAGTACTTCTTAGATGGTGAAATAGTTGAGTCGGTAGAAACCGGAGCATGAGCTTGAGAATCGGATGATCAACATTCGTTAGAGGTTGGAAGTACTCATCAAACATATCTTTGAAAAACAATTAATCCCAATTATCCTTAGTAATTGAAGCATTAGGCGTGGGAGGTGTCATCAAAAATCAAGCAATGAATCATTGCAAAGGAATATGAACAAGTCTAATTGGGATTAAATTTTGGCTTTTCAATCTCCCCAATTAGTGCTCTCCCATAAAGCGGCGAAGATTTTCAAGTGTTCTTCTCGGCCGGATTAAGAAGAAGTCTTTAGATCATCAAATGAAATTAGTCTTTAGTCTTCTAATCATGTAGCGAAAATGTAGATTAGGCGTAGACTCGACCTTCTTCAAGATTGTCCGAATGGGAAATAGGCAGTTAACATCTTCTTGGACCAAAGGCATTCCGTTAACTTGTAAATAGTAAATCCCTTAATTAAACTCCTCCCAATCAAACAAGAAGAACAATGTTCATCAAAGAAATCGACCCGACAACTAGAAGCACTTTGTCATTTAATCATATCGGCCGTGTGAAGATGTCAACCAACGGCTCTTAGAAGAAACTACATGTGAAGATGATCCGATAAGAAGAATCTCGGTTCTTATTCTCAAATATCAGTCAACCATGCAAAAAATTCACACTTCTTCTCCCCCTCAAGAATTGCATATGGAGATGCCATTCTTGATTAAACAAGTGATTATCATTCAAATGTATTCTATTTTCACTTCTCCCCCGCAAAGTTAGCACAGGATGTTGCCATCTTCATTATATTGAGCAAGTGGAATAAGAGTAATTATTAGTAGTCTGATTCACTTGATGACTGAAGCGCATGGAAAAAGCATGAAGCATGTTGATGAAGAATGTCGATGAGAATGGTCATAAACATGAAGATTTCTCTTCTTATGAAGATAAAGCGCACTAAAGCGTACACCTTTCTTTTCTTTGAGGAGCGGGCACGAAGTGTTATCTGAGACACCATAATGATGAAAGTACGAGGCTGAGCGATGTGAGCAGACGTCATAGCGATTGAATATCAATGTTGAGTAACTTGAACCCGTGAGTTATGAGATATCAATCCTTTTGTTATCCATACTTTAAGCCAGTCCATGTATTGAAGGATCAAGTATACGCACTGAGTAAGGACTACTGCACTATTATTACAAACTTGATTGCATATATTTTGGTTAGTGACATCAGTATCCAAACCCTTTGGGGTTTCACGGTCAACATTGAGATTGCCATTGGTAAACATATTTCCTGTAGGTATCCACCTAAGTCCAGCATCCTTAAACATTCTACCAGAAGGTATCCGCTTATGGCAAGGTCTAGGATTATTAGGCTTCTTATGCACAGTGGAAGACTTATCCTTATTCCTATTTTCCAAAGATTTAGCAGTTGGTATCCATCTAGGCGAAGTTTTTGGTTTGTTTTGCTTCACAACATGTTGAACCTTAGTCACATTAGTAGTCTTAGTGGATTGTACCTTAGCATGTGAATTAGGAAAATGTTTCTTTTGTGGAAAAGACTCGAATTTCTAGTTTTGTTTTCTACATGCTTAGCATTCATATGCATAACTATTCTTAGATGCGCCAATCCTAGTCTTTTGAGTGTTCCTATGAAGTGGTTTACAACTACTAGTAGTGCCTTGAAATCTCGTAGAATTCCTCACCCTAGGTCTTGCACCTAACATTCCGTCTTTTCGAATCGTGCCTTTTTCCTAGCTTTTTCTAGATAATAGTTCTTCCACAAGTCATTCATATCATATGAATTACGGGTTTTAATGCTTGGTTTTGACACTATTTTCGAACTAATCCTAGAGGTCTTTGGGTAGAAGTGACTACGTGTTGAGGGTTAGCAGACTAGAAGCCTTATTCTTAGGTAACTCGGTGAAGTGGTGGTTTTGACAAAACATGTTTCTCATCAACTTGGGAGGCAAGCGTGTTTTGAAAATTTTGTTCTCTCGGATATAAATCATGAGGTGCCTAATAATGGACCGGTTTCTAATGGGATGAAAGCTGGTTTCCCCAAGGTTGATGGTTTTGTAAACTTAGTGTTCACACTTTTCCTCTGATTTTCCTAAGCTCATTTTTAGGGCAACAATAGCGAAACTCTTTTCACGAAGTTGAGCTTTGAGATCATCAATTTTGCTATCAAAGAGTTTGATTGTTCTATTGACTTAGTTCTAGCTTCTTTGTGAGCCACTTAGTTCTATGTGATGCTTTCTCAAAGACTCATTTTCCTTTAGTAATTTGGCCACACAAACCGCTAATTCATCATTTCTCATTTGAATATCATCAATAGTATTATCATCGAATTACTTGTAACCAAATTACTTTTCACATGCATATTAGAAATATGTTTCTTCAATTTGTTGATAGTTGACTCTTTGTCTTGAATCGAGCTTTCAAAGTGTTAATTTCAAAAGTTCACGGAATTCGAGGAGGTTTTGGATTTTACATGGTTTGTTAAGTTGAAAACTTTCTTCTTTACTCTGTATCGCAATTTCAAGAGAAATGCAATGTTTTCAAGTTTTGAGAATTTGTTTGAAAGTTCATCAAAGCCTTTTTATCAACCATATCATTTGTTTTGAAATTATTAGACTCGACCTCAACCAAGGAATATTTATCGAATCATGTTCGACATTAAGATCAGTATGTTTAGGAACATTAGCAAATGGAAAGGGTGATAAAACCCTAAAAAGTTATCTCCCCTATGGAGATTTCCGGCCGCCACTTCCTATTCAATATCCGGCCATAAAACCTCATCTACACGTCCTCTCTACCCTCTAATTCGTTATTGGGTATGCAATACATTGTATTTGATCGTTTATTATTTAAAGAAGTGGCGGTGATTTCTTTTCTCATGAATACCTTATGAAATCTCCATATCGATGGTGGTGGTGGTATCATGATCCTAATCGTTCTTAAATCGTTATATACAGTCTTCTTGATCGGTATACCCTAATCTAGGGTCGGTTGGTTTAACGATCATGGTTTGATCATTTTTTTTGTTTATGCTGTGCTCTATTGACGAAACCCTAATTCTAGGGTTTCTTATCTATTATCGGTGGTTGGCCTGATCTTTGATTGCAATTAATTGGTGCTTGATATATGCTTGATGGTGGTGTGCTTTAATGATCTAATGGAACCCTAAATTAGGGTTTCGTTATATTTTTTCTGCACGTGATGATTATCTGATCATAACTCTGAAGGTAAACCCATTCTAGGGTTTGTTTTGTTGATTGCAAGTTCTATATCAGATTTAAGTATTATGTACGTGGGTTTTTTGAGAGATAGTGTTATTGGAAGTTAAGTTTTGTTGGGTTCTTATTCAACAACTCAAGAGAACGTTATTGGAAGTTAGGGTTGAATACCCTATTGTTGTATCATGCATTGATATGGCTGCTGGAGTTGTGTATGTTAGGGTTTTCGGTAGCCCTATGATTGGTGTCAATTCGATCTACTTTGCTCTACATGGTGGTCGTTGTTACTATGTTGTGTGGGGTGATGGTGTTGAATCGACTTTGATTACGATCGGCTTATTCTTGTTATGGTTTATCTTTGGTGCCGTAGTGAAACTGGGCGATTGCTATCTTCATGGTGTCATTGATGGAAGTTAAGTTTTGGGGACTCTTGTTCAAAACCCATGTACACAATCACGGATCAGTTGCACTCTTATTCATCTTGGGGTCTCGTGATTGTATATCTTTGGAAGTTAGGGTTTGTAAATCCTATTTTCATACGCTCTTGGTCATCATCTTGGTGTTTATGAATTGTGTTCGGTTTAGCATCTAATCATACACCGTTGGAGCAAGTTTTCTTCTTTGCTCTATCCGTGGTTTAGAGTCTTTCACCAACCTTTGTGTGACATTTGTTAACTGAATCTCAAGGCCGATGATCCATGTGTGGGCAAGTTGGAGGATTCTTCATGGAGTTAAGGTGGATCGCCATAGTGATATAGAAGGCTCAGTGCTTTTCTTGAGTAATATTGTTATTTTATGTATTTTTGTCATTATTGGTAGGTTCATTTTATTGTAAGTTATAGGAATGGTGTGTCATTCTTATATTTGTGTTTGTAAGTGTCCTTAGGGATGAGGTGAGGATATCACCCTCATCCTATGTACCTCAACGTTTCTTGAGTAATACATTTTACCGGGTGAATTAACCCTTTACCCAAAAAAACATTAGCAAATGCACTATGTTGAGCGGTAAAGGTACCTCATCACATGACACCTTCTCATTTGGTCGATATCCGCATCCACATCATGTGTAACAAGAGTCACCGGACCGGTGGTGTGTCAAGCTTATCTATCTACGAACCTCGTATTCAAGTGTCAAGCGATCCGTCACCCGATGCCTTCTTGGATTCAACACTACAATTTATTGATTGTACCGACATTCATTCACCTTTACGATCACGGCATCCACTTATTTTGTGACGGGAGTTCTTGACATTGGTAACATCATTTATTGTTGTCTCGAGATTACGCATTCAACATCACCCGATTCTTCAACATATACATTACCCGACTCATCACAAATATCTCTCAACCGCACTGCTCTCATCCACTTTTTCATCTTTCGAGTAACTTCCTCAATATACTTCTCCACATTGTCCATGAGATGGATAAGTGTCTCGTGAACACGCTAATGTCCATTCGGTGTGTCTCTTGAGCGATATTTCACCATGTCTTGATCATAGTCGATGTGAATTCCTTCTAATGAATGGTGAAAAGTTTGTAGATCACTTGAAGTGCAACCTTGGAACTATCCTTTTGAACCTTCTCTTTGTCAAGTTGTAGCTCAATTGCTCTAGGTTTATGACAAAAGTTCTGTTAATGTAGATAAGTCACGATGGAAGAGGGCAATACATGTTCGTTCCATTGTTATGGGTAGAAGTAACATGATGTGAGTGAAGTTGTTGAAAAGGTTCAATGCTACTTTCTTTATGCATGGTATTCGTAGCTTAGGCGGTGCAATTCTCTCATTAGATTACGAACACGGAGATCTCATATCCTCATTGCTTAATTCAATCATCTTTAATCGTTCGATTGTAGCATGCATTATCATTGTTGTCCTGACATCATACTGGTTTAAGCACTTCGAAATCCTTTGGGTCGATGAGAGTAAGACATGATGTGGAAGGATGCAGGATTTTACAAGTCTATGATTTAAACCGAAATAGAATCTTCGGGATTTTACTAAAATCAAGACGAAACCGTTAAGCAATGACCAATGAAATGTGTTAAGATGACTGATGAATAGAGACAATGATGAACAATTGTGTGTTAGGACTTATGTAGGATTAGCGAGATGTTGTTTGGTTGTGATTTGGGTTGTTTGATGCACGATTTTACGGAGAAACTTAGGTCTAAAACTTAAAAACTCAATAACTTCATTCGGAGCGGATTTAGGCCTCGGGGTTGACCCAAATAAGCTTTATTTTATTCGTGCCATTCTCCTCGTTCTCACGGTCGTTTTGATGGGTAGAACGCTAAAAGCGAGTTACTGGATCAAAAGTTATAGCCGTTTGAAGTTTTGTCGGGAAAAGTCAACAAGTCACTAGAGACAAGTCGCTATAAACCTTGAGCCAAGTCGCTAAGCACCAAGTCGCTAAGTAGCAACTCGCTAAATCACCAAATCGCTAAGCACCAAGTCGCTAAGACCTAAGTCATTGGACCTGAAGTCGCTCTGAGTGCCAAGTCGCTAAGCAGTCAAGTCGCTAAAGAGCAATTCGCTAAGATCCAAGTCGCTAGTAACAAGTCGCTAACAATTTGCCTTTGCATCGAAAGTGTAATCTTATATATAGAAAGTGTTAGCGAGTTGCTACGAAGCAATTTAGCGACCGGCGTCACAAATCAAAGGGTGGCGCGTCGCATTTGTAATCTTATATATAGAATCCGAATTTTTAGTTTTCGGTGTGTAGTTTTGGAGTAAAACCTAAACCGAACCAAAGGCATCTTGTACAGTATTTTAGGGTTCCATACCTATCTTACATCAAGATAGGTGTTTTACTTCATTAATTTAATTATGTCTTCAATTAATTGTGTGTATGTGTTAGGAATTAGAAATTCCCGATTATTAAAGTCGGTCACCTCAAGTGTATGTAATCGTTAGAAAGCTCGTGATCGTAGTTCTTTTAAGTTAAGTAGTAATTTAGTTAAGTAACACCGTGGAGGACTGACGGGTCTTTACCCACTGTATGCCCGATCCACACCCAAAGTGTGGCGATTTATGTAAGACTATAAATACTCTCTACCTCCCAAGGTAGAGAGTTGGAGCTCATAATAATATCTTTCACTTTCTCTCACTAAGTTCCTAAACCTCTAACTTTCTCTCTAGAATTCCATCTTATCGCCACCTTGTGTTATGGTTTGATGTGTATGTGAAAAGTTAATATCTAACAATTGGTATCAAGAGCCATGGTTTGATCATATCTTGCACATCTTTGGATTTATAGTGGTTTTAGGTGGTTTTGAGTTTGAAAAGTTTAGTGGTTTTGCATCATTGGTTGATCTCTTGTGTTAAAGTTTGAATTTTGTTGGTACTTTTGTGTTTAGAATCATCAAAAGTGTTTAGGTTTTCATTTGGTAAGCTTGAATCATCTTGGTTGGGTTGTTTTTGGATTGAAGATGTTTATATGGTTTTTCATGGTAGCGAGTTAGTTCACGGATAAGTTTTCTTCATAGCGACTTGCTTCATTAAATTGTAGCGAGTTACAGTGTTATATCTAGCGAGTTAGATCTAGCGAGTTAGATCTAGCGAGTTAAAGTACAAGTAGTGGAATCTCCACTACGGGTAGCGACTTGTGGTAGCGACTTGGTCGATGTGAGTTGCTCTTTAGCGACTTGTGTTTCTAGCGACTTGTGTAGCAATTCTTTTGCCAAAATTTGGTTAGCGACTTGGTTCGTGTGAGTTACTCTTTAGCGACTTCTTTGTTTTGTTAGCGACTTGGGATTCTAGCGACTTGGTGTCTAGCGAATTAGTTCCTAGCGACTTAGAGCTCTATCATCTAGCGACTTGAGTGATTGTTTACGGTTTTCTCTTGATTTAGTAAAATCCGTGAAAGAATCTATTTCCGGTTTAATCATTGAGTTATAAAATCCGTATAATCTGTTAACATGTCTACCAACGTCCCTACTATCATCTCCATCAAGTTGAAGATGTACAAGCGGTGGTTCGAGATACTCGTCCACCCATGCTCGATGTGGCGATTACGACTCTTGGGCTCAGCGAATCGGTGTATTGCCTTGGAAAGGAAAATGGTGTCAATATTCTCAAATCCATTGATGAAGGACCATATCGAGTTGAAACAACTAGAGACATACTTGATACTAATGAAGATGGTACTCCCATTTACGGTATGGACGGACCTAAGATGTATGATGAGCTTGATGATAAGGAGAAAAGAGATTTGATGCGAGATATCGGGGCTTGAAACATTGTTCTTCAAGGTCTTCCTAAAGACATCTACAAGTCGATCAATCATAACATTGAAGCAAAGGCGGTTTGGGATAATGTTAAGATGCTTCTCTCGGGTTCGAACTAACTATGGAAGGCAGAGAATCCCAACTCTATGACGAATTTGAGCATTTCAAGATGAAACCGGATGAGAGTGTCTATGGTACTATGTGAGATTTCATAAATTAGTGAATGACATGAGGAACATCGAATGACTATGCCTAACATTCATTTCAACTCAAAGTTTGTGAACAACATGAATCCCGAATGGCACAAGTTTGTCACTTGTGAAGCTCACTAAAGTTGAAGAATACAAACTATGAGCAACTCTATGCCTTCCTCCTTGAAATGAGAGACATGTTATGTTTGAAAATTGATTCTCATTCGGTTCAAAACCAACCGGGAGAGACAAGTTAGTCTAATGACTCAAAAGCTTTCTACTCAAACATTGGAATCACAACCAAAGCATCACAAGTCATACCCTTGGGTAATGGTAATCACAAACTCATTCCCGATCCTATGTTCAAACAAGTCGATCTTTGATGCAGCGTGGTAACATCATTGATCAACTAGCTCTACTCATTAGTCAAAACATGAATTCTCCCACAAACCAACAACAACCTCGAGCGCATCTAACCCACATAATCAAGCCACAATTAAAGATGGAAGGATTGTGGTGCAGTCACAATTCTCAATTTCCGGTCATTCTCATACTCCATATTCATCATCTCATAACGGTTCATTCATGATTTTTGCATTTCACATTAAACGTAATTTTTATATTTAATAATCTTTATCGCGTGAGTTATTATTTTAAATATTTAAACCGTTACTTTCAAAAATGATCCCGAGGTATTTTTAAACTTACATTTAGTTTATAAAAACTATATTTTTAGTTTTCCTAGTGTTTCAAATTTATTTGGTATTTTAATCGTTAAAGTTTAATTATTACGTCGTTTTCTTAAAAATTATACGATAATTATTTTATCACTCAATTTTCACAAGGAAAGTATTTTTACAATTTTTATCATCTCATTACAATCTATTTTGATTTACTAAAACTTACTTGTACCAAAATTTACCATTTACCATTACATTTATTTAACTTACATTACACTTTTCATTTACTACAAAGTATTTACATAATATACAAGTAATAAGATTTAAAAAAAAAAAAAAATATATATGGAAGACAACAACTCCCCAAAACCGGCCTAGGGGGTGTGCATAAATGTTGTATGGTATATGTTTTGCAATAATTATATTCATTTACAAAAGTCTTACTTCACATTCATTTCATTTTCATTTCAATTATTTCAAAGTGTAAAAAAAATATTCTCTCTTCTTTCTTCTCTCAAAACCGCCACAAGAAAGACTAGCAAGGGATCAAAAATTTTGCAAGCTCAAGTGTTTTACAATCTAGATAATACTCCTTTTTAGGTTTTGAAATAAAAACCTAGGGTGTTTAAGTTTAATCCTTGGTTACTAATCACCTCATCACTATCACTTGTAAGCATATTTTTATCATTTTCATGTTTCCTTATCATTTTCATATGTTTCTTATCATTTTGGAGCTTATATGCATGTTATGTGATTTATACCATTTATTTCATGATTTTAGAGTTATATATACATATTGGTCATCCTATAATTATTCCCAAGTTATTCTTTGGTCTTGATGGTGATTAGGAACCCATGACACCCTAAGAAGGTGTATGGTAGGATTAGATTAGTTTTGGAGTTGATTTGAAGGGATTAGAATAGGTTTTGTCCGAGAAAACTATTTTCGTAAACTATATTTTATGTTCTGTCCTTAAAACGAATTTCTGGAAAAACCTACTGATGGTACGAAATTTTGGCCTTGATATTTAGAAAATATACTTTAAAACGAATCCGTGGCCTTTTGAGCGGATAAAAGCGGAGTTATAACGAAGCCGTGGTGAATTTTTAAAGTTTGACGACGAAACGTATATTTTCGAAAAACTTCAGCTTGCTGTTTTAGTTTATTCGGGTCAAAACGAGCCTTAAGCTTCACAAATTATTTCGACTTATCAAAAATATATTAGTTTACTTGATACGAAGCTAAGGACATATTTTACGTGAAAACGGTTTAAAACGACAAATATATGGCGTTTTCATAAAGTTGCCGTAAATATTATTTTACGAAAATTATATTATTTTTACGATACAAGTATTTCATTAGCTATATCGTCCATGTTTGCGGCGCTTTTAACTATGATGTGAAACTTTTATAACGAAATGTCTTCTAGTAAAATCAAGTTCATCGGCCATATTTTTCAAAACAAAAAGCCGTTTGTCAAGCGGAGTTATAGTAAATTATTTACGGATGTTCAAACATTGGCGAAACTCATTTTACGCACACAATTAGCAAAACCACCATCTTTAGCCCTTGATATCTTTATGATCGAGACCTTTTGAACGAAAACTCCTGAACTGAAACTTTTAGATATCGATACAAACTTTCCAAAACCGTCGAGTTCGTTCTCTAACGATCGACGTACACCGCTTTTACGACTACTTTTCCGAGCCATTTTGTTGATTTCATGATTTTTCCGACGACATTGTTTTGCGACGAAAATGGTAATTTCACCAAAATCATTATAAAACCATTGTAGGATGACATTTTGACGTAAAACATGTAAGGTCATTTTGAAGGGTCAAGGCGTCAAAAGAGTATTTTTCGACGACGGTGATATTTTCAAAACCCGCAATGGTATAAATAACATACTGAAATGCATGCATATCATAACACCATAACTCATTACATATCATAACTCAAGTCATAACATTCATTTTAGGTTGCGGATAGTTTCCGAGCCTCATTTTCGTGCACATCATTTTGTTAGCATATTAATCACACCAGGTGAGTTCATACCCCACTTTTACTCGTTTAAATTCTTATAAACTATTTGGGGCGAGATACATGCTTATTTATCAAAACATTTAAACTCTATTGCCAAACAATATTACTTATACTTTAGACTTGGTGCGTGTTGCGACTAGACTTAAACAAACATCCCAATATTTATATGTTGGAAGGCCATTAATTTGGATACGATTAACGTGAGTCGTTGGAGGAACATCCCAAAGATTTATATGTTGGAAGGCCATTTTATGGATACATCCCAACGTGAGCGTTGGAGGAACATCCCAACACGAGTTGTTGGAAGACCCTTGTGGTGACATTTATACTTTTAACTACTTTAATGCGTATATTCATGATTGTCATTCTATTTTAGGCGGTGGGTTGTGAACACACGGGTTGCAAGTTTTGTATGGGCGGAACTTGGGCCGAGTGGATTTACAATGCCTTTCTTTGTGTGAACATTTCTCAAAGTATTTTAGATCATGCAATTACAAACTTATGAACTCACCAACCATTGTGTTGACACTTTTAGCATGTTTATCTCGGTCTTAAGATGATAGCACTTCATGGAGCTTTTGGGTCGCATGGCATACATTGAAGTCTTGTGCTTTTAACAATTACCATTCGACATGTTTTGTAAACTTTTATGTATTATCAAACCTTGTGATTTCTTGTGGTGTAAACTTTAACTTATTTATCGAATGGTAAACTTTTCAAAACGTCTCATTATAGAGGTCGTTTTACGTATCCATACTTTGTGCTATGACGTTATACCCCAATGACACTATCGTTCATTGCGATATTTTGGGGTGTGACAGATAGTATCGAGCCTTGGTTATAGAGAACTAGGTTGCATTTTAGTTCCTAGACTATAACCGCTCTCACGTCGATCCTTTCGTTTCCTATTGCCTTACTCACTTTTCGTGCATATGTTTTCTTAAGTATTCCTTCTAGAACCACCTCATTAGATAGCGTAGTTTCCTTGTACCAATAGGGAGTCCCAAAATCTAGTTGGGTCATCAAAGATATGGAGCTCGATGTGAGCACTTATCTAACTTGATCTCGTGATGTTCTTGTTTGATGAGATGCGAGATCGAGCTAAATAAGTGTTACTATAAAGTGGATAGATTTGATGATTTTGCCCGAGGATGGGAGTTCTCTTGAGGATACTTTGGGAACTGCCGCGACTAAACCTCATAGTGACTTTAGCACCTAACGGAATTTCCTATACACTAAGTGCGACTCTTCCTAGATACTTACCCTAAATCCCTCCTTCACTTTGTTTAGAATCGGATGATAGGCGGCTACCTACTTAAGTAACACCAATCGCCGAGACATGTATGCTTGGTGGTATGCACACGTGTGAAATGAAGCAATTATAATTATGGTGGCCAACATAATTATAAATGCGTCACAACTCACGTGGACATATGCGACTACGCATACGTGATCGGTGTGGACACCTTAGGAACCAATTTGTGGCGTGATATTATGTTTGAGGGCGTTAAGTATAGACATTGGGAATTCAACGGTTCTTTCCTTGCGAGACAATGGCACCAAAGAGAGTAACACGCAGATCTTGGCCGAGGTGGTGCGGCACCAAGGGTGGAATGACGGTGGACGTGGAGGTAGAGGAGGCGGTAACGACATGGGTAACAATGACAACAACATTGGCGGAAACCACGATATTGCCGCCATCATCGCTCAACAACTTCAAATCTTGCTTCCCACTATTGTCACACAAGTTGGAAATCATATGAATAACTCGGAAACCACGGAACGGAATGGCGACACCAACAATGTAGTGGTAGTAACAACAACAACAACACCAACAACAACAACAATAGAATTGGATGCACATATAAGGAATTTTCGGCATGCAAACACATGGAGTTTGATGGTATAGGAGGTGCTTTGGCGTATACTCGATGGGTAGAGAAGAGGCAGTCGATGATCGACATCGACAATTGTGCCACACATCGAGGGTGAAGTATCTTTGCTTGCTTGTTATCGGGAAAGGCATTGACATGGTGGAACACACACTACTGAGCTAGGGGCGGAGAGCGACCATAGGTATGACATGGGACGAATTTAAGGAGTTATTGAAAGAGGAGTGCCGGACAATGAAATGCGAAACTAGAGGATGAATTTTATCACCACTCTATGATAGGGGCTGGTCACGCATGACCTACACCGACCGATTTCATGAGTTAGCGGACTAGTTCCTCATCTAGTTACCCACGAGTCCAAGAGAATCTCGAGGTACATATATGGTCTTGTCCCGAAATCCGTGGAACTGTGAAAACAAGCGAGCCGTCTACAATCCAAAGTGCGATCATCGAGGCGGGAACCACGACGGACGAGATGGTTAGAAATGGTACGTTGAAGAGCGTTGATAAGAGGAAGGAAGCAAGTGGGTCGAATAAGCGAGATAGACGTGGTAGCGAGACAACAAAAGGCGAGAGTTTTGTGGCAACTAGTCTTGAACAAAGAGAGTATGCGGTACACATCCCAAATGTGCTAAGTGTGCTTATCATCACCAAGACCAAGCCACGCCGCTTATGTACAATATGCAATCGGTCGAATCATTTTTCAAGCCGATGTAGAGGCGTGCAAGACCAACAACAACGGTTAACACGGGCAACATGAGGAATAATCAAAAGACTTGCTTTGAATGTAACAGCCGAATCACTTCCGGAATAATTGTCCTCGCTGAATAAGCCGCCGATACAAGCTCATCTAGCTATGGCAATTGAAGGAAATAACCCGAACCACATACTCAATATCACCCACCTCGAGGTCGAGCATTCTATATAGGGACCGAGGAAGCCCGCAATGCGTGGCGATACGTTTTCCTAGACCATTAAGTGATCCACCGTATTATTCAGATTCGGTGAGTCTCATTAGATAAGAAGCCTAGACGCGTAAGTTTTGGCATAAGCACTTTGACCATACACTTGATTTTGTGAAACCTTAGGGTAGAACCTTATGTATCATCGATTGAATCGCGAGGACGCGATTCTTCTATCGAGGAAGAATGTCACAATTCTCATTTTCGGTCATTCTCATACTCCATATTCATCATTTCATAACGGTTCATTCATGATTTTTGCATTTCACATTAAACGTAATTTTTATATTTAATAATTTTTATCGCGTGAGTTATTATTTTGAAAATTTAATCCGTTACTTTCAAAAATGATCCCGAGGTATTTTTAAACTTACATTTAGTTTATAAAACTATATTTTAGTTTTCCTAGTGTTTCAAATTTATTTGGTATATTAATCGTTAAAGTTTAATTATTACGTCGTTTTCTTAAAAATTACGATAATTATTTTATCACTCAATTTTCACAAGGAAAGTATTTTTACAATTTTTATCATCTCATTACAATCTATTTTGATCTATTAAAAATTTACTTGTACCTAAAACTACCATTTACCACACACATGTACATAACTTACACACACATTTCTTACACTTTTTACAAAGTTTTACAAAATAATATACAAGTATATAAGATTTAAAAAAAAAAAAATATATATATTGAGACAA
The DNA here is from genome assembly GCA_022545495.1 of Chrysanthemum lavandulifolium. Taxonomy (NCBI): domain Eukaryota; kingdom Viridiplantae; phylum Streptophyta; class Magnoliopsida; order Asterales; family Asteraceae; genus Chrysanthemum; species Chrysanthemum lavandulifolium. Next base: position 574,654 of record JAHFWF010000091.1, on the reverse strand, counting down.
CCCCCCAAAACCGGCCATAGGGGGTGTGTCTTAATTGTTGGTATGGTATTTCTTTTGCAATAATTCATTTATACTCAAGTCTTACTTTCAAATCATTCATTTCATTCACAACATAATTCAAGTGTAAAAAAAAGTTCTCTCTCTTCTTCTTCTCCACAAAACCGCCACAAGAAAGAAAACAAGGGATCAAAATTTTGCAAGCTCAAGTGTTTTTACAATCTAGATAACACTCTTGTTTAGGTTTTGAAATAAAAACCTAGGGTGTTTAGGTTTAATCCTTGGTTACTAATCACCTCATCATATCACTTGTAAGCATGTTTTTATCATTTTCAAGTTTCCTTTCATTTTCATATGTTTCTTTTCATTTTGGAGCTTATATGCATGTTATGTGATTTATACCATTTATTTCATGATTTTAGAGTTATATATACATATTAGTCATCCTATAATTATTCCCAAGTTATTCTTTGGTCTTGATGGTGATTAGGAACCCATGACACCCTAAGAAGGTGTATGGTAGGATTAGATTAGTTTTGGAGTTGATTTGAAGGGATTAGAATAGGTTTTGTCCGAGAAAACTATTTTCGTAAACTATATTTTACGTTCTGTCCTTAAAACGAATTTCTGGAAAAACCCACTGATGGTACGACATTTTGGCCTTGATAATTAGAAAATATACTTTAAAACGAATCCGTGGCCTTTTGAGCGGATAAAAGCGGAGTTATAACGAAGCCGTGGTGAATTTTTAAAGTTTGACGACGAAATAAATATTTTTTCGAAAATTTCAGCTTGCTGTTTTTACATATTTCGGGTCAAAACGAGCCTTAAGCTTCACAAATTATTTCGACTTCTCAAAAATATATTAGTTTACTTGATACGAAGCTAAGGACATATTTTACGTGAAAGCGGTTTAAAGCGACAAATATATGGCGTTTTCATAAAGTTGCCGTAAATATTATTTTACGAAAATTATATTATTTTTACGTTACAAGTATTTCATTAGCTATATCGTCCATGTTTGCGGCGCTTTTAACTATGATGTGAAACTTTTATAACAAAATGTCTTCTAGTAAAATCAAGTTCATCGGCCATATTTTTCAAAACAAAAAGCCGTTTGTCAAGCGGAGTCATAGTAAATTATTTACGGATGTTCAAACATTGGCGAAACTCATTTTACGCACACAATTAGCAAAACCACCATCTTTAGCCTTTGATATCTTTATGATCGAGACCTTTTGAACGAAAACTCCTGAACTGAAACTTTTAGATATCGATACAAACTTTCCAAAACCGTCGAGTTCGTTCTCTAACGATCGACGTACACCATTTTACGACTACTTTTCCGGAGCCATTTTGTTGATTTCATGATTTTTCCGACGACATTGTTTTGCGACGAAAATGGTAATTTCACCAAAATCATTATAAAACCATTGTAGGATGACATTTTGGCGTAAAACATGTAAGGTCATTTTGAAGGGTCAAGGCGTCAAAAGAGTATTTTTCGTCGACGAGTGATATTTTCAAAACCCGAAATGGTATAAATAACATACTGAAATGCATGCATATCATAACACCATAACTCATTACATATCATAACTCAAGTCATAACATTCATTTTAGGTTGCGGATAGTTTCGAGCCTCATTTTCGTGCACATCATTTTGTTAGCATATTAATCACACGGTGAGTTCATACCCCACTTTTACTCGTTTAAATTCTTATAAACTATTTGGGGCGAGATACATGCTTATTTATCAAAACATTTAAACTCTATTGCCAAACAATATTACTTATACTTTAGACTTGGTGCGTGTTGCGACTAGACTTAAACAAACATCCCAATATTTATATGTTGGAAGGCCATTAATTTGGATACATTAGCGTGAGTCGTTGGAGGAACATCCCACATTTATATGTTGGAAGGCCATTTTATGGATACATCCCAACGTGAGCGTTGGAGGAACATCCCAACACGAGTTGTTGGAAGACCCTTGTGGTGACATTTATACTTTTAACTACTTTAATGCGTATATTCATGATTGTCATTCTATTTTAGGCGGTGGGTTGTGAACACACGGTTGCAAGTTTTGTATGGGCGGAACTTGGGCCGAGTGGATTACAATGCCTTTCTTTGTGTGAACATTTCTCAAAGTATTTTAGATCATGCAATTACAAACTTATGAACTCACCAACCATTGTGTTGACACTTTTAGCATGTTTATCTCGGTCTTAAGATGATAGCACTTCATGGAGCTTTTGGGTGCATGGCATACATTGAAGTCTTGTGCTTTTAACAATTACCATTCGACATGTTTTGTAAACTTTTATGTATTATCAAACCTTGTGATTTCTTGTGGTGTAAACTTTAACTTATTTATCGAATGGTAAACTTTTCAAAGCGTCTCATTATAGAGGTCGTTTTACGTATCCATACTTTGTGCTATGACGTTATACCCCAATGACACTATCGTTCATTGCGATATTTTGGGGTGTGATGATTGGTATCGAGCCTTGGTTATAGAGAACTAGGTTGCATTTTAGTTCCTAGACTATAACCGCTCTCACGTCGATCCTTTCGTTTCCTATTGCCTTACTCACTTTTCGTGCGCATATGTTTTCTTAAGTATTTCTTCTAGAACCACCTCATTAGATAGCGTAGTTTCCTTGTACCAATAGGGAGTCCCAAAATCTAGTTGGGTCATCAAAGATATGGAGCTCGATGTGAGCACTTATCTAACTTGATCTCGTGATGTTCTTGTTTGATGAGATGCGAGATCGAGCTAAATAAGTGTTACTATAAAGTCGGATAGATTTGATGATTTTGCCCGAGGATGGGAGTTCTCTTGAGGATACTTTGGGAACTGCCGCGACTAAACCTCATAGTGACTTTAGCACCTAACGGAATTTCCTATACACTAAGTGCGACTCTTCCTAGATACTTACCCTAAATCCCTCCTTCACTTTGTTTAGAATCGGATGATGGGCGGCTACCTACTTAAGTAACACCAATCGCCGAGACATGTATGCTTGGTGGTATGCACACGTGTGAAATGAAGCAATTATAATTATGGTGGCCAACATAATTATAAATGCGTCACAACTCACGTGGACATATGCGACTACGATACGTAGATCGGTGTGGACACCTTAGGAACCAATTTGTGGCGTGATATTATGTTTGAGGGCGTTAAGTATAGACATTGGGAATTCAACGGTTCTTTCCTTGCGAGACAATGGCACCAAAGAGAGTAACACGCAGATCTTGGCCGAGGTGGTGCGGCCAAGGGGTGGAATGACGGTGGACGTGGAGGTAGAGGAGGCGGTAACGACATGGGTAACAATGACAACAACATCAAGGCGGAAACCACGATATTGCCGCCATCATCGCTCAACAACTTCAAATCTTGCTTCCCACTATTGTCACACAAGTTGGAAATCATATGAATAACTCGGAAACCACGGGAGCGGGATGGCGACACCAACAATGTAGTGGTAGTAACAACAACAACAACACCAACAACAACAACAATAGAATTGGATGCACATATAAGGAATTTTCGGCATGCAAACACGTGGAGTTTGATGGTATAGGAGGTGCTTTGGCGTATACTCGATGGGTAGAGAAGGCAGAGGCGATGATCGACATCGACAATTGTGCCACACATCGGAGGGTGAAGTATCTTGCTTGCTTGTTATCGGAAAGGCATTGACATGGTGGAACACACACTACTGAGCTAGAGGCGGAGAGGCGACCATAGGTATGACATGGGACGAATTTAAGGAGTTATTGAAAGAGGAGTCTTGCCGGACAATGAAATGCGAAACTAGAGGATGAATTTTATCACCACTCTATGATAGGGGCTGGTCACGCAGCCTACATCGACCGATTTCATGAGTTAGCGGACTAGTTCCTCATCTAGTTACCCCAGTCCAAGAGAATCTCGAGGTACATATATGGTCTTGTCCCGAAATCCGTGGAACTGTGAAAACAAGCGAGCCGTCTACAATCCAAAGTGCGATCTCGAGGCGGGAACCACGACAGACGAGATGGTTAGAAATGGTACGTTGAAGAGCGTTGATAAGAGGAAGGAAGCAAGTGGGTCGAATAAGCGAGATAGGCTTGTGGTAGCGAGACAACAAAAGGCGAGAGTTTTGTGGCAACTAGTCTTGAACAAAGAGAGTATGCGGTACACATCCCAAATGTGCTAAGTGTGCTTATCATCACCAAGACCAAGCCACGCCGCTTATGTACAATATGCAATCGGTCGAATCATTTTCAAGCCGATGTAGAGGCGTGCAAGACCAACAACAACGGTTAACACGGGCAACATGAGGAATAATCAAAAGACTTGCTTTGAATGTAACAGCCGAATCACTTCCGGAATAATTGTCCTCGATTGAATAAGCCGCGATACAAGCTCATCTAGCTATGGCAATTGAAGGAAATAACCCGAACCACATACTCAATATCGGTCCACCTCGAGGTCGAGCATTCTATATAGGGACCGAGGAAGCCCGCAATGCGTGGCGATACGTTTTCCTAGACCATTAAGTGATCCACCGTATTATTCAGATTCGTGAGTCTCATTAGATAAGAAACCTAGGCGCGTAAGTTTTGGCATAAACACTTTGACCATACACTTGATTTCGCGAACCTTAGGGTAGAACCTTATGTATCATCGATTGAATCGCGAGGACGCGATTCTTCTATCGGGGAAGAATGTCACAATTCTCATTTTCCGGTCATTCTCATATTCCATATTCATCATTTCATAACGGTTCATTCATGATTTTTGCATTTCACATTAAACGCGTAATTTATATTATTTAATAATTTTTATCGCGTGAGTTATTATTTTGAAAATTTAATCCGTTACTTTCAAAAATGATCCCAAGGTATTTTTAAACTTACATTTAGTTTATAAAACTATATTTTTAGTTTTCCTAGTGTTTCAAATTTATTTGGTATATTAATCGTTAAAGTTTAATTATTACGTCGTTTTCTTAAAAATTATACGATAATTATTTTATCACTCAATTTTCACAAGGAAAGTATTTTACAATTTTTATCATCTCATTACAATCTATTTTGATCTATTAAAAACTTACTTGTACCTAAAACTACCATTTACCTTTACAATGTTACATTTAACTTACAAATTACTTACACTTTTGTTTAAGTTTTACAAATAATATACAAGTAATAAAAAAAAAAAAAAAATATATATTGAGAGACAACCCTCCCAAAACCGGCCAAGGGGGGGTGTCATTAAATTGTTGGTATGGTATATTGTTTTGATTACTTCATTCATTTACAAAAGTCTTACTTTCAAATTCATTCATTCATTTATTTTCAATATTTCAAAGTGTAAAAATTTCTCTCTCTTTTTCTTCCTCCACAAAACCGCCATCAAGGGGTTTTCAGGAGGGATCATCAAATTTTGCAAGCTCAAGTGTTATACAATCTAGATAACACTCTTGTTTAGGTTTTGAAATAAAAACCTAGGGTGTTTAGGTTTAATCCTTGGTTACTAATCACCTCATCATATCACTTGTAAGCATGTTTTTATCATTTTCATGTTTCCTTATCATTTCATATGTTTCTTTTCATTTTGGAGCTTATATGCATGTTATGTGATTTATACCATTTATTTCATGATTTTAGAGTTATATATACATATTGGTCATCCTATAATTATTCCCAAGTTATTCTTTGGTCTTGATGGTGATTAGGAACCCATGACACCCTAAGAAGGTGTATGGTAGGATTAGATTAGTTTTGGAGTTGATTTGAAGGGATTAGAATAGGTTTTGTCCGAGAAAAACTATTTTCGATAAACTATATTTTATGTTCTGTCCTTAAAACGAATTTCTGGAAAAACCCACTGATGGTACGACATTTTGGCCTTGATATTTAGAAAATATACTTTAAAACGAATCCGTGGCCTTTTGAGCGGATAAAAGCGGAGTTATAACGAAGCCGTGGTGAATTTTTAAAGTTTGACGACGAAATAAATATTTTCGAAAATTTCAGCTTGCTGTTTTAGTTTGTTCGGGTCAAAACGAGCCTTAAGCTTCACAAATTATTTCGACTTCTCAAAATATATTAGTTTACTTGATACGAAGCTAAGGACATATTTTACGTGAAAGCGGTTTAAAACGACAAATATATGCGTTTTCATAAAGTTGCCGTAAATATTATTTTCGAAAATTATATTATTTTTACGATACAAGTATTTCATTAGCTATATCGTCCATGTTTGCGGCGCTTTTAACTATGATGCAAAACTTTTATAACAAAATGTCTTCTAGTAAAATCAAGTTCATCGGCCATATTTTTCAAAACAAAAAGCCGTTTGTCAAGCGGAGTCATAGTAAATTATTTACGGATGTTCAAACATTGGCGAAACTCATTTTACGCACACAATTAGCAAAACCACCATCTTTAGCCTTTGATATCTTTATGATCGAGACCTTTTGAACGAAAACTCCTGAACTGAAACTTTTAGATATCGATACAAACTTTCCAAAACCGTCGAGTTCGTTCTCTAACGATCGACGTACACCATTTTACGACTACTTTTCCGAGCCATTTTGTTGATTTCATGATTTTCCGACGACATTGTTTTGCGACGAAAATGGTAATTTCACCAAAATCATTATAAAACCATTGTAGGATGACATTTTGACGTAAAACATGTAAGGTCATTTTGAAGGGTCAAGGCGTCAAAAGAGTATTTTTCGTCGACGGTGATATTTTCAAAACCATGAATGGTATAAATAACATACTGAAATGCATGCATATCATAACACCATAACTCATTACATATCATAACTCAAGTCATAACATTCATTTTAGGTTGCGGATAGTTTCCGAGCCTCATTTTCGTGCACATCATTTTGTTAGCATATTAATCACACCAGGTGAGTTCATACCCCACTTTTACTCGTTTAAATTCTTATAAACTATTTGGGGCGAGATACATGCTTATTTATCAAAACATTTAAACTCTATTGCTAAACAATATTACTTATACTTTAGACTTGGTGCGTGTTGCGACTAGACTTAAACAAACATCCCAATATTTATATGTTGGAAGGCCATTAATTTGGATACAGCCCAACGTGAGTCGTTGGAGGAACATCCCAGCATTTATATGTTGGAAGGCCATTTTATGGATACATCCCAACGTGAGCGTTGGAGGAACATCCCAACACGAGTTGTTGGAAGACCCTTGTGGTGACATTTATACTTTTAACTACTTTAATGCGTATATTCATGATTGTCATTCTATTTTAGGCAGTGGGTTGTGAACACACAGGTTGCAAGTTTTGTATGGGCGGAACTTGGGCCGAGTGGATTTACAATGCCTTTCTTTGTGTGAACATTTCTCAAAGTATTTTAGATCATGCAATTACAAACTTATGAACTCACCAACCATTGTGTTGACACTTTTTAGCATGTTTATCTCGGTCTTAAGATGATAGCACTTCATGGAGCTTTTGGGTGCATGGCATACATTGAAGTCTTGTGCTTTTAACAATTACCATTCGACATGTTTTGTAAACTTTTATGTATTATCAAACCTTGTGATTTCTTGTGGTGTAAACTTTAACTTATTTATCGAATGGTAAACTTTTCAAAACGTCTCATTATAGAGGTCGTTTTACGTATCCATACTTTGTGCTATGACGTTATACCCCAATGACACTATCGTTCATTGCGATATTTTGGGGTGTGACAATTTGATGCAATGGTTCTTGAAGTTAGTGATTATGAGCGCACTAAAATATAATGAGATTGAGAGAAAGAACTTGCATACATTAAATGAGAATCTTATTCTTGAATGTGTTGCTCAAGATGTGTTTTCAACGCTTCAAATTGCTCTATTAATGCTTCCAAATTTCATGAATTATCTGTGGCCTGAAAGTCTCCCATGATCGTGTCATTGAGCTTGAAAAACTAATTCTAAACTAAGCGTGAAAATTGAACCGGATGATCACGACACGTTGGTTAAACATTTTCTAAACTAGAAGTTGAGTATTTTAATTTACAACTAAAATATCAACATCTCAAAGAAAATGTCAAAACTTCAAATATCAAGACATCCTCGGATGCTCCGAGTTTGATGCGTTTTTCAAATTAACAAACGTGATGAATGATTCAAGCTCGATGCAACACGATCGAGAAAGTTGAAAGCCCAAATCTCTCAATTAAAGGGCCAAACGAACAATATGACAGGGCTCCCAAATGCCTCCTTCTTTAGATTCTCGAAATTCTCAAACGTTTCATCTTCAAAACCTAGTAAATGCTTTACAAAAGGAAAGCGAAAGTTTTCTAGAAGAAAATGAAAAGGTTAAACGTCATTTCAATGAGTTGTTTGAATCAATTAAAGTCACTCGTAACAAAAACAATGAACAAATAACTTCATTGCAAAAGGAAATCGAGAATCAAGAGTCGGTAAAGGGAAAATGCCAATGATCAATGAGGAGAATGTTGTATCTAAGGTTCGCTCTAGTAATAAATATGCTTTATCTGTGACATATGTCCCCCCTCATCTAAGGAACAACAAACTTGCCATTCAAACATATTTCTCATCCCTTAAGGATTGCTTAGAATGCTGCGTGAGATTGTTGAAGAGGATAAGCTAGAGAAACCTCATGATAATGCAATTGGACATGCATGCTTATATGCCAAACGATCTCAAGAAATCTTAGAATGTTTGATCACAATATGCCCAAAGACATTAGGTGAGAGAGTTAACCCTTTGATTCCATGCTCAATGCCTAAGGCCAAACATGATATGCAATCGACTCCCAATGTTTTGAATGTGAGGAGTAGTGTACCATTGAGTAGTTCGATTCTAGATCCGTCAATGCTAGGAAAGTGAACTCAAATGTGCCTTCTAGGAGTGCCAATCCTCTAGTGTTAAGAAAGTGAGCCTTAGTGCACTGCATGTAGCTCGAGATCCCAAAGACATCTAAGCAGTGGTGCAAAGAGTAGTAAAACAAACTAATGTTCCCATTCCTCTACAGAGTAATCGGTGACATTAAAGGGAGCGGTCAAAGTCTCAAGACAATACAAGGAATGATAGGACCTCTCAAGCTAAGAATGTGCACCGAAGAAAGTAGAAGAACAATCTAGGAACCTTAAGTTTGAATTGAATAAAACGAATCGTGTTGATTCTAGTATTAGCCATAGGCGTCTTGTAATTAATTTGAATTCGATACTATTTGCAAAACACATCTTGATGATTGCTTGAATTACGCTTTCTAAACATGGATGTGATGTCAATGTTTTGCCTAATGATGTTAATTGTCCGATTAATATTGCTAATGCTAAAATTCATGCTAAAAAGGCTAAAAGGCAAAAGCGAAAGATAGTTAGAAAACAATGGAAACCCACAGGGAAGAACATTCATGAATAGGTTCTTATTGGATACACGTTGGTCATAAGACCAATCGATAATGCCCACTAGAAAATGGATGCCTCTTGGTAGAACTATTCCCTTAAGAAGTGGTCACACTATAAACAGGACTAATCTGAGACACTAGTATTGCATCTACTCATAATGATTCCATTACCTCACCGTCGATATGAATGCTTCTATTTACGATGTGGGTGTTCCAACTGTTGCTACTAACCAAATGGAACCCATTCTTGCATGGGATCCCAACTATCCGATTATCCATTCTTGTGCGTGTTCAACCGCGGATCGTTCAAATCGTTACGTGGTACACGGACTCAGTCGTTCCAAGCATATATTTGGAGACCGGTCACGCTCATGAACTTCGTGAGCAAATTCATCGGGACTGTTAGATTTGGTAATGATCATTTCGGTGCTATTATGGGTTATGGAGATTATGTTGTTGGTGATAGTGTCATCTCCGTAGTGTATTATGTGGAAGGTTTAGGTCATAATCTGTTCTCTGTTGGTCAATTCGTGATTACGATCTAGAAGTAGCCTTGAAAACATACCGCTTTGTTAGAGATCTTAATGGTAAGGAACTGCTGAAAGGAACTCGTGGCTCAAACCTTTACACTATCTCTATCGATGACATGATGAGAGCTTCACCAATCTGCTTGTTATCAAAGGCTTCAAAACAAAGTCATGGTTATGGCATCGTCGTCTCAATCACTTGAACTTGGCACCATCAACGATCTTTCCGAAAAGGACTTAGTTGTAGGTTTACCTAGACTAAAGTATGAAAAGGATCATCTTTGTTCAAGATGCCAATTGGGAAAAAGCAAGAAGTATGCCCATAAACCCAAACCTACTAACTCTGTCACGAAGTTCTTCATATGATTCATATGGATCTATGTGGACCAATGAGGTGCGAAATATCTTTGGGAAGAAATATGTGTTAGTTGTGGTTGATGATTATTCTAGATTCACCGGGTCAAGTTCTTAAGGACAAAGGATGAAACTCGATATCATCATCAAACTCATCAAACAATTGCGAGTTAGACTAAACAAAACTGCGTAATTATCGAGCAGGACAATGGGCCGGTTTGCCAACAAACAACTTAGTGAATTCTATGAAAGCGTTGGAATCAGCCATCAAAGAAGTGTTCCACGAACCCCTCAACAGAACGGTGTAGTTGAAAGACGAAATCGTACTCTTGTTGAAGCAGCTAGAACAATGCTGATCTACTCAAAGGTTCCAATGTTTCTCTGGGCTGAAGCAATTGCCACTGCATGTTACACACAAAATCGTTCCCTGATTCACACCATTCATGGAAAAACTCCATATGAACTTGTCCACAAAAGGAAACCTAATCTATCTTTCCTTCGTGTGTTTGGTGCCTTGTGCTATCCAACTAATGAGGGTCAAGACTTGGGCAAACTTAGAGCTAAAGCTGATATTGGAGTATTTGTAGGATATGCACCAAACAAAAAAGGATACCGAATCTACAACAAAAGAACCCGAAATATCATGGAAACAATTCACGTTACGTTTGATGAGCTGACCGGTCAAATGGCTCCTGGACACTCCAGCTCAGGACCCGCACTTCAAAACAGTCCTATTGGTTCATCCCTTGTTCCAAACTCCTCTCAAGAAACTCCATATGTACCTCCATCTGAAGATGATGTAAAGAAATTGTTTGATCCCATGTTTGATGAACTGTATGAGTCTACTACTAATGAGGTGCTGATCCCTACAACAGAGGATGCTCATATTCCGATGAATGAAGTCAATCCATCGGTCTCAATGTCATTAGTCACGAAGCACTGCTGCTGCGATCCTTGATCTCATCAACAAATCATCATTCTTCAAATGTACATCATGGAAATGTTTACGCATCAATGATGAAGTTAATCCCTTTGCGACTCACGAAGATGCTCCATTTGAAAACATATTTGCTACCCACGAATCATCATCGAACCATCTTCTTGGAGACATCGACTCTGCTACCTCGGTTCCTCAACAAATGCCACATGAACACCTCGTAAAATGGACTCACGATCACCCTTTAGACAACATCATTGGAAATCCTTCTCGTCTGTATCAACCCGAAACAACTTGCAACCGATGCCTTATGGTGCTTCTTCAACTCCGTACTATCGAAGATCGAACCAAAAGATGTTAAACCGCCATGAATGAAGATAGGCGGTTCAATGCCATGCAAGATGAAATTCATGAGTTTGATCGTCTTGATGTATGGGAGTTAGTACTGCTCCAGATTGTGCTATGATTATAGCTCTCAAATGGATCTTCAAAGTAAAACTTGATGAGCATGGTGATGTGTTGAAGAACAAGGCTCGATTAGTTGCTAAAGGATATCGTCAAGAGGAGGTATAGACTTTGAAGAATCTTTTGCTCCGGTTGCTCGAATCGAGGCAATCGAATCTTCAGCTAATCTTGCTAGTAAGAACATGGTGGTATATCGATGGATGTAAAGACGGCATTTACGAACGGAGATCTTAAGGAAGTTGTCTCGTCGGCCAACTGAAGGATTTGTGAACCAAGAGCATCCTACTCACGTTTATCGTTTGAAGAAGGCTCTTCTGGGTTTAAAGCAAGCTCCAAGGGCATGGTATGATACATCACAAAGTTTCTTCTATCAACCGGATTCAAGAAAGGAGCATTGATCCTACATTGTTCACCGTGAAGTCGAGCAAACATTTAACTCATGTTCAAATTTATGTTGATGATATTATTTTTCCTCGTGACCCAATGGAATGTGATCGTTTTTCTAATGAAATGAGTTCAAAATTTCAAATGTCAATGATGGGACAAATGTCATTTTTCTTGGGATTACAAATTTCACAAAGTCCGGAGGCATTTTCATAAATCAATCTAAATATGCAAGAGATTTTAAAGAAATTTGGATTTGATTCAAGTGACCTGTTGACACCCCCATGATTGACCGAACCAAACTAGATGAGGACCTCTCGGGGATCATGATTGACCAAACGAAATATAGAAGTATGATTGGATCCACGATGTATCTCATGCTAGTAGACCGGACATCTTGTTCTCTGTGTGCATGTGTGCTAGATACCGAGCTAAGCCTACTAAAAAGCACCTTGAAGCGATTAAGCGGGTCTTCGGTATCTCCAAGGAACCATCAATATGGGACTATGGTACCAAGGACACCGGTATGTCACTAACGGCTTATGCGATGCCGATCATGCGAGTTGTCAAGATACACGTCGAAATGCGTGCGGAGGTGCTCGGTTTTGGGTGATAAGCTTGTGAGTGGTCTTCAAAGAAGCAAATGAGTACTTCTATTTCCTCTCTGAGGTGAATACATAGCCATGTCATCTTGTTGTGCTCAAATCTTATGGATGAGATCTCAATTATCGACTATGGCTTTGAATTCAACAAAATCCCTCTGTCTTGTGATAATAAAAGTGCTATTGCTCTCTCATGCAACAACGTTCAACACTCAAGAGCAAAGCATATCGACATTCGACATCATTTCATCAGGGAACAAGTGGAAAAAGGTGTGGTGGAACTATATTTTGTGAGATCTGAATATCAGTTAGCAGACATCTTCACCAAAGCTCTTCCAAGAGAACGTTTTGAGTTTATCCTTCCACGACTTGGTTTGAAAAGCCTTCAACCAGAAACTCTCAAACGTCTTCAGGAGGAAGACGAGGAGTAAAGGTCTTTCTTCATCTATCTCGTGTAAATATATATTTGAAAAACAAAATACAAAATTATAAAACCTTCAAAAATCAAATAGAAAAATATAAAACTTTCAAAATCCATAAAAATTTGAAAAATTCGAAAATTCTTCAAAAAAAAAAAAAAAATATATATATATATATATATTGTCATTTTGTCATGTTTCTTCCGGTTCGATAATATCTACGGTCTTTGTCTTTGTCATTTAAAGAATGACACGGGACTTTAGATGTTGTTCGAATTCTTTAAAAAAAAAAAAAAAAAAAAAAAAAATCAAAAAATATTTTTGGGAGAAAGAGAAAATGGTTTATTGTCATTTTCAGCAATAACCGCTTTTAAAAGAAAGAACGAGCCATGTTTTACCATGTTTTCAAATTCTATGCTCGATTCTATAAACTCTTATCTGCTTGAAAACCAAATGCTTTGAAAAATAACTCGATCTCTATTTTGATAATCATACGGACTTATATGTCAAAATCTCTATCTCTCAATCAACAACCTCGTCATTGATTGAGGGAGAATGATTTCAATTAAATTAAAAGTTATTTGGCATTAAATTGTTTTCAAAAGATATGCATGCATGTTTAATAAATGGAGTTTAAAGTCTTAAAATCGATCCATATCGCTTAAAACACTTTCACAAACAAGTCACAATTCTCCTTAAAATCTTTCAAAATCAATTTAAATCTATACGAGATCACAAATCTCAAATGATTTGATAATTGTGATCGGGGAGAATGTGTGATTTAAATTGGATTTAAACGATAATCGTGTAAATGGTTATAAAAGAATGTACATCTTGTCCTTCTCACATGTGACAAACGATTTCAATTTTTCAATGCACATGTTGAGGGGAGCATCTATCTTAAACCTATGATTTGAAACGTGATCATTTATCCCAATGTGCGGGTTCCTCTAGTATGTGAAAACTCTTTTCAAACCTCAAGGCACATATTGAGGGGAGCAAAATTCATGAAAACCTCATCCTTCCGGAAATGTTATACCCACTTGATCCGTTGAGGAAGTGATGTTGATATCTTTAGAAAATGGTAATCAAAGAAGTTAACTCTTTCTCTTGCCTCCGTGTGCAAAACATTTTTAATATTTGATGCACATGTTGAGGGGAGTTCTCGTTCTAAAATATCAAAACAATTCGGTACAAAATGCTTTGATAATATATCACAAGTATACGAATTGATTTTCAAATGGTTTTCAATTGGATCCAATGGCGGATGAACAATACCAATTAGACCGACCAACTTTACTTTATGTACGGTGATATAAGGATGATAAGGTTAGGTATTGGTTCCCATGATCCGCTGAACAGGAGGGATCTACCGAGGACAATCCACTAGTAAGTGTAGAAGTCCTTAGGTATGATGATAAAGGAGAAAATGAGATAAGGGAAGAGTGCGGACTAAGACCGAGCTAGTCTTGGAATAAACCCAACAAGGTTCTAGCTATGAAGTCTTGGTAAGCAATGAAGGGTTGAAGAATTAAAAGAATTGAATGAGAAAAGGGTGAAAACAAATAGCCCTCCATTTATTCAACCTTAGGGGCGAACCGGGTTCACTTCATATGCTACCGATGGTAACATCGGTATTGAAGACAAGGCGTCATGGACCCAATGGACGCACCGCACTTCAACTTTCCAAACCACTCAAGTTCCTCTTAAAAGGACTTGTTTCATTCTCACAGGAACCGACATTATCTATCGACTTTCTCTTAGAGATTGTTGATATTGAAGAAGAGACCCTCTCCTAGTCTCCGTTATAGGATCCAAATATGCACAAATTGAGTCTAGAGCCACGAGATCATCAATAAATCTCATTAGGACACTTTCAATGAAGACTCTGTTTCACACAATGTGGAAGAGATTATATCTTGAGTCCCACGCATTATCCTTGTGGTATTGCGGAACATCCGAGTGATGTGTTTACACATTCACAATGAAGATGGAAAGCCTTCGAGCCAACATCAAACAAGCTCTGGTAGGTGGCATGTGAGATCTATCATATAGATCAACCATGTGACAACCGAACGAAACAATGGGGCGATTCAATTTCTTGAATCAATCACGGTTCGAGTTAGGGATTGACGGATACCTTTGAAAACCGGTCTTTGTGCTTAAAACTCTTTTCTTTAGCACATCGATCGTACTCATTTTCAAACCAAAGGTATTTTATGATTGATAATTGATTTTCAATAAAACCTTCGTTGTATTGCAAAAAATTTCTATTGAGCAATACACGATTGTTTTCAAATCTCTTTTCATCAATCGGTGGACTTAAAATTATTTGGTTCACTTACTCCGTGTTGTCTTCTTTGAGATGTTCGGTTTGAGAACGGCTAGAACAATTGCGAAACCTGTCAAGGAGATTCTTAGGAATCCACACGATCACGAGCGATGCTTGTCTTGATCAGCGGGGAACCGTGGGCGTGTACCTCAATTCAACGAAGTGATCAAAGACACTTTCGTGCGATTTGTTGCTAATTGTATGCGTGCGCCCGACGTTTGCGGTGATCGAATGAAGCGGTCAATCCACGTACGCATGCTCACTTAACACATTCATCTCAAAAGAAATCATGATTAGTGCATCAATGACTCGATATTTTCACTCCATGCTTCGATACAGCTGCGCCAATATCATGAATCAACTAAAGCTTCCGCTACTCGATGAGAAGATATCATGATCCGAATGTGAGCATGTCGGTCCCAAAGTCACAACACCACAATGGATGTCTCGAAATTGTTGATAGTCGATGATCTCAAATGATGGCTCAAAATTATCATCACGTGGATCGCTTAAAGACCTCCACTTGGAATAACCAAACATGCAATGTGAAGAATCAATGACTACGAGCTAAGGAGCAAAGGGCGACATCAAGAATACAAGATCAATTGTTAATGTAATATCTATTTGTATTCAATGTGTTTTGATACATGATTGAGGTGACCTCCTTAGGGAGATTGTTAGGAATTAGAAATTCCAGATTAAAGAGTCGGTCACCTCAAGTATATGTAATCGTTAGAAAGCTCGTAGTCGTAGTTCTTTTAAGTTAAGTAGTAATTTAGTTAAGTAACACCGTGGAGGACGGACGGGTCTTTACCCACCGTATGCACGATCCATGACCCAAAGTGTGGCGATTTATGTAAGACTATAAATACTCTCTACCTCCCAGGTAGAGTTGAGCTCATAATAATATCTTTCACTTTCTCTCACTAAGTTCCCTAAACCTCTAACTTTCTCTCTAGAATTCCATCTTATCGCCACCTTGTGTTATGGTTTGATGTGTATGTGAAAAGTTAATATCTAACAGTATGCTTGCATGTTTCCCATGTCCGGCTAATTTACTTGTGTGTTTGCTTAGGGAATATGAAACTTAATTATTGAATATTGATTGGTTGTCTCTTATCTTAATTGTTAATGATCTACTATTGCGATAGATCATCCGTTGTGTAGTTAATGCTTGATTAATCTTTGTGAACCTTAGCTTATAGTACCTAGAGTCATTGTAGGCTAAACCATCCGAAGAGTACCTTAGTGTTAAGTTTATAAATCCTAGAGATTTTATAGGCAATAACCTTTGGTAGTTTCAAAGAGTTAGGGATAAACGCATACCCTACGACCTTAGACACATAACGCGATTAAGAATAAGGACGTGACAATTCAACCATCAATAGGAGATAATTAAGGAGTAATAAAACCTAAGTAACATCTTTAAATCATCATACGAGCACACAATAATTAGACATAGACTACCCACTAGATTAGATAATTAGATAAGTAGAGTAATCGGTAGAAATACCAAAACCCCCAAATTCAAACCCCGAGATTCGTACCTTTCCATTTCCTAAAAAACATAAAAAGATAAAAAAAATAATCTTCCTCAACCCCAACCTTAGCGTAGTAACTTCTCACTAGCATTCCTATTCCCCTAGAGAACGATATCAATTCCCGTGGCTTACCCTAATACTACACTACAACGATTAGGTTCACTGCCTAGGGTGTTGAAAAACTTGATCGACGAAAAGGAAGTTCCTTTGACCCCGAACGACGCGTGTAGCGTTATCAATTTCAAATATGTAATCATATATATAATGAATATTCATATTTCAAACAATAGATGAAACAAAAAAATAAATCATTGATTATGATTAGGCATTTCAAATACCTTATGATTGTATAAAGATGAAGTTATAAGAGATGAATGAGGAGTTGTTAAAGATGCACTGAAATATATAGTGATAGAAATTAGGTTAAATGAAGAAATTGAGAGATTTCAGTAATTCAAAAAATCAAAATTTAAAAATTTTAGCTAAATATCAGGATGTTAAGTAAGGCAAAGATTCAGATTTTAAAAGGATTAGCAAAAATAACTTGTGTTGGTTACTTTTCAATAATAATATTGATTAAAATTTAAAACCTTCCTCTATTAACTTATTACTTTTTTCAAATTTGAAGTATATAAAATTATATAATAACTATAAGTGAAAATAATACAAACTTTAATTACCACTTTATTTAACAGGATTAAAAGAATATATAGCATGAACATGTAACAATATTTTAAGGGATATAGAAATACTACTTTACACATACGCATTTGGGATGTTATAACAACTTATTTTATAAAAAAACAAATTGCATTTGTGTATTAGTTTGTAGAACACTGTTTACGGATTAATGAAAACAATAAGCCAAAAAGTAATAACTGCTATGAATGGGTGGTAAAAATGCTATCGTTGTCTAAAAAGCTACCACAATGAACATGACTTATCTTGTAATACTCTGCTAATGTGATCATGCAAATTACTACACTGAAAACAAAGATGACTTTACACGTACGCATTTGGGATGTTATAACAGCTTATTTGATAATGATTTATGTGTTGTTTACCGGTATACTACAAATTAAAAAAAAACCAATTCAATTTGGTTATTAGTTTGCAGAACACTGTTTACGGACTAATCAAATCAATAAGCAAAAAGTAATAACTTACTTAAGATTTAATCAATAAACTGCAATACGACGTATAAGCTTATTTTGTTAAAACTTAATTTCAACAACACAAAAAACAACAAAAACGAACGCAAAAGTTATCTTAACTTAAACATAAGTCGTCAATAATTTACCATTCCAACAAAAAAAAGTTTAGCGATATAGTCAACAAAAAGTTTCAATGACACTAAAAAGGCTATCGTTGTCTAAAAAGCAACCAATAATCAGTCACTTATCTTGTAATACTTCGCTAATCAGATGTTGCAACTTACTCCACTGTCAACGAACCAAACGTTCGACAACCTTGATTATCTTTGAAACACAAAAACAACACGGAAGGAGCAAAAGTTATCTTAACTTAAACATAAGTAAAAAAAAGCTTCAATGACACTAATCAGTTATCGTTGTCTAAAAAGCTTGCACAGAGAACATGACTTATCTTGTAATACTCTGCTACTCAGATGTTGCAAATTAATCCACTATCAACGAACCAAACATTCGACAACCTTGTTTATCCTGAAACACGAAAAACTACACAGAATGAACGCAAAATCCTATATCAACTAAAACATAAGACATCAATAATTTGGACCACAACAAAAGTCATATGAACAAATTTTTCTGCAAAAATCTTATAAAACAAAAGTTATGATGTTTTATATCATTAAAGCATTACATAAAATAAGTCGTAAAAATATGTTATAATCTGAAATGGACCACAACATAAAATGCCGATAAACATGATGTTAACTAAAACATAATTCATCAATCACACTGAAATGGATCTATTTTATGATGTTATCTATAACTAATGCATTTCATCAAACAATGGATCTACAATCATTACTTTGTGGTTAACAAATGAACTTATTGCTAATTAGGCATTTCATCAAAGATATGGTGTACATGTCTCATAAAAATAGAATAAACACAGAAAAAACAAAATAAAGAATATCAATATAGATGAAATCCGATCAAAATATAATAAACCAAAATCAAAAAGATTAACAAACTAATCAAACAAAATCGTTTAATCTAAATGGACATAATACCTGATTTAACTCGATTAAACAAAAAGATCTACAATACACATAAGTTATTGTAGATCAATGAATTCGCTCAAATGTTGTTGTAGAATCTATGATCCTTTCGATTTTATGGATATTAGAAAATTCCATTATTGAAGAGTCGGTCACCCCAACTATTATCTAGCATAAGTTAGCTCGTAGACTTGTCGTTATTTACGTTTTTATGTAGTTAATTAGTTAGTCGATGGCGTAAACTAGTTTAGTGCAACACCGTGGAGGAAGGACGGGTCTTTACCCACATTTAGTATCCCCGATCCACAGGCCGTCGGTCACCCCAACTAGGAGGTCGTTTAGTTTGTAACCTATAAATACCCTCTACCTTGCAAGGTAGAGGTTGGATGTTCTTTGGTAATCTAATATTCTACAAGTTTCTCTTACTAGAATATCCCACTTTCTCTCTCTAAAATCATCTATATGCTCATTGTGTTAAGGTTATGATATGTAAGTGAAATCCAATATCCTACAATTGGTATCAAGAGCCATGGTTAGATCATATCGTGCATATCCTTGGATTTCTAGTGGTTTTAGGTGGTTTTGAGTTTGAAAAGTTTAGTGGTTTGTGCATCATTTGGTTGATTTCGTGTGTTAAAGCTTGGATTTTGTTAGTACTTTTATGTTTAGAATCATCAAAAGTGTTTAGGTTTTCATTTGGTAAGCTTGAATCATCTTGGTTGGGTTGTTTTGGATTGAAAAGTGATGTTTATGAGTTTTTTCTTGCTAGCGACTTAACACACGGAATTCTTTCTTCGTAGCGATTTGCTTTACAAATTTGTAGCGAGTTACGCCTTTGGACCTAGCGACTTAGAACTAGCGACTTACAGTACAAGTAGTGGACTTTCCACCACAAGTAGCGACTTGGAGGTAGCGACTTGGTCTGTAGCGAGTTGCTATTTAGCGACTTGTATCTTTAGCGACTTGAGTAGCGAATTGCTGCTAAAATTTTGCTAGCGACTTGAGGCTTAGCGAGTTACTTCTTAGCGAATTGCATTTGTCTAGCGAGTTGGGATGTTAGCAACTTGATGGTGTAGCGGATTAGAGGATTAGCGACTTGGTATTATTGTTATTCAGTTGCTAGCGAGTTGTTTCAATATCTCTAGCGACTTGGGGGTTCGTAATTTGACACTAACATCTTGGATTCTTGGCATTTTGCTACTGGAATTTCCAATTACTTGGAGAATAATTCAAAATAACACAATGTCACCATCACCGATCCTTTAATCACCAAAGTACTTGCCTCTATGACACAAAGATGTAATAGTGAAACAAGATACTTACACGTATGTCATACATGTAATGATTCAACATCGATTAA
The DNA here is from genome assembly GCA_022545495.1 of Chrysanthemum lavandulifolium. Classification (NCBI taxonomy): domain Eukaryota; kingdom Viridiplantae; phylum Streptophyta; class Magnoliopsida; order Asterales; family Asteraceae; genus Chrysanthemum; species Chrysanthemum lavandulifolium. The sequence continues at coordinate 554,114 of JAHFWF010000091.1, read as the reverse complement.
TCGAACAACTCAAACAAGTCACTCTTAATGCATGCAAATGATGCTATGAATATGGAATGCACCAAAGTGAGCCCTTTCAACATCTCGATCGACTTCTCAAACTATCATTATCTACAACCATGGATCGAACAAGTTGTGCCATCCTTCGTCGATTTTCCCACTTTGACAAGGACGGTGTTACTTAACTTAGAAAGACCGAGGATTCAAATTACTAAAGAAAAGTTCTCATCGATGATTCTCATGTCGCTCTCCAAACTATCTTCAATCAATTTCACCACTTATCCGGAAGAATACTCCTCGATTTTGATGATATCATGACCGGAATATCTTTCAAGAAACACACGGAATGGAAATTCATGAGTTCGAAACTCATTTATTCAACTTATGAGTAATATGGAAACATACATCAAGGAAGCGCAAAAGAGAATAACAAGTCGAATGAATTGAATGAGTGCCAAGAGATTCCATGGAGCAATGGTGACGTGTCATGCTACATTCCAGTTGAACCAAAAAATGACACCGATTGCGTAATCTCGGTTGTAATGAAAAGGATGAAGAGAACAACCGATCTCAAATTCTCGAGTCGAAAAGGTATCAATCAATAAGGTACACTTATCCGATCACACAAATTCTCATAAAAGGTACATGACTCTTACTCGAACATAACATTGTGGAATCAATCTTTGTTTTACCCGAATCTAATGCAAGTAACATGATTGAAAAAGGGTATATGATGAGCTTTCAAACAAATTTTCAATTCTTGAAAAACATATCTCATTGCAAATTGAAATACAACAAAAGGATGAAATGTTTTATGCAAAAACCGTGTACTAATCGGAACTTCCGAATTTAGAGAATTTTTGAAATTAATCGCTTAAAATCCCGATTCGGGACAAATATTCGACCATTGGCAATCTGAAATTACTTCTTTCAGATGCCCAGAAATATGACTGTTATGAGATGAGTGATGCACTAGAATCTAGAAATTCTCAACTAGCTCTATGTGTGTCCAACCTTCTAAGAGAAAATGAGCATTTAAGAAAGAACCTTGAGGAAACAAACTCTAAGTTAGTCAATCAATCTAACCTCTTAATGAAAGACATTGATGACCTCAAAGCACAAGTTCAGGATAAGAGCTTCAATATTGTTGCCCTAAAAATGAGCTCGGAAGTCCGTTGGAAATAGGATGAACACTAAGTTTGCAAAACCTTCAACTTTGGGAAAGTCAAATGTTCGAACCACTTGAAACGAATAGTTATTAAACAACCTAATGCCTTTAGGTCCGAAAGAGCTAAACCATTGAAATCTAAGCTTACATCCCAAGTTGATAATATGTCTGCTTTTGTCAAAACCACCACTTCATTGCCTAGTTCGATATGATGAATCTCAAACCTCGGACTTATGGTCAATTCTCACGGATCGAAATGCAATAAGTATAACTAGCTCTCATGCAAAACATCATTTGACCGATCAATCCCTAAGAAATACTCGATCACAAAAGGACAAATAGTCAAAACAAGGTTGTGCACTCATTTAGTTCAACTAACGGTGGTTTCAAATGGATTCCCACCGCGATTTTTTAAGTTTACAGGACTTAAACGAACTTACATTCCTAGATCATGCCTCAGTGGATTCCCACAGTAAACTCTTCAAGAATGTAGAACCTAATAGGATCCCCATTAATGATACGTCGTGTTATCTTGTGATGCATCCAAATGTGAGATTAAACATGTCACTAACCCTTCTATGTACAAGTCTACATGTGCTTCCAAAGACAATGTGCTCTCGCCTTTTTCGTGTACAATGCTCAACTCAATCAGAACTTCATGACTTGGTTCCCATCGAAATGAACATAGCTCATTCAGAGCTATAGCTTGCCGAGTTGATGTACTTCTTACTTTGACTCCTATTCATCTTGAATCGGGACTCGCTCTTCTATATCTCGTGTATAAATCAAGTTTCTTAAAAAAAAAAAAAAAAAAAAAAAAAAAAATTATCATTTTCTCAATCTTTTAAATTTTTTCTTTTAAATTTTTATATATGTCATTCTTTTAAATTCACAATTTTATCATTTTCCTCAATCTAATAAAGAATACATTCCTTGTTATCGATAACATCTACGGTCCTAGAAATGTCATTCAATAATGGCACGGGATCATAGATGAAGTTCGAACAAATGAAATATTCTTGTTTTATAACGGGTTGATTAATGTCAATCAATGTTCTTTGATGACATTGATTGAGGGGAGATTTTGTATATGTTTTCTTGACTATCTATGCCATTGGCTTCAGGTTTGGTTATAATGCTTGCTCATTTGTAAGTTGAGGTCGTGTTTTGCCTTTGTAACTATCTCGGTTATGGTGTTTCTCTCAGTTGTAGGTTGTGGTCGTATCTTGCTCATGTGATTATCATTGTGTACCTATGTATTGAGTGCCTAGCATTAAATGCTTATTTGATTAAATGTTTAATTGATTCATGGTGATCATTGTGATAATCTATGCTAGAGACTTAGTCTATAATCCGTGTTAGCGACTTACCACTCGTTCATCAAAACCATAGGGACCAAACTTGTCATATATTTGAAATCGTGTTGCACTAGCGACTTATCTCACTTCATTCGAAAACCACAGGGACCGAAAGTGTCATATTGCCAAAGTCCCGCCCTAATACCCCTAGCGACTTACCAAGTTTTTATTTCTTATTTCTAAATAATTTTTTTTCTCTCTCTCTTTTTTTTTCTTTCTCGTCAAAACAAAGTGTTCATCCTAGCGACTTAGCAAGTGGTATGTCTCGAATCTCTCCTATCTTAGTTCTCTCTTACGCGTTTGTGTTTAGTTTCTAACTTGTCACTTTAACCAGATCCGTACGAGCTCGTGTATTGTGACTGTTTGATTCCCACCTAGGTTCGATGTTTCATTAAATCGTGTTGTTTTGTTGATTATTATGTTGCAAGTGTACAAAGTGTTGGTATATTTTATCGTGATTGCTGTGTAATGTGTTTCCATGTAATGATGATGAATGATTGGTGGTTTGGGTGGTTTGTTTGTAGAAATTATGAGTGTTCTTGGTAGCGACTTTGGTAATGTTCTTGGTAGCGACTTAACTGTGTTCTTGATAGCGACTTAGCCTATATGTTCTTAATGGCGAGTTAGCACTCAACTTAGCGACTTAGTTGTTGTGGCGTATTAGTCTATTATATTCTAGCGACTTGGGTAGCGAGTTAGTTGTCAGCGACTTGTCTTTACAAGTTAGCGAATTAGTAACATTAGCGACTTAGTTAACAAATTTGTAGCGACTTGGTTGTGTTACTGTTCATGGCGACTTGTCTTTACAAGTTAGCGAATTAGTAACCTTAGCGACTTAGTTAACAGATTTGTAGCGACTTGGTTTTGTTAGTAACCTTAGCGACTTCATGGCGACTTGTCTTTACAAGTTAGCTTGTCTTTAATTAGCATAGCGACTTAAAGAGCTAAACTATTAGCGACTTGTCGTGGTACTAGTGATGGCGACTTGTCTTTACAAGTTAGCGACATTGTTCACTTTCATGTTGCGAATTAGTCTTAGGGTCGAGGGTTATTAAAATGTTCAAAGGTGTATTGCTAAAGTTGATCTCATTCTCACAATACTTAGGATCTCTGATTCAACTTGTTGAGTCAACATACTCTATGTAATCTGCTATGACATTTCTGTTTAGGCAAACGGTACTTGGTTTCTCTCACGACAACCAAATGTTACTTTTTGCCTCATGCATATTTGTTATATCACTTCTACATTTGTATCTTGGCTCATGACATGATCCCTTTGCAATGCACTCTTTTGCTTTTTAATCCCTTATCAGCTCGTCGTGTGAAAATTTATCTATAGGATTCTACTTCATTGAAATATCTCACTTTTGCCACTCTATCTTTCTCTATATGTGTTTTGGGGACTCCTTCTGAGTTACTGTTTCTATGTGTCTATGTCATAAGGGTGCTCTCAATGTTGTCTCACTTATCAGTTATTATCTAACTCGTTCCCAACCATTACTGTTGATTGTATGTTTGCTCAGATCATCAATGGCAAGTTCAAACCCTGAAAAGAGCGTTACCCTTGGCATCATCCAAAGTTCTCTCGACGAAGAAATCCTTCCTGTGAGTCAATGGGTGATATTGGAAAAAGTAATTATGTGGACCTACAAAAGCTTCAACAAAATCCGATACTCAAAGTTTCTATTGACATCCTCAAAACACAAACCTACAAAATTCCCACCATTTACATTCAACAATTACGCTTCAACAAAATCCGATACTCTTGGAATCACCCCATGTAACCCTAACCTTCGTTCGAATCTCCACCGTGCCGTTTCTATTGGGTGATCGATCCTCAAAACCACGGACAAACTTCTTGAGCTATTACCAAGCAATGCTCAATTCCCACCATTTACATTCAACAATTCGAACACCGCTCAATGGGACAAAATCACACCGATACTCTTGCAAACCGGATGATAGGGAGTTCACGATTGATTCTCGATATTACGAGCAAGGCTCTTGGAATCACCCATGTAACCCTAACCTTCGCTCGAATCTCCACCGTGCCGACGATCCGATTGTCTTTCTAATTGGGTTGGGTTATCGAACAAGATTTCAAGAGCATCCGACATCATCATCGGACACATGTATCAACCCGGAGAGCTATTACAACTATTCTTAACTTGTGCTTATCCGCAAAACATCGTGGTTCGATAAAGTGAGAATTCCTATCCCGCAAATCCTATGGGAATTGTTAATAGGGTTGATGTGAATGTCTCGGATCGTATTTGGGAAGAATTTTCTTTATCAATACACACATTCATATCGATAGAACTAATTTCCGAACAAAGCTCAAGGCGAAAAAGCAGAACAAGCTTGTGATTCCCAAAGATCCGATTTTCTAAGCTTGTTATCCAAGATTTGCAACAAACTCACAACTTCAATCCTAGGAGTGAATCAACTCTACATAAAGCGTAAGATGAATATGTTTTAGGAAACACGAAATATGTTCCTAGAGGTATGGATAAAGAAATATTTGGATTGCCAATTCTCGATTGTCTTCTCACGAAGATATCAAGAAGAAGGACTACTTCAAACAATACAAGAAAAGAGCTACCAGTTCCTCTGCTGATGTCACACCTTCTCCTCCACAACCCAATGCTCCCAAGTCCACGTCAGCATCACAAGCATCCTATGCCTCTCTTCCTAAAAAGAGACTTGAAAGGTCACAACATTCTGAAACCGCATCCAAGAAGCTGAAAGTAAAAAGGAAGAAAGTGGAAAAGGAAAGTGGTGAAAATACTGAGGTATCAAGGAATATTACAAGGTTAATCGATGAAGATGATGTTGATCTACAACTTGAATCCAAAGAAAGCCTTGAAAGTCTAAATGTGAAAGCACCAAGGGTGGAGTTGTGTTAAGAGAACCCGATCAACTACCACGACAAACAACCCCAATAACACATGACAAAGGAAAAGGGATTGTGAGTGTTGAAACGAACAAGCGACTCACATGCTTTTAACGATCTCATCATCTCCATCAAGCACCACCAATCAATATGAGTCAAGAGAAGAACGAATCATCTCATGCTAATGAACAACTGGAGTGGACAAAGTGCCCAAACGTTTAAAGAAACTCTTACACTTAGTGAGACTCAATCGGCTTGAATGTTGACGCTCTGTTGCAAAAAGGCTCGCAGGAGAACCTTGAGACAAGATCCGATGAGACCTTGAAGATGGATGAACCAAATCGTCTACTAATTCTCTATCCTCACTTAAGGATCTCGATCTGATTTCTCTTTTGGAGATCAATACATTAATGACAAACCCTTAGATCTTGCACAATCCATGTATACCGTCAACATTCAAAGAAGATACATCAACCATTCCTCCGATGTCGCATCTTCACTATCAACCGCACTTCCACCTCCCATACCAACTCAATCAACTGTACAAACACCACCGACATCGTCACCAACCCCCGAACTCGTCATTACAGCTCTTGATGTGGATGCTCCACCGACTTCACCACCACGCATCCTTACCTCGATCAACTCATGGACAAAGTCGTAAAAGGATAGAAGCTCTTGAAAGGCAACTTCCTAAATCTGTTGATTCCTTGTGGATCGTGTCTATAGATTGGAGCACCTCAACTTCAATGAAGGGGTTCTTGCCGCTATTGAAGGAGAAGTCAAGGATGCCGTGGAATGGGCTATGGAGGCTCCACTTCTTAGACGATTCAAGGACCTACCTATCACCGATATGAGAGCACTCTGTGTGAAAAGATGTATGATGTCAAGAGGACAAGCATGAGGTTCACAAGAAACTCTATGAGGCACTTGAAGAATCCATTAAGTTCGACAATTATGAGCGTTATATGATTGACATCAAGGAAAAGGAAGCTAAAAGGAAAAGGAGAACAATTGTGATGGAATCATTGATGAAAGACCGTAAAGATCCTCCTCCACCTCCACCACCAACGGGCGCTGAACTTCGGAGTCGTGATCCTTCTACGACAACCAACACACCTCCACCACAACCACCATCATCACCGCCAAAACCTTCCAATCAATCAAATCCTACAAAAGAACAGGCACTAAGAAGAAATCTGCGCTTGGACGACGGTTGATTCAAGGTTCACATCCACATCCACCTCTATTCATGATGATCAAATGGTTCACGAAGAGTCGCATGTCATGGCCGATTCGAACCGATGAAGATGATGCATCAACAAAGCATATTCCTAAGCCATCGAAGATTGGTTTGATACTTACATGGTGGGAATCGCACCAAAGACATCCGAGTAGCACTTTCAAGAGACACAATTCAAAGTTGCATCATTGAAGATAGACCTCCTTCTCCGAACCTACATGGTCCATCCACGAGTCCGACTCAATGATACCCGACAACAATTGGGTATCTACTATCACCAAGAATTATGAAGAACTCAATAAGACTCTCTTCTTCACTTTATTGGTGATATGGGAAGCTTCATTAAATGGTTTTGTAAATGTAAGAGTATCTCATCCTTAACTCCAAAAGATCTTGAAGGACCTGCTTATGAAATTGTTAAGGTCTTCCATTCAGATGCCAATCAACTTCAATACCAAATGGAAGAATGCCATAAGATGCTCAATGACCAAGTCAGTGAGCAAATTAGCCGCTTCAATGTTCACAAATCTCTTCCTCTTGGTGGTGAACCTGGTCAGATGACCATTCAGGCTGAATTCTTCTTCAACCATGACTTGGACTATCTTTGTGGTCACTCTGCTGAAAGAAGACCTGCACTATCAATATCCAAGATGAAAGCTGCTACCTACTCTGATCAGGGGCTTGAATAGATGGTTCCTGATCGTTTCTGGGTCAATGAAGAACTTAAGTATGACATTGCAGCATCATATGGTATTTCACACTGGTGGTACAAAAAGAAGAACTTCTATATTGAAAGACATAGTGCTGACAAAAGACGCAAGAATGTTAGATCCGAGCTCCGTATCTTAAGTGTGGTTCGTGTAGAGGTCTTCCCGATATATGGATATGAGTATTTGATGAAGATTGTCCTTAAGAGATCAGATTTGAAAGAATATACTATTGAAGAAAATGACTTCAAACATCTTCTGCCGAATGATTTCGAAGATCTCTACCTTCTGAATATTCAAGGACACCTTGAGCATTTGCCTGTCCGTGAGAAGAAGGCCTTATCTGCTGCTGTTACTCTTTGGATTCGAGGCTTAGTCATTCGAAAACGAGTTGAGGACTTCCAACTCGGCATGGAAAGCTACCAAACCAGGATTAACCTTACATGTCCTCAATGGAGTGCCACAGGGCATGAATTTCATCATGAATACAAAGTCCTCGACACCCCAAGAGCCGTCATCTTTACTGACAGATATGGGACCCGCATGCTTATGAGACTATGTGAGCTCTACAAGTTTAGTGACGGTACGCTCAAATTGGTCGAAGAAGAACTTGACACCAGAGTGAAAGAAGTCAAAATTGATATGAAATCTTGGGTTAAGACTACTTTTTGGACTAATGATGACTTGAAGAGGTGTGAACACTTCATTGTCTTTGCAATCGACGAAGACTCAAGACACGAAGGATCTTCCGCACCTTGAAAGTTTTGTTGGTGGAAGGCTTCGGGATGGTCACTACAAACTTCTTCGAGGGACCGAATGAAGACATCTTCGGAAGCGCTTTATGTTGTGTTTTTAAATATGTGTAATATGTGGTGTACTAAATGTGAACAACGTAATACATGTAATAGTGCTAGGATTTGTACTGTGGTTTCCCTTGTAAAAGGGAAACATCCGTGTTGTCCACTTCGATCATATAAAACCGGACACATTTTCTCCTACAAATATTTTATCTCATACATATTTAAATCACTTGAGATCCAAAATCTCAAAGGATTTAAGATTTTGATCGGGGAGAAAATGTGATATAAATATGAAAGATGTTAAAAGATAAGATGACCAATTTTTGTGCATACTTCTCTCTAATATGTGCTAAACAATTTTCGAATCTCGAAGCATATATTAAGGGGAGAATTCTCTTAAAAATTCATGTCATCGTGGTACACAACTTTCAATCTTTCTAAGGTACCTTGATTGTATGGCTTCAAATCCTTTGGTGATCATGTATGCACTTCTTAAAGGGTTCCCCCAAGATGTGCAAAACACTCTTTTCAAATCTCGAGGCACATATTGAGGGGAGCAAACTTATGAAAACCTCATCCTTCCGGAAATGCTTTATCTACTTGATTTGATCAAGGAAGTGATGGTGATATCTTTAGAAAATGGTAATCAAAGAAGTTAATTCTTCCTCTTGCCTCCGTGTGCAAAACGATTTCAAACATTTGATGCACATGTTGAGGGGGAGTTCTCATTCTAAAAATATCAAAACAATTTAGGTACAAAATGTTTTGATAATATATCACAAGTATCTGGATTGATTTTCAAATGGTTTTCAATTGGTTCCAATGGCAGATGAACAATACCAAATAGACCGACCAACTTTACTTTATGTATGGTGATATAAGGATGATAAGGTTAGGTATTTGTTCCCATGATCCGCCGTAACCGGAGGGATCTACCGAGGACTATCCACTAGTTAGTGTAGAGTTCTTAGGTATGATGATAAAAGGAGAAAAGTGAGATATGGGAAGAGTGCGGATCGAGACGAGCAAGTACTAGAACAAACCCAACAAGGTTCTTGCTATGAAGTCTCGGTAAGCAAAAGGGGTTGAAGAATTAAAAGAATTGAATGAGAAAAGGGTGAAAACAAATAGCCCTCCATTTATTCAACCTTAGGGCGTAAACCGGGTTCAATTCATATGCTACGATGGTAACATCGGTATTGAAGACAAGACGTCATGGACCCGGTGGACGCACTACACTTCAACTTTCCAAACCACTCAAGTTCCTCTTAAAAGGACTTGTTTCATTCTCACGGGAACCGACATTATCTATCGACTTTCTCTTAGAGATTGTTGATATTGAAGAAGGAGACCCTCTCCCTAGTCTCCGCACAGGATCCAAATATGCACAAAATTGAGTCTAGAGCCTCGAGATCATCAATCAATCTCATTAGGACACTTTCAATGAAGACTCTCTTTTCACACAATGTGGAAAGAGAGATTATATCTTGAGTCCCACGCATTATCCTTGTGGTATTGCCGAACATCCGAGTGATGTGTTTACATATTCACAATGAAGATGGAAAGCCTTCGAGCCAACATCAAACAAGCTCCTGGTAGGTGGCATGTGAGATCTATTATTAGATCAACCATGTGACAACCGAATGAAACAATGGGGCGATTCAAGTCTTGAATCAATCTCGGTTCGAGTTATGGATTGACGGATACCTTTGAAAACCGGTCTTTGTGCTTAACAACTCTTTTCTTTAGCACATCGACCGTGTACTCATTTTCAAACCAAAGGTGTTTTTATGATTGATAATTGATTTTCAATAAAACCTTCGTTGTATTGCAAAAACAATTTCTATTGAGCAATACACGATTGTTTTTCAAATCTCTTTTCATCAATCGGTGGACTTAAAATTATTTGGTTCACTCACTCCGTGTTGTCTTCTTTGAGATGTTCGGTTTGAGAACAACTAGAGCATTGCGAAACCTCATCAAGGAAATTCTTGAATTATACCGATCACAGCGGTACATGTCTTGATCAACGGGAACCGTGGGCGTGTACCTCAATTCAACGAAAGTGATCAAAGACACTTTCGTGCGATTTATTGCTAATCGTTGTATGCGGTACACCCGACGCTTTGCAACCGATCGAATGAAGCGGTCAATCCATAGCCGCATGCTCACTTAACACATTCATCTCAAAAGAAATCATGATTAGTGCATCAATGACTCGATATTTTCACTCCATGCTTCGCTACTGTTGCGCCAATATCATGAATCAACTAAAGCTTCCGCAACTCGATGAGAAGATATCATGATCCGAAATGTGAGCATGTCGGTCCTAAAGTCACAACACCACAAATACCAACACAACAAAGATGTCTCGAGATTTTTGTTAGTGATGATCTCAAGAGTGGCTCATAATTATTATCTCATGGATCATTAATGACCTCCACTTTAAAGTACAAATCTATGCGAGACTTTGAAGTTGCACTACTTATGCACAAAGATTGCGAAGTTGAAGTATTAAAGTCTCGAGCTCAAGAACAAAGTCAAGAATAGAATGCTAGGATTTGAAATGTAAAACATGGGGTGACCTCCTTAGGGGAGATTGTTAGGAATTAGAAAATTCCATTATTGAAGAGTCGGTCACCCCAACTATTATCTAGCATAAGTTAGCTCGTAGACTTGTCGTTATTTACGTTTTTATGTAGTTAATTAGTTAGTCAAGAGCGTAAACTAGTTTAGTGCAACACCGTGGAGGAAGGACGGGTCTTTACCCACCGTATCCCCGATCCACAGCCGTTAGGAGGTCGTTTAGTTTGTAACCTATAAATACCCTCTACCTTGCAAGGTAGAGGTTGGATGTTCTTTGGTAATCTAATATTCTACAAGTTTCTCTTACTAGAATATCCCACTTTCTCTCTCTAAAATCATCTATATGCTCATTGTGTTAAGGCTATGATATGTAAGTGAAATCCAATATCCTAAAATGATAAAAGAAAATTTTAGAAAAAATTCGGATATTTTTTTGACTTTTATATTTTTTATTATGAATTAAAAATGATTTTAAACTAATTAAATGATAAAAAATAGTAAATGAAATTAGAAAAATCTGAAACTTTTTTTTTAAAATACTTTATGCTATAAGGTTTGTAAGAAAAATAGGAAATGTGAAAAAGAAGTTTGAAATAAGCAGTAATAAGCTGAAATGGATTAATAAGCAAATAGCTAAAATGTATATAAGAGAATTAATGGTGCAAAGCTTAACGCAAAAGACCCAAGGGCAACTATGGTTATAGGTACGTGTGTTGAAGCTTAGAGAGGATGAGGTCTCAGGTTCGAGCATGCCTCACCCTTTTTGGTATTTTTTTTTTTAAATTCTTTTTGATCAAACTTGTAGATAAGCAGTAAATAAGGACTTTTGACAAAGCAAAATATTTTTAAAACTTTAAATAAGTTGGTAATCAGCTATGAAAATCAGCAGATGGGTATAAAAGCTAAACTAAAAAAATGAAAACTAAAAGGCATTCCTATGTACTATAAGCTAAAGCTAAAGACTAATTAAGCTACTAGGACCCTAAGGTAATCTAATTAAGCTACTAAACCTCCTAAGTTGACCTAAATAAGCAGATAAGCTATAAAAACCAAATAAGGTAAAAGGGGCTGATGTGTTAACAGGTGCCTGTGAGGACAAGTTTGAGCTTATCTAAAAGCTACTAAAGGCTACAAAGACAATCTAAAAACCTAAGAATAGCATAAAGCATCAAACAAAGAACTTGTAAAATGAAAAGCATACATATTTGAGCTTATATGAGGCTTTAAAATAAGCTGATAAGAATGTATCTAAGGCTGTTTTTGGTGTTTTTCTGATTTTAAAGTTTTGAGGAGCTGTTTTTTAGATTAATTTTAAGCAAGCAAATGGTTTTAGAAATCTACAAAGACTAAAAACAGATAAAGTACTTATACTAGAGAACTGAAAAACATATTTTTTTTGGATTTTGAAAAAGGTTTAGACCTAAAAATTTACCTAAGAAAACACCTACTCAGACTGTTTTTGGATTTTTTGTTAAAACTTAGACAGAACTTAAAAACACAGATATTGGACTCTAGACCTATGGATACTTAAACTAAACTTGAGAACTTACCTTTTAGACTAATTTTAGATTCAAAACAACTACTGAAATGGACTGTTAATAGATTCTTCAAAATAAGCTTAACAAAACAGTTTTGAAATCTAAAACTTGGAAAATGGACTTAGACCTTTTATAACTTAAAAACAATGTTAAAAACTAATTGTAAACTGACCTTAGGACTAAATCAAAGCTTTTTGAAATTCATAAAATGACCAAAACGCAAAGTTTCAAGTTATGCCAAACACCCCTTTAAGAGGGCTATTTTGCTTTTAAGACCTTTATGAGCTATAACTTTTGAAAATAGATTAACTACTAACTATATTAAACAATAAAAAGCAAATTTTGACTAATAATTAGTACTTATAAATAAGCTAATGACAAAAGACATATTTTTGGTTTTTTAGAGAATTGATGCAAACTATAACAAATGGTATCAAAACTACAAATAAGCACTCAAAAGAAAATAACTAACAATAATAAGCTATAAGAACAATTAATAAGCAGATAAGCAATATTAAATAAGCAATAAGAAGTTAAGTAGAATAAGCAATGAAATAAGCTGAAAATCAAAAAGGAAACTTATTGAACCCTTTGTCTAAACAAGGGTATAACAAACAATCTACAAACTGCTATAATAAGCCCCTATAAGCTCTTCCATGTCTAGCTTATCTTCCTTTGGGCTTATTTGACTTTTGGTTTGACTATTTTTGACTTTTTTTGGATTTTTGAAATAAACACAGTGATTAACTAAGGTAACCTCACAATAAGCTATATAAATCTTATATGAGCTTATCAGAGCCTATTTGAAAGCTTATGGAAGCTTTATCTAACTACTTTACTTGTTTTTTTTTTGTTTACTTTTTTATGTTTTTCTGATTTTTTTGAGATTTAGTATTTAAAAACAGTAAATAAACAAACTAAACTCACAATAAGCTATATAAAACATTTCATGAGCTTATGTAACAGTAAAAAGAGCTTATCAAAGATTAATCAACCATATTTAAACATTAAAAACAATAAAGTAAAAGACAAGTAAATGAAATAACTGAGATTTTTATTAAACTGAAATTGAGATTACAAAACTTAAATGAAAACAGAAGATAAAAATTACAATAAGCTAAGAATATTAAAAAAACTACATGCGACTCTAACCGCTTCAACTTGTGAGGTGAGGGGGGGTTTTATAGCCAATTAAGGAGAGGAGCCTAGGGTTTAAGAAGGTCCTAGACCCTCTTATCAGAGCCCTTGATCAAACTTCCATCATCATATGCTCAATTTCAGCCCTTGATCAAGCTTCCACGCATCACCACGCAATCAGATTGCTCCAAATAGCCAATGTGTCATTCCTTTGATGTCAGATGTCTGCCAAGGTGTTAGGTGTTCCTAGAATCAAATTTCAGTACGTGTAAATGAGGGTGGAGCAGAGTAAATTTCTTGGGAAGAAGCACAGTGGTGAAAGGGCGCGTTATTTTGTTTGTTTTGACCGGGCATTAATGTTTTGACCTGGGTTGGTTGTAACTAAAAGGGAGTGGACCGGGTATTTTTATGAAACGGGTTAAAGGGGTATGGGATTGGGCTTAGACATGTTTTATGGGCTAGGTAGTTATTGGGTTTGGATTTTGGGTATAATGTATTACCGGGTAGGGTAATTTGGTATATGTTTAGGTTTTATTTAAAAGGGTCATTCTTGCCAATGTGTAAAGTTCAAGGGCCATTCTTGCCAATTTGAAACGTTCTTCCAAGGACTATTATTGACAACTTGAGCATAATTGTGACCCAATTTGGTAAATTCCTCCCGACCTCGACTTTACAAGCTCTTTCCAAATCTCGTGCTCGTTTTGTCTTTTCTTGTCCGTTTTTGTGATATCTGTTACCTTCACATGCATAAACACAAAAACACAAATAAATTTGGCTTTAGAGGTTAGTTTTTGGTTATTTTGGTCCGGTTTTGATAAAGAAATGGTATGTGTTTTCACACGTACCAAAATACCCCAGACTAGAAGATTGTCGTGTCCTCACGCAATGTCATCAACTCACACTTCTAAAACCAAATATTTCGACCTCTTTCTACTAAAGCTATGAAAAGTAGCAAAGCGTTCCTCAAAAGAGATTAAGAAATCCTTAGCTCTAAAAATGCCCCATTAAACCATTTTATTTCATATATAGATATATCATTAAGTACTTTTCTTTTTGTGTGATGGTTTGTTTGAACTTTCTTATCTATCAATAACTCTCATATATTTTTGATAAATAATTTTAGGATCACAGAGTAGGAAACACAACTTATAAAGAAGTGACCATACGGATAAAATTCATCGTCCTTGACTTTTCACGAGTCCCCAAACTAAGCTTAAAAACAGATCATAGTTATACACAAATTAGATGCTAACACTACCCATAGATGCTACTTGTGTACGCGTGGCTACTTCTTGCTCCCATAATCCTAGTTCCTCTAAGGATTTTATTTTGAAAATCGAGAAATTTTTGTTTTTCTCTTTTCTTATTTCGATAGATTTTTAGCTCGGTAAAAGCATCGAGTTTAGATGCTACGTAGTTTCCAAACTTTCCTTTGAGAACCGTTGCTCACAAAAATGAGGTCTACATCAAGGTCCTAATTTAACACGATTTAGGGGACATCCTTTTTATTTACAACCGAAACATCCTTTTTATTTGGACATCCCCGGAGTCGAAGCTTGGCTTATTTAACATTTATCAAGCACATTTTCCCTCGGTTTTTTAAACAACCAACTCAACGGGATTACCGTTTTATTAGGAGTCTTATTATGACTTTGGAATTTTTCCTCCGTCTTTTTGAAGCCCATAACAACGGGGGTACCGTCTATAATACTTTTATGGCTTTGGATTTTAACATTTATGCATTTGAGCTTTATTTCACATTAATTAATTGCCAAACCCCGAGTCCTACAGTCTTTATAACAATAGAAACAATAGCTCGTACTATCAAGAATTAGTTTTCTATTACACCGTAACACTAGCAGTACATTGATGTGTACCCAACTCTCATAAGCAAGGATTATCTAAAGAATGAGTGAAAACTAGTTATCGCCAAAACCAAACACCTTTAATTATTTTGAAATTTTTATTTTTGGGTTTATTTAGCTGCTGGGAGTAAAAAGCCACAAGCAACCTCTACGAGCTCTAAAGAGATCCAACTACTCCACGCTTAGCATCTAACTTCTATATAACTCTATCATTTCTTGTTCTCCACAAATTTAAAATCTTAAATAATAAGATCTGTGAATGCTTAGCTAAATAATTTAGCTTTTACAAATTAAAGTCAATCATGGGAACTTGCAAACTCTTGGCTTTGTTACGCTAGAATTCGCATTTTATAGCTCCTTGTATGAAAGAATAGCAAAGGATTTTAATTATAAAGGTTAAGGGGACAAGCTAGGGCTCAACACGCCCGATCAAGTCAAAATTTTATTCCTACTCTCACCAGCGGAAAGTCAACAAGGTGTCAAAACATATATATTATTTTTGCAAAATGCTTCTTTGAATGAAATCAAGCTTTGCATATTTAAAGTCAATTAGGGAAACTTGAAAATTTTTGGCCTTGTGAGCTAGAATTCGCGTTTTATAGCTTCTTGTCTAAGAGACTAGCAAACTTTTCAATAAAAAAGACTAGCAAAACCTTCAAATTTTTTGAATTTTTCTCATTTTTTTTCATCATTTTTTTTGACATTTTTGAGGAAAAATGGGGTTGCTAGAGTACAGAAAAACTGCTAGGCAAAAATCTAATCAAAATATTACCCACCCTAGACTAAAACGAAACATTGTCCTCAATATTTAAAGGTAAGGGTTCTTTACGCTAATCTAAAGCCATTTATTAAGTATGCTAAATAGATAAACGTTAATCGAAAAAGATTTGGATATTGGATTTCCCATATAAGAATCGAAGCATGAAACTCAAGTGGAGAAAAGACAAAACACCGAGCACGAGAGTCTTCATAATTCGAGCAAATCCTGGACATAAACATCAAAAACATGAAACACGAGAAATGGAAGAGGCGAACCTCCTCACGTCACTTATTAGAAAATAGAAAGAAGATAGAAGGATAAGCATGGGTTGCCACCCACGAAGCGCTTATGTTTTTGTTCACCGAGTCGCTAGCTTGACTCGTGCCCGAATTCATTTGTCCATGGGGAAAGTTTGGAGATCCGGGACAATCATGGATCCCTTCTAAAATAATGTTTGAGTCTATGGTCGTTCACCTTGAAGTTGGGACTGTCAGGTTGAGATAACTCGATCGTCCCATAAGGAAATACTTGGGTAACGGTGAATGGCCCGGACCAACGGGTTTTGAGTTTGCCTGAGAAAATCTTTAATCAAGAATTGAAGAGGAGGACTTGATCACCAACGTTAAAGATACGATCTTTGATTTTAGAGTCATGAATCCTCTTTGTTTTCTCTTTGTAGATTAAAGAGTTCTCATAGGTTTGATCCCGAAGTTCATTCAATTCATTCATTTGAACTTTACGATGATCATCCGCGGTCTTAAGGTTATAATTGCAATGCTTCAAGGCCTAGTAGGCCTTGTGCTCAAGCTCAATGGGTAAATGGCACGCCTTTCCGTACACCAATTTATATGAGGTGCACCCAATGGGTGTCTGGTAGGTTGTACGAAAGGCCCAAAGTGCATCATCTAATTTGTCGGCCCATGAGGCCCGATGCTCTCCTACGGTCCTTTCTAATATTCTTTTCAAACCACAATTGGACACCTCGACTTAACCGCTCGTTTGCGCGTGATACGCGGTAGAAAGACGATGGGTAACTCTATATTTTGACATAACCTTGGCGAATTATTCATTACAAAAATGGGTATCGCGATCACTGATGATAGCTCGAGGTGCTCCGAATCGGGAAAACAAATTCTTTAAGAACTTAACAACGACTCGGGCATCATTTGTGGGGAGCGCCTTCGCTTCAACCCATTTTGACAAATAGCCGACGACCACGAGTATATACTTATTTCTTCTAGATGACGGAAATGGCCCCATAAAATCAATGCCCCAAACGTCAAAAATCTTGCATACTTGAATTGTATTTTGTGGCATTTCGTCTTTTTGCGATATTTTTCCTTGACGTTGGCAAGAGTCACAAGACTTCACCAAGTCATGGGCTTCCATCATCATATGCTCGATTTTCAGCCCTTGGTCAAGCTTCCACGCATCATCACCCAATCAAATTGCTCCAAATAGCCAACGTGTCATTTCTTTGATGTCAGACGTCTGCCAAGGTTTCAGGTGTCTTTAGAAGCAATTTTAAGTACGGGTAAATGAGGGAGGAGTAGGGTAAATTGCTTGGGAAGAAGTACAGTGGTAAAAGGGCGCGTTATTTTGTTTGGTTTGACTGGGCATTAATTTTTTGACATGGGTTGGTTATAACTAAAAGGGAGTGGACCGGGTATTTTTATGAAACGGGTTAAAGGGGTATGGGGATTGGGCTTAGATATGTTTTATGGGCTAGGTAGTTATTGGGTTTGGATTTTGGGTAAAATGTATTACCGGGTAGGGTAATTTGATATATGTTTAGGTTTAGTTTAGGTTTTATTTAAAAGGGCCATTCTTGCCAATGTGTAAAGTTTAAGGACCATTCATGCCAAATTTGAAACGTTCTTCCAAGGACTATTATTGACAACTTGAGCATAATGGTGACCCAATTTGGTAAATTCCTCCCCGACCTCGGCTTTACAAGCTCTTTCCAAATCCCGTGTTCGTTTTGCCTTTGTTTTGTCTTTTCTTGTTCGTTTTTGTGATATCCGTTACATGCACATGCATAAAAATAAAAATACAAATATATTTAGCATTAGAGGTTAGTTTTTGGTCATTTTGGTCCGGTTTTAGTAAAGAAATGGTATATGATTTCACACATACTGATACGCGTACAACGCGCGTTTAGGGTCAAAGGAACTTCCTTTTCGTCGAGCAAGTTTTTCAACACCCTAGGCAGTGAACCTAATCGTTGTAGTGTAGTATTAGGGTAAGCCTCGAGAATTGATATCATTCTCTAGGAGAATAAGAATGCTAGTGAGAAATTACTACGCTAAGGTTGGGGTTGAGAAAGATTATTTTTCATCTTTTTATATTTTTTAGAAAATGGAAAGGTACGAATCTCGGGGTATTAGATTTGGGGGGTTGGTATTTCTATCGATTACTCTACTTATCTAATTATCTAAACTAAGGTGAGTGTAGTCTATGTCTATTGTTGTGTGCTCTTATGATGATTAAATGTGTTTACTTAGATGCTATTACTCCCTAGTTATCTCCTATTGATGGTTGAATTGTCACGTCCTTATTCTTAACGCGTTGTGTCTTTTAAGGTCGTAGGGTATGCGTTTTTCCCTAACTCTTTGAGTCTACCTTAAGGTTATTGCCTACAAAATCTCTAGGATTCATAAACTAACTCTAAGGTTATCTTTGGATGTTTAGACTACAATAACTCTAGGTGATTATAAACTAATGTTCACAAAGATTACTCAAGCATTAAAAACACAACGAATGACTTATCGCAATATTAGGTCAATCACAATTAAGATAAAAGACAACCAATTAATATTCAATACTTAGGTTTCATAGATCTAAGCAAACACACAAGTAAATTAGCCGGACATGGAAAACATGCAAGCATACACACAAACAATTGAAGACATAATTGAATTAATGAAGTAAATCACTTATCTTGTTGTAAAATAGGGTATGGAACCCTAAGATACTGTCCAAGACAGCCTATGTTCGGTTTAGGTTTTACTCCACAAAACTACCTCTTTTAAAATACTGAAAATTCGAATTATATATATAGAGTTACAATATGCGATGGCGTCACTCTTTAATTGTGACGCCGCCGGTCGCCGCCATTAGGTTTTCGCCTTGGCCACGCCAACTCGTGACGGCGTCACCTTATGCTTGTGACGCCGCGGCTTCAACCTCTAATGCCATCGGGATCCAAATCTAGGTCATCTGAGTTGTGACACCCTACTCTTTTAAACCCGATGCCGCCACTTGTAAAATAGCAATTTGCTCTCCGAGTCGTCTCAGGTGTGTCGCGACGGCGTCGCTATTAAGTCGTGACGCCGTCCCCTTCGGCCCAGAGCTTGAGCGCCTCGATTCTTGACTTTGGCCATTTTCTTCATATATTCGCGCCTTTTCGTCCGAATAAGTGTCATTCCAGCAATTTGCCTTCAAGAGACCTAAAAAGTGAAAAGGAACGAAATTAAGTAGTAACGGATACAAAAGTGATCAATTAAAGGCTTAAATGACCACTCAAAAGTGCACCTTTTAAATCCTTACCACATACCAGCGACACGGTCACTCACAAGATTTTTGAAAAAGTCTCAAGCGACGGCTCAGGTCATATTTTAGTTCTAATACATGACGGATTCACGCCTTTTTCAAGAAGGGTGTCACCCTTATTTTTTACCAGACAACCAAGGTCCATTTTAAGACGACGTCCATAATGAAGCCAGAAGGCGTCACACTTTCTCAACTGACGTCGTCCCAATGATGACTTGTCCATAACGAAAACCTAAAGACGGCGACCAGACGGCGTCACTATCAAAAGGCGACGCCATCGCAAGTGTAAATTTATATATAGACATCGGATTTTCTATATTTTGAGTGTAGTATTTTGGAGAGCAAACCCTAGTTCGTTAGTGGTCCGACATAGGCAGTATTTTATGGTTCCAAACCCTTCTTTAAACTCAAAGATAAGTTTGTTTATCCAATCTATCACCATGTTTGTTCTATATTTAATTGTTTGTTTGTGTTCTTGCTTATCTACCATGCTTAACTAAATTAATCTAGTGTTTGCTTAGATCCAATGAAACCTAGTTGTTGATTATTGTTAGGTTGTCTCTTGTTTTAATTGGTAGACGCTAGAGTAAGGAAAACTGGCTTCTTCTTTAATTGTTGCGAGCTTGAACGTCCTAAATAGAAAAAAGTCTGAGAGTGCACTTAGGCCATCGTTGTGTTTATTGCGTGAGTTGTAGCTTAAGGATGATAGAGTATTTGGGGGAGATACTTCAGTACTTGGCGATCCCAGATAGTCTAGAGGAGAGTTACGATTCATAGAACTAGGGAATTAGGCACCCCCTATGACTAACACGAATACAACGCACTAATAAAATGAGGATGTGACAATTCAACCGACCAATAAGAGATAACTAGGGAGTAAGAAAATATAAGTAAACACATTTTTAATTATCATAAGAACTCACTCAATCAATCCACAACTTTTCTTTTTCATTAGTAAATTAGTTTTTAATTTTATTTGTTAAGTAGTATAATTGGTAGAATTACCATCCGCCATTCTTCAAACCCCGAGATTTTACTTGTTTTCCTTTTCACATTTTAAAATACTATTATCATAAGAACTCACTCATACAATCCATAGCTATTTTTCTTTTCATTAGTTAATTAGTTTTTAGTTTAAATTACTAAGTAGTTAAAATTGGTAGAATTACCGACCCCCACTCTTCAAACCCCGAGATTTTACTTGTTTTCCTAAAAAAATATAAAAATCTAAAAAGAATCACCTTCAACCTCACCTTTTCGTCATACATCTCTACTAGCATCTCTATTTCCCTAGAGAACGATCAACCCCTGGGCTTACCCATACTACACTGCAACGATTAGGTACACTGCCTAGTGGGTTGTAAAGCTTACTCGTTGAAAAGGAAGTCTTTCGACCTCGAACCCACGCATCAAGTTTTTTCCCAGCAACAAGGCTATTTCATTCTACCCTAGTTTAGTGGGTTGGAGCGCTGTCGGGGAATAGAATAGCTAGTTAGGTTTCTATCTCGATTAGGTTTACTCGCTTGATTCCTATCAAGTGAGCTTTTTCCTTTTTCATTAGCTTTCTTGTAATCTATCCCCCTTCTTCGTGTTTTTGTTTGTAGCCTTGTCACTTTTCGTCATGGAAGGTGATGATCCACCCAACAACGATCCACCACACCATCCACTACCACCGCCAAATTCACTACCACACGTCCCACCCACTCCAAGCCAACCACTTGACCGACACTCCTTTAACCTACTTCGCAACCAAATCACTAGTGAAATCGATGAGCTTAAAAAATTACATAGGTTACTTAAGAATACAATTGAGAATGCACTTGAAAAGGTGGCTAGCGCATCGGGTATTGATTCAATGGTTAGCGATGATTTGGATGATGAATTAAGAGAAGGTGACATTGAGGTCACTGAGATAATAGAAGAAAGTGAGGATGAGGAAACTGATGCATTATTTTAACCTTTATCCCACTAAGAAAGAAATCGCATATCACAATTACATAATTGACAACCCTCAGCCACCCATTGTTAGAATCAATACTAAAGTTAGGAGAGGTAGCCCTTGAAACATTAAGATCCCATGTATGATTGGATATAGATATGTCGAGCATGCTTACATATATGTAGATTATCCTATCAATGTGATGTCCTCAGTTGTTTACAACAACATAATGAACACACAACTTAAAACTAGGAGAGACCCTAAGTATCCTAGTGTGGTTTGTAATTTTGTTGAAAGGGTCAAGGATGTACACATCTTTGTTGGGAATTTTACATACTTAGCATATTTTATGATCCTAGAAGATGTAGGACGTGTCATCGACTATAGCTTGTCCCATGTAGTGTTAGGAAAACCGTTTGTTGAAAATTCTAAGCTAAGATATAACAAATATGAAGGAACGGTTAGATTTTCAGAAGGGAGCGATGAAATTGCATATAGGATGCCTTGGAAAGTAAGCGAATATGGTCATCTATTTGAAAGGGATAACCTTAAAGCCTTTGAGGAAAAGAGCAAAGAGGATATAGAAAAAGGCAAAGACTTTATGTGGGAGAAAAGGAGCATCTACTATAAGGATTGCTTGACCCTAGGGCCTAGGTATTGAGTCGATGAGGACTTTGTCAACACGATAGGGTATGCCATGATGAGGAAAAATGAAGTCACGTACGGTATGACTTCGAGTCTAGCTACAAGACTCATAAACACAGAAAAGTGCTTCTTGGGAGGCAACCCATGTTTAATTGTGTGCTTGTTTGTTTTTCATTTTTGTGTGCTTTATATATCTTTTTCATTATTGGCTAATTCCCATGTTTATTTTGTTAAAATGCTTTATCTTGTTTTTAACTTCGTGCTAATTGCATATAAAGGTATTTTATAAAAAAATAAGTGTAGGGAAGATCAAATATGTTTTTTTAGAACTGTTATGAACATGAGATAAACAATGATTGAAATTCTATATATTTGTGTGTTTGTTAGAGTCAAATGCTTGTATCGAGTCACAATGGATGTTTTGCATGAATTTTTTCAGGTTTTTAAAGAAGTAATTTTTCCAGAATTTTTCTGAAAATCGCATCGGACTCTTTCTGTCAGGACAACTTGACGGCATAGGGACTAAAGCCCGACAGCGTCAGGAAATGTATAAACAGATTCCGTATTCTTCATTTTCTGTGTAACTTGTAATTTTTGGAAATTTCCAATTCTTAATTTTTTAGTGTAGTTTTGTTTCTTATATAATTTATACCATCGATTTTACGCGAGGTTTCATTTTCATTTTCTTATAAAGTGTGCATGTTATAAGTTGAAGTATATGATGGAAGCAACACTTATTACTTGCTCATTCTTCTTGGAGGAGGATTTAACCGCAACTCTACGCATATCCTACCGAGCTAATTAGGGGAGTAATAGTTTCTCTCTTTTATTTTACCTTCCTTTATCATAACTTTGATACTTTCGGGGAACATTGGGGACAATGTTCAGTTTCAGTGTAGGGAGGAAGAATAAAACGGAAACTTAGAAACTATTCACTCATTTGATTTTTGTCTTGTCCTTGGTAAATTGAGTAATAAACTATGAGAAATATTTGTTATGGTAATTTTAGCACCAACTTTAAAATTTTGTATTGCATTTACGAGTAAAACTTTATTCTTAATAAAGCGTCTCATGAATAGGAATTATATGACTAGCTAGGATAGGAACTATAGGAATTTTCTATGGCATTTACGAGTAAAACTTTAGTCTTAATAAAGCGTCTCATGGATAGGAATTATATGACTAGCATAAAAACCGTATACCACTTAATTCCACCCCAAAAATGTGAGGTTCGCCCCTAGATCTTTAGGAATAAAAGCATTCATCTTTAATGCTTAGTGAGTGTACCTGTAGTATAATAAATTCTAGAACTTGTTTTGTGATGCATTCCGAGGTCGCTAGTGAGACTACATTCGTGTAGTTAGGATTAACTAAATGATAAGAGGCATTAGGATAACCCTTGTTTTAAACATGTGATTTAATTACGTCAACCACATCGGTTGAGTAATTTTTCCCCACACCCTTGCGATGTACTTATTTTTAGTACACGATACCCCTAGTTAACACCTCAGAGACTATCTTTTCGCTGTTCTCATGATGTTCCGGTTTCTAGAATATCAATGAAGAGCATTTTTTACAATCC
This sequence comes from Chrysanthemum lavandulifolium, assembly GCA_022545495.1. Lineage (NCBI taxonomy): Eukaryota > Viridiplantae > Streptophyta > Magnoliopsida > Asterales > Asteraceae > Chrysanthemum > Chrysanthemum lavandulifolium. The sequence goes on along the minus strand of JAHFWF010000091.1, from coordinate 530,341 downwards.
ACCCCCAAATGTTACACCCAAATCGCCTTAGCCCACCTTGTATGCACTCATCTTTAGTGCATTATTGTAATTATTGTTACACTCTTAATTCAATTATCTAGTTACTTGCATGGTTGCTAAGTTGAGTCATATCTATTGTACACAGTTTTGGGACGACTGGGACTCATGGGTTAAAGTAGTATATTATGGAGTAACGGGAAGGAACGATAAATTTAATTTCCCTTTGTCTACGTAATTAAGTACTCTGAGTGTTTTGATCTTTTCAAATTGGTTCAATTATTTTTAGTGAAATAAAAACTCAAGTGTAGGGATCCTCTTATATCCCTTTATGTTGATGTTATCTTAGTAGATGGTAGAGTAAAAAGGTATGAAAAGAAAAACCGAAAAAAAAATCGAAACAAAAGAAAAGAGTTAAGTGAAAAAATAATAAAAATAATAATATATTTGAGAAAAACATACGGGCTACCATCTTACATCTATCTTTATGTTTTATGTTTTTAAGTTTTTGTTTATTTTTTGATTCAAGTTGTTATCTAGTGTTAGTGAGTTGAGTCTTGGCTTAGCAACGCCGTATTTTACATGCATGTAACTTAAGATTTTTGACTTGCCACCACTAAATATCCCCATATCCAACAAAACCCTTTATTTTCCTACCCGAAGTGTAACATTATAATCCTTTGTAAAGACCTCTTAGATAGTTATTCCTACATGCTTACGCCAAAGCGGTGGAGGTTTCATCTATTATCAAGTCTATTGTAATCTATGTACTATGACAGGTAGTGAGTATTTATCTTCCATTTCCTTACATGTTATATTTCATATAAACCCGAGAGATGAGAGAATCTAAACACCAATTATGAGGTTCTAGTGTATAATTTCCGTGTTTGTTATGACTATTGTGGCGCTTGTACTTGTTGTATACTATTCTAAACCAATGATAAATGACCCCTAACTCATAAATTGATTAGCCAAAAGCACATTTGCTTGAGGACAAACAAATTCCAAGTGTAGGGATATTTGACAAGGATTTAAAACATACATTTTTAGAGGGTCACTTAAGCCCTAAATCGATACATTTTATATCCGTTACTGCTTAAAATCGTTCCTTTTCACATTTTAGGTCTTTTGGAAGTAAATTGCTGGAATCAAGCATATTTGGACGAAAAGGAGCGAAAACATGAAGCAAACGACAAAGTCAAGATTTCTAGGCTATTTTGCAAGCTTGACATCATTCAGTGTAGGATCAACAACACCTTTGTAGAATCTGTTTGCCAAAAGAAACTTTGACAAATTATCGTACCATGCCCTTGGAGTCTGCTTCAAGCCGTAGAAGGCCTTTTTCAGACGGTAGGCATAGTTAAGATGCTGATGATTCACAAATCCTTCCGGTTACTGATATAGACCACTTCTTTGAGATCGCCATTAAGAAAAGTAATCTTTACATCCATTTGTTAGACTATCATATTCTTGATAACATCATTATCAAGGAAGATTCTGATAGCCTCTATTCGTGCAACCGGAGCAAATGATTCCTCAAAGTCAATACCCTCCTCTTGTCGATATCCGTTAGCAACAAGTCTCGCCTTACTCTTCAGAACGTCACCATGCTCATCAAGTTTCACCTTGAAGATCCACTTGAGAGCGATAATCATTGCACAATCTGGAGGTGGTACTAATTCCCATACATCAAGTCGATCGAACTCGTGAATTTCATCTTGCATAGCATTAAACCAGCTATCCTCAGACATTGCAGTCTTGACATCATTCAGTTCGACCTTTGACAATATAGAATTGAAGAAGCACCATAAGGTATCAGTGGCAAGTTGCTTTCTTGTTGATACTGGACGAGAAGGTTTACAATGATGTTATCTAACGGATGATCATGTGTCCATTTTATAAGATGTTCATGTGGTTGATGACAAGGAAGTGATGTGGCATAGTCAAGATCCCCTGATGAAGATGGCTCTGGAATGGGCTCAGGGGCAAAAATGTTCTCGAATGGAGCATCTTCAGGAGTAGCAAAGGGGTTAACTTCAAAAGAATTATCTACTACAGTGGCTTGATGTACTGAAGAAGATTGGGGATTTAATGATGATGGTGAATGATCGGCAGAAGGAGCTTCTTGACTTATGGAAATAGAAACCGATAGACCATTTACGTTGGTTGGAGCAGGAGCAGCGGCAGCTGGTGGTGCAGAAGTATCATCAGTTGTCGGCTCAAAGTATTCATCATACATCGGATCAAACAGAATTTTCAAGTCTTCTTCTGAAGGAGGCACATAGGAAGCTGTAGGCGTGGGATTCTGTACAAGACCCGAACTAGTTGGTCCAGGTGTGGGTCCAGAACTGGTGTGTCCGAGAGCCATTTGCTCAGTCAGCTCACCAAACATAACGTGAATAGTTTCCATGATATCTCAGGTTCTTTTGTTATAGATTCGGTAACCCTTCCGATATGGTACATAGCCAACGAAAAATCCAATATCAGTTTTAGCTTTCAACTTTCCCAGATCTTGACTGTCATTGGTTGGATAGAATAAAGCCCTAAACACACGTAGAAACGAGAGATCCGGTTTTCTGTTATGCACTAATTTGTGTGAGTTTTTCCATGAAGAGTATGTATTAGGGATCGGTTTTGAGTTACTTTGTTTTCTCCCAACACAGCAGGAAACATCAAAATGTGTAGTCATCAACATAATTATAGTACTTTTCACCTTTCTTTCTCTCACTATTTTTTTAGCTTCTCTTTCTATTATCCTTTCAAACCCTCTTATTTGCTACCACCATAACCAATATTAGCCACCTCCATCAACACTGCGTGAACACCGCAAAATTATCATCATGCATGAAAACTCACTATCGGCACCTGCCAAATCAGATCATCGAATCACTACAGCCGCCTCCTACGATGAAACCACCACCACGCCTCTAGTTGTAGATTTGGAAGGTTGGTTGTGGTTTTGGGTAATCTTGGAGGTTTGTGTTGTCTTCAGGCATTGGTGGCTATATTTTCTGGCGTTGGTAAGGTGGTGGCTGTGTTTTGATGGTCAGGGTGGTGGTTATACTTTTTGGCCATGGTAAGGAGGTGGTTGTGTTTTTTTTAAGTTATAGAGGTGGTGGTGGTTATACTTATAGTGGCTGAGATAATATTTCAGCCAACCACCACTCAACCCCATCAAACACTACCGCATCTCGTGTCACCACCACCATGACTCCTGACACTACCCCTTTTAGAGAAAGAGCTCATTTTAGAGACAGAAAAATTTAAAGTGATAATCATATGCTTTTTTAACTGAGAGAAATATTAGTTTTAGAGAGAAAATACCTTGAAAATATAAATAATGATTAGTCTATAATTAAACTTGGTCACGTGTAGATCCTAAATATGTGGTGGGTAAACCCACAAAACCCTATTAATTGAAATGTCTCAAAAATCAAAACACATTTATTAATTGAATTGTCCCTATCAAATTTATGACACAGTTGAAGTGTTTCATCAAACATACTAAAATTGAGCACCACATTTATTAATTGTTTCATTGAAACACGTTTTTGGAGTAATTATGTCCCTTAAAATGTTTGAAAACATACGTAATTTATGTTAAGTTACATGCACTTGCAAATGTTTAAATTCAAATTGGCTTCACATTTATAGCCCACAACTAATATTTACTTTTACTATTTTCTAAATCCTAAATCTATCCTATAAATATCTATCAAATCTTCTACATTTTCCACAACTTAACTTTTACTTCTCTACATCTCATTAAGTAATACACACTTTCATATTTTACTTCAAATTTAATCTCATATGGAGCCAAACAAATCACCTCAAGATTTAACGACGCCCATTTCATCTCGACGATCTTGTCACAAAAATCACCGTACACCGTCATCACCTAATCCTTATTATCTCGATACATCACCCATTCAATATAACTACTCAACCATTTTCACCACCAATCAATTTTTGAGCCGCAAATTACAATTACCATTCACCGAATCAATACTCAACACATCCAAAAAATTTATTTTCTGCATAAAATCCATACAACTCACTATATCCATCTAACTACATTCAAACATCACCTCTAAAACCTTAATTTTTCGCACCATCACCACCGCCATATTTTCAAACTTCCCCACCACTTCACGAGATACACGATTGTTAATACAAATAAACTGTAAAAACGTTTATTAATATTTTGCGATCTCTTTGTGTTTTGTTGATAACAAATATAATGTTATCTTAAGTAAAATTATAATGATACATGTTATTTTTGTAAAGCATTTACATATAGTCACTTAATACAAATTGTTGTAATAAATCATTTGTTGTAATAGTTTATTAGGATGGGTAAAAATCACAACCCATGGATCATATCCATAACCCATGGTATTGACCCATACCCATTTGACTAGATGCATTGCATCTATTAGATACATTGTATCTAATGAAATACCCATGGACCAACCCATAACCCATGACCCATGACCCATAACCAAAAAACCCATGGGCAAAGAGGAGCGTCCCACGTATCCCTAGCTTTACACTAGACGGATCCCTTAAGGGAGGGATCCATGGGATCCGGGGAACAGTGGCAAGTTTTGCGTATAAATAGAGAGCCATTTCTTCATTCTAACTTACCCTTCTTCTTACTAATTCTCTCATATACTCTCATTCTCTTTTAACAAATGATCACTTGATCTAGAGAGTTGTTCTTCTTTCTTTCTTTAGTGATTCTCATATAGGTCCTTCTCTAAGGCGAGATCATGAGCATTCTACGAGTCATCCAAGCAAGGGGTCCTTGATTGATGTGTTCCTCCACAAGATTTCTGTAGCAAAGATCTTATATTTGATATTTCACATAGTTGTTGTGTAATAGTCGTGTTGGTTTGGTCCACCGTGTTACGGACTTGGTATTTAGCTTTGTACCGGAAAAAGGTGTAAGCAACATTGTGAAGGCTTCTCCGCCAAGTTGAAGGAGTTTGTTGACATAGTGCTTGAACTCTCGAGTAGGTAACTCGGGGAGTGGAGTAGGGCAAGGAAGGTGTCCTTGTAGCCGAACCACTATAAATCGGTTATGTCATTTCTATCCTTTACTTTACTTTATATACTTGCATTACCATTAGATCTATACTTTCTCTTCATCCATACGATTTCACATAATATCGAATCTAAAGTTTTTGAAACTAACTTAAAATCGGCAAAACTATTCAACCCCCCCTTCTAGTTTTCCATAATTTTTTTTGAACAACAATTGTGGCTACATGGCTCCTAGCCCAGAAGGCGTAGCGAGCCCACACAACCAGGTTGGGTCCAGCCCAGAAGGCAATGGCACCCTTCCCTTTACACACGCGGAAGGAAACCCCTATCGCCCTAGACAAGACTCGAACTTGAGACCTTGCCTAGGAGGGTAAAACCTCCATACCGCTAGACCAGAGGCCCTTTGGTCTAGTTTTCCACAATTGGCATCAAGATCTAAGTTTATAAAAGTTTTAAAGTAAACCGTATTTTAAAAACTTTTCGATGACTATGGGTTCTGAAAACTACAAGGAAGGGAAATCTATGCAACGACCACCACTACTTGAAACTAATGGTTTTATATATTGGAAAAATATATTCGAAACGTATGTGAAGTCTAAAGATATTGATCTTTGGTACATTATTGTTGAAGGCAATTTTGAGGCTACCTCAAAAGATGATAAAGGAAATTTAGTTAACATACCTCATGATAAACTAAACGATGACATGAAGAAAAGCTTTCAAAAATAGTGAAGCTAAAATGGTTTTATACAAGATAATGCTTTACCCAAAAGGAATTGAAAGAATTTCTATGCTTAAAACCTCTAAAGAAATTTGTAATTTTTAGTTGTAACTCATCAAGGTAATCAACAAGTTAAAAATAATAAAATTGATTTATTTGTTCAACAATATGAACAATTTTCAATATCGGATGAGGAAACTATAGATCATTCTTTTGCTAATTTTAATACTATTATTACATCTTTACAAGCACTTGATGAATCTTTTTCTAGCCGTAACCATGTTAGGAGATATCTAAGGGCACTTCCATCCAAGTGGAGATCCAAGGTGACGGCAATCAAAGAGTCAAAAGATTTGACAATCCTCACCCTTGATGAACTCATAGGCAACTTAAAAGTCTATGATCTTGTCCTTGCTAAAGATTCCGAAGCCTCAAAGGTGAAAGAGAAACACAAATCTCTTGCCCTTAAAGCCAAAAAGGCCTCAAGCGATGAAGAAACTCCTCTTCGGATTGTGACGACGAGGAGTATGCCATGGCGGTAAGGGACTTTAAAAAGTTCTCTAGAAGGAAGGGAAGATACGTCAAACAACCGTATGACGACAAGAAAGGATTCCGGAAAAGCAAAGAGGACGAGAAGCCAAGGGATGATCGTGCTTGCTTTAAATGTGGGGACCCAAACCACTTTATTAGTAAGTGTCCCAAACGGGATGATCAAAAAGCATTCGTAAGTGGCTCGTGGGGAATGAGCGAGGAGGAGGACGAAGAAATTTGTCTCATGGCAAATGATGAGGTATGTCACGAATACTATAGTAGCTCATCACTAGATGATGACTCATTGCATAATGAATATGACAAACTTTGCAAAATTAGCTTAAAAGTAATTAACAAAAACAAGTTTTTGAAAAATCAAAACCAACGTTTAGATAAGAAAGTCATAGAGTTAAAAGCAAAATTGAAACGTCTAGAAAAGGGTAAAATAGCAAGTGGCGAATGTGAACTTTGCGATCAACTTCAAACACTAGTTGATCAACTAGATTCTAAGATTGCTAGAATGAGTACTAATACTTTAGATATGATACTAAATAGTGTTAAAACTAGAAACAACCAAAATGGTTTAGGCATTCAGCAACTTGATACGTCAACTAGTGAAAACAAAGAAACACAATTCGTAAAAGCAATAGAAAAACAGCCATCATTGTGGCGGATCCCACGGATCCCACAAAAGGGAACCGGCTAGTGTACGACCGAGGATCCGTGGTCTCATTGAAGCAAACAAAGGTAATAACATAGCTTCTTCCTCTAGAATTGATTTTGTTATTATTAAGAAGAAGAAACCAACTCATATTACCACTAGACAACCACCCCCAAAATATAATCCAATTTTTGCAAGAAACAAAGCTCCATCTTTTTCAAAACCAAACACATCTAGGAGACCTAATAATGTTTACCCGAGGAGTAACCATCAAATGGGATGGAACCCAAATATGCAAAATGGCTTTCCATTTCAAAACTTTGCACCATGGAATGCATATTTACCTTATCCATACATGTCTAACATGAATGGAATGTTTAACACTAATGGACCCATGAACAAATGGGGACCAAACTTTTAAGTTAATTGTTTTCTTAGGTGTGCTTAAAGGTCGACTAACAAATCTCTAACCATTAACGATGTGTGTCACGTAGAAAACCTAAACTTTAACCTCTTAAGTATAGGACAAATATGTGATAAAAAGTGCAATGTACTTTTTACCGAAACCGGTAGTAAGATATTAAAAAATGGCATAACCATAGGAAGAGTAGTTAGGAAACATGGAGTCTATGTCATTAAAATTGGTAATGAACCTAAAGAAAAACTTTGTCTTACTTCTATGGATGATACTTCGACCTTATGGCATCGAAGATTGGGTCATGCCAATATGCCACTTCTTCAATCGCTATCATCCAAAGATCTAGTAAGAGATCAACCTAAATTAAAATATGAACATCACTTTTGTGATGCTTGTAATGTAGGAAAACAAGTCCATTCTAGTCACAAAGCTAAAAACATGGTGTCTACAACTAAGTGTCTAGAATTAATACACATGGATTTATTTGGTCCATCCGCTATCCAAAGTTATGGAGGCAACTACTACACTTTGATTATAGTGGATGATTACTCTAGGTACACATAGACTAAATTCTTAAAGAACAAAACGGAAACGTTTAATTATTTGAAATATTAAGCAAGAAAATCCAAAGACAACTAGAAAGTCCTATAGTGTCTATTAGAACGGATCATGGTAGGTAATTCGATAATGAAGTGCAATTTGGAGCTTTTTGTGACGCTAATGGTATTACTCACAACTTCTCGGCTCCTCGCACTCCACAATCGAATGGGGTAGTTGAAAGAAAGAATAGAACCCTACAATAAATGAGTCGCACCATGCTAAATGAGCGATCCATACCTCAAAAGTTTTGGTGCAATGCCGTTGATACTTCAACGTACATACTTAATCGAGTCTTAATTAGACCAATTTTAGGTAAAACTCCATACGAGTTACTTCGAGGCAAAAAGCCTACGTTAGATCACTTTAGAGTCTTTGGTAGTAAATGTTTTCTTCTTAACACTAAAGATTACCTTACAAAATTTGATCCTAAATCAACCGAAGGTATCTTTCTAGGTTACTCTCCTAATAGCAAAGCTTACGTCATATTAAATAAAAAAACAATGAAGGTAGAAGAGTCATTAAATGTAAAATTTGATGAAAGTCCACCCAAACCCTCTCCACCTCTTGTCGATGACGAGATTGTTGAAAGTGAAGCTATTGTAATAAAGAAAAAGATAAATGAAGAAGAAGAAGAATCTTCAAATAATGAACTCATAAATTTAAAGAGTCCAAAGATCACCCCGTAGATAAGGTCATAGGAAAGTTAAACGAAAGAACCTTAAGGTCTCAAGTTCAAAACCAAAGTTGCCTATTTTGTTTTGTTTCAAACATAGAACCTAAGAATACACAAGAAGCCATAAAAGATGAAAGTTGGGTAATGGCTATGCAAGAAGAGTTAAATCAATTTGTTTCTAATGATGTTTGGATACTTGTCCCTCCACCTAGTAATCAAACCATAATAGGAACCAAATGGGTTTATAAAAACAAGTTAGATGCAAATGGAGTGGTGTCTAGAAACACGGCTAGACTCGTTGCCCAAGGGTATAACCAACCAGAAGGAATAGACTTTGATGAGACCTATGACCCCGTGGCTAGATTAGAGTCTATAAGAATACTTCTTGCTTATGCTTGTGCTAATGATCTTAAGCTTTATCAAATGGATGTCAAAAGTGCTTTTCTAAATGGTTTTATTAATGAAGAAGTATATGTAGGTCAACCTATGGGCTTCATCGATTTTGAAAACCTAAACATGTATATAAGTTAAAGAAAGCCCTTTACGGTCTTAAACAAGCTCCAAAAGCTTGGTATGATAGACTCAAGTCATTCTTAATCAAACACAACTACACCATGGGGTTAGTTGATAACACACTTTTTACTAAGAAAGGAGAGTCACACATAATCATTGTTCAAATATATGTAGATGATATTATATTCGGATCCACTTGTCAAGACATGTGTGATGATTTCTCTAAAATCATGCATGACGAGTTTGAGATGAGTATGATGGGAGAACTTAGTTTCTTTCTTGGTCTACAAATCAAACAAGTAGAAGATGGTATCTTCTTTAATCAATCTAAATACATAAAGGAGATGTTAAATAAATTCGGTTTAGAAGAGTCAAAACCAATTAGGACACCAATGTCATCCGATACCAAACTCACAAAAGATGAAGACGGAGAATCCGTTGATAACACAAAATATCGTGGCATGATTGGTAGTCTTCTATACCTCACGGCTAGTAGGCCGGATATCATGTTTAGTGTTTGTCTATGTGCTAGGTTTCAAGAAGATCCAAAAACATCACATCTAGAAGCCTTCGAAAGGATATTTAGATATATTAAGGGTACTGTGGAAAACCAGAAGGGGGGGGTTGAATAGTTTTGTCAATTAAAACTTCCTTTTAAACTATTTAGATCGACTTATGTCAATCTATTTGGACGTGTGTGTTGGATGTTGATAAACAAGCATATAAAAGTATGTAATGAAAAGATAAGAGTAAGAAGCACAAAACCACAACGCGAGTATTTATAGTGGTTCGGCTACAAGGACACCTTCCTTGCCTTACTCCACTCCCCGAGTCACCTACTCGAGAGTTCGTAAACACTACACCAATCTCCTTATGGCGAAGAAGCCTTCACAACGTCGCCTACCCTTTTTCCGGTGCTAGGCTAACCACCGGGTTCTTTCACTCCAAGGTGAACCACACCTACACAACGTCGCCTACCCTTTATTAGGTACTAGGCTAAGCACCTAGTTCTTTCACACCAAGGTGAACCACACCTACACAACGTCGCCTACCCTTTATTAGGTACTAGGCTAAGCACCTAGTTCCATTGCAATGGAGGAACTACTACCCAACACTACACCAACGACTAATCCCAAAGGAGATCCACTCCTTTTTACAACATCATCAAGGATATCAATATCCTTGGATCTAGTACTAGTCTATCTTGTACATCGAAACACACCATATCGACATCTAAGGCACCTTTCACTAATGCCTTTAACTAGATCTTCAAGACACCCTTCACTAATGTCTTGTGTCTTGACTTCTAAGCACCCTTCAATAATGCTTCTAGTCTTGACTTCTAAGCACCTACCACAAGTGCTAATGATGTGGATGATAGATACCCTTCACTAATATCTTCGTCTTGACACTTGAGACACCTTTCACAACTGTCTTCAACACTTCTTAGGAAAAGAAAAACAATCATCAACAAGAAGACTTCAGTAGTCTTGATGATGAGGAAGCATGACAACTCATGGACTTGAGCTTGCTCGGCTTCAAAGGTGGTGATCTCGCCTTTAAGAGGAACCTAGAAGATCACACAAAAACAAAACTACAAACATAGATCTCTTGGATATGAGGTTAGAGAGTTTTCAACTCTAGGGAAAGTATGTTAGAAAGGGGTGAGCAACAATAAAGAAATGGCTCACTATTTATAGAAGAAAGAATCTCATCGCCCTCGGATCCCACGGATCCCTTCCACAAGGATCCGTCTGAGTAAAGCTAAGGATCCGTGGACGCCCTCTTTACCCATGGGTATTTTGGTTATGGGTCATGGGTCATGGGTTGATCCATGGGTCTTTAGTTAGATACAATGTATCTCTTGAGTGCAATGCACCTAGTCACATGGGTATGGGTCAAAACCATGGGTTATGGATATTATCCATATATGATATAAGCATGATGTCATGCAATGGGTTATGGGTCAAGCTCCATGGGTCATGGGCTTTGGGTTGTACCCAACTACATTCAATGTATTTGCCCAATGGGTTATGATACTTAAGTTTCTACCTATTTATATTACCCAATATACTACATACTAGTTATGTGTATATTTTACCCAAATATGTAAACACTAGTTGTTGTACATATGTAATATTAAATCATAAAATCACTTATACATGTTTTAGTGTTTTATGTGAAAATGTGAATATGTTAGAAACTATTAGTTCAAACCATTTACGTATTTCATTTGTTTCGTTAAAATGATTTTACGTTTGTTATCGACAAAACATTAGAAGATCGTAAAATATAAATAAACGCTTTTACGGCTTATTTGTATTAACAATCTCCCTTTTGTTGATGACAAAACATAAAATTATTTTAAGGAAAAGCTAAAATTCGTAAAAGTTTGAATTTGTAGTTTTTACTTTCTTCTCCCCCTTTTTGTCGAAACAAAAAGAGCTTCGAAAGGAAACTAACACATTGTTTTTAGGAAAAACATGTGAAAGAAATAAAAGGAAATAGAGAGCAAGTAACGGGAAAGGATCTCGTCTTTACTCCCCCTTGACGAGTCCATCCCTATGTAAGGGCGTCAAGAAAGTAATACTAAGCTAGTTTGTTTGCAAAAGATTTCGTCTATGTGACGAATGTGCTCCCCCTTGATGATTGGAATTTTGCAATGGGATGTCAAGAAATGTAATCCTAATATTGCAAGTAATTTGCAATGTACCGCTTTGACACAAAGCTCCCTAGCTTTAGGATGTCAAAGTCTTCATCCGTAAATTAAATAACTACAAAACAAAGATTAGAAAACAAGTATAATGCACAATTTCCTGCATATGTGATCCAAGTTAGTAGAAAAATAGTTTTCTGTCTCACGGATCCCACGGTTCCCTCCTAGTAGGGATCCGCTCAGGCAATTCGAGGATCCATATAGTCAAGATTAATATCAGCAATGGTGATATAACAAGTAATGTTATCACAAAAGTGAGATATGAATACAACGTAATCATATACTCAGAAATATAACAAGTAGTAATAAAACTAGAGTTATGATATACATGACTCTAAAAACTAAGAAAAATAAAAAGATACATGACTAGGAATTTCTAGACCAACTATCGCTTGATGCTAGGACACCACTAAAATCTTCTAGCTCAAGTTTTGTTTAGGTTTAATCTCGTCGAAACGTTCGAGGAGATGATAGAACATGAAACGTTGGTCTTCTCGTACTTCTTCATGTATCAAACTTTCAACATGTTGACAATGATAGCAATCTTTGTCATGGCTAGGTAGTGGTGGTGGAAGAAATGAAATGGCTTGATGCGAAGGATCAAGTGAAGCGGCTTGTGGAGCTTCAAACGAAGGAGGGATTGGTGGAGGCGCATTTGAGAATGGCTCGACCAAGAATGATGGTGGTGGTAGAGAAGTGTCAACTTCCATATGGTCGGGTGGTTGACTTTGATGATTTCTCATAATCCAAATAGGATTATATGATGGAAACGGTGAAAAGGAAGCCGGAGCTAATGTTGACTCAACACCTTGATTTTGTATCATTATTCCTCCTAATGAGGAGAATGTTGTTGGAGGAGGCGGATGAGACGGCCTAGGAGGCAAATCCTCTAAATTGTAGAGGTGTGGTGATGATAGTGGAGATGTAAAAGAAATAGCTCTAGGAACCAATGGTGATGGTTTAGTGGAGATGATATTGTTTGGCCTAGGAGGTATGGTGGTGTTTGGCATAGGTAGTTTTGTGGGTACTATCCTTTTAGGAATTGGTTTGATTGGCTGAGAAGAGATCCTTGCATTTGGCTTGACCGGAGATGATTCGGTTGAAGAAATTTCGTGTACAACACGAGCAATTTTCTTGGGTGGTTCTTTGGTGGATAAGTTACTACTTGGAGTTTTCCTCATGATGAGATGATTTCAAGAAGTTTGTAAGGGTTTCTTAAGTGCTAAAAATTAGGATGAAGGTGATGACTATGGAAGTCCTAACAATGTGGTTTATAAAGCAAGAGATTTGGCAAGTGCATTTAAGCCTTAAGCCACTAAGATTCATTGGAATGTGATGATTAACATGCACAAGAGTCAACTTCAAAGTTTGTACTGATCTAGGAACTCATTTAAGATGAGATGGAGTGTTTGAGTTAGAAAGATGAGCTTGAAATGATTGATTTAGCTAGAGTTGACATAAACTGTCATCCGGATCCCACGGTTCCCTCCTTAGAGGGATCCGTCTAGGCTAATCCTAGGGATCCGGCTCTCAGCAGCTATGAAAGAGTAGAAATGATGTTTCTAAAGTCTAAGATCTATATCATCTTGAGTGTTTCAGTCCTCTAAGTGTCTTAAATGAAGGGATGCTTAAGTACTTGAAGGTAATGAGTGATGTAGCTTAATGATTGCCTTTTACGGAAGGAATTGGAACTTTCATGAGTACCAATGAATGAACAAGGATGACACTAAAGATGAGAATGTCAATTGAAGCTAAATGATCCTAGAGATCAGATAGTGACTTAGATTAATCCTTTGGAGAATATTCTAAAGGCTTAAGATGGAAAAATTAGAATTTGATCAATTTCAACCAATTTTGACGTAAGGATGATTATGATCAATTTTGCTATAAGAGGTTTCCAACGTTTAGATATGAGGGATCATGTGAAAAATGATGTGTGAGCTTGAGAGCGGAAGAGTAATGGATTAAAGTGAAATGATAGATCTACAAGCGTCTTTGAGTGTGATCTAGGTGAGTTATGTGTGAGTGGGAAGGATCTACTTAACTTGATAAGGACTTAATTTTCCTTAAGACACTATGTCTAGCTTAGTGTGAGGTGTTCTAAGGATATGTTTGAAATACAATGCTTGTAATTGCATTTTCTATTTGCCGGATCCCACGGTTCCCTAGATGTAGGGATCCGTCTAGCACAAACTTTGGGATCCGTCCATCTGCTCAGCAGAACCTTTACTAAAGGTATGCAATGATCTTGACAATGCATTATATTCCAAGGTTAGTTTAAAGGGGTTCTAACACTAAGATATCAAATGTAAGATGTTTTATTTCATGAAGGAAATAGGATTACATTGATAAAGCATGAGTACAAGAGGATTGATCCTATTTGAAATACTACTAGGTTCCTTGAGTGTTTTCGCTAGGAGGATCATCATGTTGTTGATGAGTGTTGGTGGAATCAAGAATGAAGAAAGTCTTCATGAGAGATATGTTTAGCGGTTCCATCATCTTGTTCACAAGTACGTACAACGGACTTTGAAATTGAGGATGAAAGTGCATAACGTTATAATAGAGGCGAGTCAAGAACATTCCATAAGGGATGATTTTATTCTTGGAGCCTTGAATATTTACAATTCGCCTTGCGAAGAAGTAGGCGAGATTGTATGGTTGTTGTGTTAGCAAACAATACAATATATGAGCACAACAAGTGGGAAGGATTTCTCGATTTCCCCTAAGACTCCAAACATTTTCACGTAGGATGAGTGCAAGGGGCTTGTACTATTCTCGGATGTCCCGTGTGAAGATAATGTTTGGATCGGAGTAATATGGTCGAGGTTTGCATATTATACGATGTAAATCTTCCGGGGAGGGTATGTGTGAACAATATGGACTATTTTCTTCACGAAAGTTGAAGAGAAAATCAAGTGACCAATCTTCGTGAAGGCACATTGTCCATGATTTGAATTCGGAGGATGTGAGCAAATGCCCAAGGGTTAAAGTAAACTTTGGTTTTGATATAAAACCAAAGAGATAGAGAGCGATCCTCGTTACGAACGAGTTCAACTTGACGGAAGAATTCCATTATGAACCTTGGACATATCTTCTCGTTGATTTCAAGAAGACATTCTAGTCCTATGGCTCGGAAGGAGGTATTGATACCTTCTTCGAATTGTAGAGAGGTGTCTGTTAATACAAATAAGTCGTAAAAACGTTTATTTATATTTTACGATCTTCTAATGTTTTGTCGATAACAAAAGTAAAATCATATTAACGAAACAAATAAAATACGTAAATGGTTTGAACTAATAGTTTTCTAACACACTTACGTTTTCACATAAAACACTATAACAAGATTAAGTGATTTTATGTTTTAGATACATATGTACAACAACTAGTGTTTACATATTGGCTTAACAAGTTTAAGTAATTCTATGAGTTAGATACATATATACAACAACTAGTGTTTACATATTGGGTTAATACATACTTATATTAAGTATACTAAAATGGGTAAAACAAGTATATACTAAAATGGGTAAAAGCAAGTATATACTAAATAGATAAAACTAGCAAATGGTTTTGACCCATAACCCATGGTTTTATATATACCACTTACACAAGTTCAATGTATCCTTAAGGTACATTGTATCTAGATAGAAAACCATGGATCAACCCATAACCCATGACCCATGACCCATAACCAAAAATACCCATGGGCAAAGAGGAGCGCTCCACGGATCCCTAGCTTTGTGCTAGCCGGATCCTGTGGAAGGGATCCGTGGGATCCGGGAAATAGTAGAGAATTTTCTATAAATAGAGAGCCATTTCTTCCTTTCTATTCATCCCTTTACACCCATACTTCCCCAAGTATTCTAACCTCTAACCTCGGATCCAAGAGATCTATGTAGCTTTTCTCTTTGCTTTTGTGTGATCTTGTAGGTTCCTCTTAAAGGAAAGATCACCACATCTTGAAGACGCAAGCTCAAGTCCATGAGTTGCCATGCCGTCATCATCAAGACAACGAAGGTTCTCTTGTTGATAGTTCTTCCTTTCTCCATAGATGTTGGGTTGAAGGCATTAGTGAAGAATGCCGAAAGTGTCAAGATGAAAGCATTAGTGAAAAGTGCTCATCATCCGAGTCAAAGCATTAGTGAAGAATGCTTAAGGTGTCAAGACGAAGGCATTAGTGAAGGATTCCAAGCGTTGTGTCAAAGGCATTAGTGAAGGATGCCGAAGAATCAAATCAAGTAGCATTTGGGAAGAATGCTTAGGTCGTATAATCGATGAGGTGCATCGTTATACATATAAGTGTTTATTTATTCACAAGGATGGGGATATCCTTGATGGTGTTGTAACAAGGAGTAGATCTCCTTGATAATAGGTGTTGTGTCGTGAAGGGTAGTAGTTCCTCCATAATGGAACTAGGTGCTTAGCCTAGTACCTAATAAAGGGTAGGCGACGTTGTGATAGGATTAGTTCTCCTAAGGTGTGAAAGAACTCGGTGGTTAGCCTAGCACCGTATAAAGGGTAGGCGACGAGTGTTAGGTGTGGTTCGCCTTGGTGTGAAAGAACTCGGTATTTAGCTTTGTACCGGAAAAAGGTTGCTTACGCCAGAAGTCTTCTCCGCCATAAGGAGATTTGGTGTAGTGCTTACAAACTCGAGTAGGTGACTCGGGAGTGGAGTAGGCAAGGAAGGTGTCCTTGTAGCCGAACCACTATAAATAACTTGTATCGTGGTGATGTGCCTCTTACTCTTTATCTTTCATTTTACGCTTATATATCTATCTATCAACGTCCAACATAAATAACCAAATAGATTGACATAAGTCGATCTAAATATTTAAAAGGAGTTTTAAATTGGTAAAACTATTCAACCCCCTTCTAATTTTCCACAATTGAATCGAGCTTCAGAACCAAGTTTCTTAAAGTATATTGTACTTTAAAGACTTGATACGATCCGTGTATGTTTGAAAACTACAAAGAAGGATTTTTTGGGATCATATTTTCGTTAAATCATTTTGTTGGACATTGATAGATGATTCTAACAATATTCCGTTCTCGAGTAATTTTCATGCTAGAATTTTCCAAAATCTTCATTCAAAGATGAAGTCAACATTCAAGGAAGGATTCTTAAAGTAATCACAACTTAAGTACATCAAGTACAAAGGATTACTTTAAAAGCTCATGAAGTATTTTTGGTTTATACCAAATCAAGAAGCATAAAGGTATGTTCTACTTTTCATTAGATAGGATACTTGAGTTCTACTTATTTTCACAAGTACTACTTTGATTATTAAATCACTAAGAACGTTAGAAGTCTCTTTCGCCACTCTTCCACCTTTCTCGCCATCGGAATAATATTTTTAACGCCATCACATCCTCGATATGAGATTCATCAAAAGTCGTCATCCAAAACAATCGTCATCTAAAACCTCCGAACTATTTTTTTGTAAGCTATTCCATAAGCATACTACAAAAATAATGTCAAACAACCTCTTTATGTTCATAGTAGCTGGATCCTCTAGTTGTACTAGCCGGATCCCAAATACAAAGGATCCGGGGAACCGTGGAATGTAACTCACTATACGCTTTCAAAATCACCACCGATCTTTTTCCCTCTATTCTCATAACACAAAAACGACCAAGCTACTGAATCTATCCTCATTGGCTTCCATAACCTCAAAGTATTCCTTCCTAGAACACCATTGTAAGTAATTACATTAACTTGTTCTAATTTCTAGGGTTTATGGTTTCTTAAATTATAATCAAATTAATTTAATTAGGGTTTTTCAAATTAATCATGAAAAGGGGCTTTTTAACTAAATCACATTGTGTTCACAACATTGTTAATACAAATCAAAAACCATAAACCCATTTCCAACTAATTTTACCTAATTGGAAAAATTTGTATTTCTAGGACCAACCATGCCCAAAGCCACTCAACAAGATCATCATGACACCGTCCACTATCTTACTCACTACTATCGTAAAAGGGGCCTGACCAAAACTAACCGCAAAATTTTCAAAAGCCTCACAAAACGACTTATTCACAAAGGTCGTGTAGTCAAGGAATGTTTCCTTGAAGATACCGACATTCGTCAAGTTTTCTCGACAATCAACTTTGATTGTCTTCTTGACATTGATGAACAAATTTGTCCGGTTTTTATTTTTGAGTTTTACAAAAGCTTTAGGATCATTAGAAACACCGATAATAGCATCTCAATTGCCTTTATCATCAACACACAAAACTTTACTCTTCCTCTCAACACTTTTGCTCAAATTCTTCGCATTCCTTGTGAAGGAATTTGTATGTACTCTCAAGATTGGGCAATTAACGCTCAAGACCTTGCACTTGATCTTAAGCCTCTTTACAATGCTCCTCTCGACAATCCCGAAACCATTCGTGATACTATCTTTAAAATTAGGACCAACCAATCCCGTTACGATCATAACAAAAGCTCATTCACCGTGATCCCTTTAAATGGAACTTTTGAAATGCATCCCATGTTTAGAAAATGGGAAGAAATCCTAGGAAAACATCATTAGCCTAGTTGGAAACAAAGATCATCCAAACGCATGCCTTGTGCAAATGATCTATTGTCTTATCCACCAAAGGCCATTTAATCTTACCTATTACATGGTAAGGAGAATGGTCGGGTATTCAAAGCTTCCAACATGGTACTCCCATATGGTATGCTCCTAACACGACTTTGTAAGCACGTTAGTGCATTGCAACCATCCCCTATCAACGATGACCATTACCTTCCGATCACGCCATGGTACCCTTACCAAACAACCATCTAAACGGTTCATGGTCAATGGAGAAACCCAAGTTCTCTCGGACTCCTCGGCCGGAGAAGAAGAAGAAGAAGAAGATGAGGAGGACATCGACCCGTATCCAACATCAAATTGGACATTCTTGAATACCACGAACAACTTCCAACCATTCCAAACGAGACCGCTGAATTCAAACAAATAAGAGGCATGATTCAAAACCTCGCTTACAATCTCACTAAGTCAAAAAGAAAAAGGAAGAATTGACGAAAGAGACAATAGGAATATGCCTATTTTCATTTATCTTATGTTTGAATGATTTCTTTTAGCATTGTTGGTTTATGGTATTTTGGATATTGTTTCGTGCTATATGATGGCTTGCTTGTTCTTATTGCTTGTTTTATAGACGTAATAATGTGCAAAACCCGCACATCATTTCTCGAATAGGTTCGATCCGCAGATGCCGGATCCCTAGGAATAGCCTAGCGGATCCCATCCTTGAGGGAACCGTGGGATCCGTGTCGCAGATAAGCAATACCGCATTTCCTACATCAAGATTGCTTTCTAGATAAACTTCACATTAGCTAAGCATCCGTTTTAGAACCCAACTAAGTCTTATTCCATGATAAGAAAAAGCTTAGGCTCACTAAAGGCTTACTTAAGATCTTAGTCTAAATACGCCTTGATTTACTAACACATCAAAACCACCATATTTCCGCTCCATTACTCACAAGCCAAATTTTCATCTTTCAAAACACTTAAGTAGACAAATTAAACATTTTTAGAAAATTGTTTCAAGTCATTCTTATTTCAAATGAGTCAAAATTAGTTTTTCAATTCCTATAATTTTTAAGGATTTTTCAAATTTCATCACAAGCTTAAATCGATCACTAGGATCATTTATTATGACTTAACACCTCCAAAACACCTAGTGTTAACCTTGGATATCCATTGGTAGTCATCTTGTCCTATCCTCCTTCCATAAGAAACAATCATTAGCTACAAACACTTATTACTCTTGATCATTCAAGTACCCTCTCATCCTAAAACACTTAGGAGAGTGAAACACCCTAATCAAGATAGGCTTTAGCTTCTAGAAACCTCATTTCAAATCATTATAATCTTGAGAGCCGGATCCCTAGGAATAGTTTAGACGGATCCCTCCAAGGAGGGAACCGTGGGATCCGGTGACGATATGTCTAACATTGCTAACCCAAACACTCCATCTCATCTTAAATGAGTTCCTAGATCGATGTAAACCCGAACATAAACTTTGTGCATGTTAATCATCACATTTCCAAGAACATTAATGGATTAAGTCTTAATGGCAACTACCAAGCTCTTCCCTTATAAGCCATAGAACACCTTAGTTATCAAACACTAAACATCATTGCTTATGGTTGAGATTTCCAACACTAGAGACTTCAAAATTGAGTCAAAACCTCGAAACCCATTAATAATAATGATCTCACCTAAAACTGTCTCGATAGCCGGATCCTCGGTCTTTAACCAGCGGATCCTCGCGAGAGGATCCGCGGATCCGTAGTCAGCAAAAGCATAAGTCAACTTCCATATTCGAATCACCTTTGGTTTTCTAAACCACTCTTAGAATTCATTTATTATCTTCCTAGAGATGATCAAAACCCCAAGAACATGCCTATTCCTCTAAGTAGTCATTAATTTAATCATCCTTTATAAACCAAACAACCTTAGGGTTAAAATCATCACTCAATCACATCCCTAAAATCAAGAACTAAAGAAGTTCTTGCTTGTATCATCATCATGACTAAGGCTCCTAGTGCTAACTCATCCACTCAAAGACCACCCAAGAAAATTGCTAGAATCACACATGAAGTTTCCTCAACCGGATCTTCTTCGGGTAAGCCTACCAAAACTAGGACCTCTCCCACACTAAGAAAACCAATCAAACTAATTCACAAGAAGAGTGCTTCCACGAGGACTTCATCACATAATTCTACAAAACCCACCACACAATCATTTGAAAAACCTCAACCCACTTCACTTGAACCTCCACTTCATGAAACTCAAAACCATGACAAAGAGTGCGATCATTGCAAACATGTTGAAAGAATGAAACATGAACTAGATGTATTAATACATGACCTACAAGCTCAAACTGAGAATAGTTAGGAAACCTTCCTCATCCTTAATCTTCAATATGCTTTTAGTCAAATCTTAAGCTTGGGTTAACTTAATAGCATTAATAGCATCTATTTGGCTAGTTCATTCTCTTAGTTTTTAGAGATTTGGTTGTGTATCTCTTTGTTTTATTGAATGAATACTTTTATGCCATGATTATTATGTGTGTTGTGCTTGTTATATTGTACTTTTAGCTCATTCCCTCAAGTTGCACTCCTTGACATTTCTTCACTGCTGAAGAAACTATAACAGATAGCCGGATCCCTTCCAAATAACTAGACGGATCCCTCCTTGAAGGGAACCGTGGGATCCGTGGTACATAAGCACAAATTTCTACTAACTTGAGTCTCTTTGCGGAAATTATGCACTATACTCTTGTTTTTCTAACCTTTGCTTTGTAGATTTTCAAAATAACACATGAAGATTTTGACACCATAAAAGCTAGGGGAGCTTTGTGTCAAACAATATTGCAAAATCATTTGCAACTTAATCCAATTTTGGATTACACTTCATGATACCCCATTGCAACTTTGCAATATTCGGGGGGAGCACGTCATCACTTAGACGAACCATTTGCAAACTTAATTGCAAACACAAGTAGCTTATTTTACACTATGTCCTTGACGCCTTTTTCAAAGGGATGGACTCGTCAAGGGGAGTTAAGACGAGTACCATTCCCGCCACTTGCTCTCGTTACATCTTTTATAATTTTTCTTATAAAATCGTGTTAGTTTCTTTTAACACTTTTGTTTCGACAAAAGGGGAGAAGAAAGTAAAACTACAAATTCAAACGCTTAGGAATTTTAGCTTTTGCTTAAAATAATTTTATCTTTGTCATCAACAAAAGGGGAGATTGTTAATACAAATAAGTCGTAAAACGTTTATTTATATTTTACGATCTTCTAATGTTTTGTCGATAACAAAAGTAAAATCATATTAACGAAACAAATAAAATACGTAAATGGTTTGAACTAATAGTTTTCTAACACACTTACGTTTTCACATAAAACACTATAACAAGATTAAGTGATTTTATGTTTTAGATACATATGTACAACAACTAGTGTTTACATATTGGCTTAACAAGTTTAAGTAATTCTATGAGTTAGATACATATGTACAACAACTAGTGTTTACATATTGGGTTAATACATACTTATATTAAGTATACTAAAATGGGTAAAACAAGTATATACTAAAATGGGTAAAAGCAAGTATATACTAAATAGATAAAACTAGCAAATGGTTTTGACCCATAACCCATGGTTTTATATATACCACTTACACAAGTTCAATGTATCCTTAAGGTACATTGTATCTAGATAGAAAACCATGGATCAACCCATAACCCATGACCCATGACCCATAACCAAAAATACCCATGGGCAAAGAGGAGTGCCCACGGATCCCTAGCTTTGTGCTAGCCGGATCCCAAGTCGAAGGATCCGTGGGATCCGGGAAACAAGAGAGAATTTTCTATAAATAGAGAGCCATTTCTTCCTTTCTATTCATCCCTTTACACCCATACTTCCCCAAGTATTCTAACCCTCTAACCTCGGATCCAAGAGATCTATGTAGCTTTTCTTTTGCTTTTGTGTGATCTTGTAGGTTCCTCTTAAAGGAAAGATCACCACATCTTGAAGACGCAAGCTCAAGTCCATGAGTTGCCATGATTCGTCATCATTAAGACAACGGTTTCTCTTGTTGATAGTTCTTCCTTTCTCCATAGATGTTGGGTTGAAGGCATTAGTGAAGAATGCCGAAAGTGTCAAGATGAAAGCATTAGTGAAAAGTGCTCATCATCCGAGTCAAAGCATTAGTGAAGAATGCTTAAGGTGTCAAGACGAAGGCATTAGTGAAGGATGCCAAGCGTTGTGTCAAAGGCATTAGTGAAGGATGCCGAAGAATCAAATCAAGTAGCATTTGGGAAGAATGCTTAGGTCGTATAATCGATGAGGTGCATTGTTATACATATAAGTGTTTATTTATTCACAAGGATGGGGATATCCTTGATGGTGTTGTAACAAGGAGTAGATCTCCTTGATAATGGGTGTTGTGTCGTGAAGGGTAGTAGTTCCTCCATAATGGAACTAGGTGCTTAGCCTAGTACCTAATAAAGGGTAGGCGACGCCAGTGATAGGATTAGTTCTCCTAAGGTTTGAAAGAACTCGGTGGTTAGCCTAGCACCGTATAAAGGGTAGGCGACGAGTGTTAGGTGTGGTTCGCCTTGGTGTGAAAGAACTCGGTATTTAGCTTTGTATCGGAAAAAGGTTGCGGCGTTGTGAAGTCTTCTCCGCCATAAGGAGATTTGGTGTAGTGCTTACAAACTCTCGAGTAGGTGACTCGGGAGTGGAGTAGGCAAGGAAGGTGTCCTTGTAATGAACCACTATAAATAACTTGTGTCGTGGTGATGTGCCTCTTACTCTTTATCTTTCATTTTACGCTTATATATCTATCTATCAACGTCCAACATAAATAACCAAATAGATTGACATAAGTCTATCTAAATATTTAAAAGGAGTTTTAAATTGGTAAAACTATTCAACCCCCTTCTAGTTTTCCACAAGTCTACAATACGTCCTTCGTGGAAGTGACAGCTGAGGTTATTGAACCCACGGACATGAATGCCGTGTGTTGGGTTCAAGGAGATGTTCGAGAGTAGACGCTAGTGAGTGAAAAATCAAACTCATATTCATGCGTCATAGTTGAACCTATAGAAATGAAGAGTTAATAAAAAAAAGTGATGTTTGTGGTCAACCTATGATTATCTAATGTTTTTATTAGATTTTTATTAACAATGGTTTTTAACAACAATGACACTTAACTCAATTATGGTTTTGACATTCTAGTGGAGTATTACTTTTTAGAAGAAAAGTGGTTTTTAATTTGCATGAAAAACTGTTTTCCAGTAGGACGGATCCCACGGTTCCTTTACAAAAGGGATCCGCTAGTATATCTTCCGGATCCGTAGTTCGTAGTTACGTAAATGATTTTATGATGAAAAGCATAGGTTTTAGATCTCATAGTTTTATACCAAGATATGTGTTTTAGCCTACATTTTCTTTTAACATGCATACATGACTTCTAATGTATCACGAGAGAAAGAAATAAAACAAAGAGAAATGATAAACACATTATGATAATAACCTAGATAAACTTAGGTTATTAGTAATATTTCATTTCAATGCTAAGGATGATACAAAGGATTGGGTATATAACCCCAATGTAGATTAACAACACAAAGTAAATGTCTCCGTATGTGAACTTCATCATAGGGAACACAAGTGCGATGAGTGTTAAGGCGATGAGCACGAGGGCGATGTAAACCATGTTGAATATGATCCTTCTTGGTTTCGGTTGAGACGAAATGGAGAGGAAGATGAAGTTTTGAATGAGAGAAATTTTTGAAATTGGAAGATTTGAAAAGTGGGGATAGAGAGAAATTACATAATCGTGTCATAGTGAATTGTTTATGTCTCGCATGATTGTGGGACATCAAGATGATTGTAAGTTCTACGATGACTAAGCTTTGGTGCTACTTTAGTGAAGCAAGCTTTTAATTTCATATATTTATTCACTTGTATAGTCATTGTAGGTTGTTTGTTTTATTTTGTTAGTTATAAGAATGGCATGTCATTCTTATATAGATTTGCTTGTAAGTGTCCTAAGGGACTGAGTTGAGGGAGTCACCCTCATCCTTTGTACTTTAATGTTTTTGGTGTAATGTATTTTACCAGGGTGAAAAATCCCTTTTACCCAAAAAAGAGTGATTGACGGTGGGAGTATTTATGGGAAAGGTGGAATTTTTGAGATTCGTGTTTTGTTTTATTGTTAGAGAGATATGATTTTTAGATTAAGTGAGGCAAAACACAAGTTTTATAAACCATGATTTTTTGACGAAGGAGTGACACGTATGTGAGAAAAAGGCTTCCTAATGAAGCTTCATGTAATACATGTATATGCACAAAAGATAATCATATAAATACCTAAATAGGCATACTTAATTATCAAGTAAAATAAAAAGAAAATCATACCTCTAGCGCACTTAGGAATGTCTTTACAAATGACACAACAAATGTCACTTAGACGATTCCCGCTCCTTTATGTTTAAGATACCTTCTTAAGGAAGGTATTCTTGTTACCAAGTGATTCCTATAGCTTGGTGGGTATGAGCTTTGACTAATCAACATGACAAAGAAGATTAGTGCAACTAAATGAAAAAATAAGAAAATGTTGTTATCAAATCAACATCCAAACATATAGTTTTAAAAGATATGGTGTTTGTTTTATGAAAACCTTCTTTGTAGTTTTCAATTAACCATGGATCGTATCAAGTTTTAAAGTACAATATACTTCAAGAAACTTGGTAACGAAGCTCGATGCCAATTGTGGAAAACTAGAAGGGGTTGAATAGTTTTGCTAATTAAAACTTACTTTTAAACTATTTAGATCGACTTATGTCAATCTATTTGACGTGTGTGTTGGATGTTGATAAACAAGCATATAAAAGTATGTAATGAAAAGATAAGAGTAAGAAGCACAAAACCACAACGCGAGTATTTATAGTGGTTCGGCTACAAGGACACCTTCCTTGCCCTACTCCACTCCCCGAGTCACCTACTCAAGAGTTCGTAAACACTACACCAATCTCTGTATGGCGGAGAAGCCTTCACAACGTCGCCTACCCCTTTTCACCAGGCTAACCACCGGGTTCTTTCACTCCAAGGTGAACCACACCTACACAACGTCGCCTACCCTTTTGTTAGGTACTAGGCTAAGCATCTAGTTCCATTGCAATGGAGGAACTACTACCCAACACTACACCAACAACTAATCCCAAAGGAGATCCACCCCTTTTTACAACACCATCAAGGATATCAATATCCTTGGATCTAGTACTAGTCTATCTTGTACATCGAAACACACCATATCGAATGTACATCTAAGGCACCTTTCACTAATGCCTTTAACTAGATCTTCAAGACACCCTTCACTAATGTCTTATGTCTTGACTTCTAAGCACCCTTCAATAATGCTTCTAGTCTTGACTTCTAAGCACCTACCACAAGTGCTAATGATGTGGACGATAGATACCCTTCACTAATATCTTCGCCTTGACACTTGAGACACCTTTCACAAATGTCTTCAACACTTTAGAAAATAAAACAATCATCAACAAGAAGACTTTAGTAGTCTTGATGATGAGGAAGCATGGCAACTCATGGACTTGAGCTTGCTCGGCTTCAAAGGTGGTGATCTCGCCTTTAAGAGGAACCTAGAAGATCACACAAAACAAAACTACAAACATAGATCTTTTGGATATGAGGTTAGAGAGTTTTCAACTCTAGGGAAAGTATGTTAGAAAGGGTGAGCAACAATAAAGAAATGGCTCACTATTTATAGAAGAAAGAATCTCATCGCTCCGGATCCTAAGGATCCTTCCACAAGGATCCGCCTAGCATAAAGCTAAGGATCCGTGGACGCCCTCTTTACCCATGGGTATTTTGGTTATGGGTCATGGGTCATGGGTTGATCCATGGGTCTTTAGTTAGATACAATGTATCTCTTGAGTGCAATGCACCTAGTCACATGGGTATGGGTCAAAACCATGGGTTATGGATATTATCCATATATGATATAAGTATGATGTCATGCAATGGGTTATGGGTCAAGCTCCATGGGTCATGGGCTTTGGGTTGTACCCAACTACATTCAATGTATTTGCCCAATGGGTTATGATACTTAAGTTTCTACCTATTTATATTACCCAATATACTACATACTAGTTATGTGTATATTTTACCCAAATATGTAAACACTAGTTGTTGTACATATGTAATATTAAATCATAAAATCACTTATACTTGTTTTAGTGTTTTATGTGAAATGTGAATATGTTAGAAACTATTAGTTCAAACCATTTACGTATTTTATTTGTTTCGTTAAAATGATTTTACGCTTGTTATCGACAAAACATTAGAAGATCGTAAAATATAAATAAACGCTTTACGGCTTATTTGTATTAACATGTACGACTCAATTAGGATTATGGTATCCTAAGGGTGCGGAGTAGAAACAATTGTATATGCAGATTCGACCATGCGGTGATTATGTTGACCGAAAAAGTACAAGTGGGGTATGTACTTTATTGGGATGTTGTTTAACATCTTGGTTTTTAAGAAACAAACGGCATTAGCAATATCAACAACCGAAGCCGAATATGTCTCCATGCAAAGCATGCCAACAAGCACTATGGATGAAACAAGCGTTAGTTGACTACGACATTTATCTAAGTGACATAGCCATTCTATGTGACAACAAAGGTGCCATCGATTTAAGCAAGAATCTGGTATTACATTCTCGCAGAAAGCATATAGAGATTCGTCATCACTTCTTAAGAGACAATGTTCAAAAGGGGAACATCTCTATTGAGAAGGTAGCGTCCGAAGACAACATAGTTGACGTCCTCACCAAACCGTTGAAGCGGGAACAATTCAACCTACTTCGCCTTGGCTTGGTCTCATGGAACAATCGTCGTAATTTACCTTTTTAACTCTACAAGGTATGTAAACAGAGCCTTCTTCTTTCCGAGTCTAGGATCTCTATTTCACGCACAACTCACAAACAATACGGAATTTTCAAAACCTAAGATAAGTTTTTCACTTATAACTCATAGTCTTTCTTATTTCCTTCAAAATAAGTACAAGTTACAAACACATAATTACATACACATCTTCTTTTCAAAGGATAAAACGTTTTTATTCGCACATAGAAACCACTTTTCAAAACGTTTTCTAAAAATGATTCCTCTTCCCGTATCAATTTCACAAAAGCAATTTCTCACGCCTAGGACAAATCGCTTTTCATTATTAATACAAAGTAAAACCCGCTTTCATTGCATCTCATGTCTTTTGAATGCTAAAGAGGACACATAACTAATATGTGTTTTCGGTACATTCATTTAAGCAACAATGAATTAGGAGCACCCGGTTATCTCACATAATAGTATGCTTTTTCACTTCTAGTTTATTTTTCTCTCTTTTTAGGAGTCAAGATAACCGCAACTCCAAATAGTTTGCATATAGGCACGACTAGGCAAAATGTTTCCAAAAGGAAAATTTTGAGTGCTGAATCACCAAGACCACGGATCCCAAATTTTATCGCCGGATGATCCCTCAAGGAAGGATCTGTGGGATCGGTGAGATGTGCTATTTTAACTTCTATTTTCTCACTTTATTTTGGAGTATGTGATTTAATGCTTGTTTTCTCATGATCACATGCCTTAAATTCATATCTAATCATTAGATTTTAATCCATATTTTGGGTCAAGCATTCATTGCAATGCATAATTTTTTTTCTATAAGTAGGATTCCCAACATTGCTTGCTATTCATATCATCTTCACAAACAAACACCACCATGTCTTCCAAAAGATCTTCCAACTTAGATGAATCATCTAATGCAAACAATCCATTTCAAGAAATCCAAACCTTTGTCCCCCCGCCTTCCAAAATACGACAATCAAAATCTAGGATATCCGCATGGATTAGCATCCGGCCTGGTTGCTTAGAAAAACCACAAGATGCTTCCATTATAGCACCTCCTTCATCACCAACAAGTACACCAACTTCATCACCAATCAACTCACCACCTAAAGTCACTCTTTTGGAACTCCTTAAGACTCCAACAAGATCTCAACAACCAAAACAAAAAGAAATAGCCTTTTTGACACCTCCCACTTCTCTAAACACAATTTTCAAAGACCTTGAAACCTCACCACCCTTAGCTCTTATTGAGCTACAAGAACATCTAGGTTCTTTTCCACCACCACTTCCAAACATTCCGTACTTTGATCCGTATTTTCCTATTTTTCCACCACATCTTCCGCATCTCACAAATCAAAACAACCCGAAAACTTCCGCAATCATTACCCACATCACTTACATTGTGAGCATTTCCAATCCACTAGGATATTGCAATAGAAGTTAGGGAAGAAATGCGATTCATACTCAACCTCATTCTTGATCACATCAATATCATCACTCATCAAACCTCCATCCATAACCTTATGCAAGCATGGAAGGAATCATTATTCTTATTTTCTATTTTTAGTATTTTCTTTTGAGTCATGTTTAAGAACAAGTCTTGTTCTTACTTTTACATGCTTGTATGTGGCATAAATACCACTACATTTTGTTGTTTTATTACAAGGCCTTGTTTACATACCTTGGCTCCTAATCTTGATTCTCGCCAATCACAAGATTACTTATGCATGTTACTATTAACCTTTTCTTTGTAGGATTTTTTTATTTTTATTTTTTTTCTTCACTTGACGCCCAAACTAGGGAGCTACCGTCGAGGGTTATACGCGATCGTCGACTATTTTTCCACATTTTATTTCTTCGATAGGGTTAACTTTTGTTTCGACAAAAGGGGAGAAGAAGTAAAACTTAGGGCTTTCAAAACATACATCTAATCTTAAGTTTTACTCATCATAACATTATGTTTTCTCATCAACAAAAAGGGGGAGATTGTTAATACAAATAAACCGTAAAAATGTTTATTAATATTTTGAGATCTCTTTGTGTTTTGTTGATAACAAATATAATGTTATCTTAAGTACAATTATAAGGATACATGTTATTTTTGAAAAGCATTTACATATAGTCACTAATACAAATTGTTGTAATAGATCATTTGTTGTAATAGTTTATTAGGATGGGTAAAATCACAACCCATGGATCATATCCATAACCCATGGTATTAACCCATACCCATTTGACTAGATGCATTGTATCTATTAGATACATTGTATCTAATGAAATACCCATAGACCAACCCATGACCCATGACCCATAACCAAAAAACCCATGGGCAAAAGGAGCGTCCCACGGATCCCTAGCTTTACACTAGACGGATCCCTTAAGGGAGGGATCCGTGGGATCCGGGGAACAGTGGCAAGTTTTGCCTATAAATAAAGAGCCATTTCTTCATTCTAACTTACCCCTCTTCTTACTAATTCTCTCATACACTCTCATTCTCTTCTAACAAAAGATCACTTGATCTAGAGAGTTGTTCTTCTTTCTTTCTTTAGTGATTCTCATATAGGTATTTCTCTAAGGCGAGATCACGTGCATTCTACAAGTCATCCAAGCAAGGGGTCCTTGATTGATTTGTTCCTCCACAAGATTTCATAGCAAAGATCTTGTATTTGATATTTCACATAGTTGTTGTGTAATAGTCGTGTTGGTTTGGTCCACCAGACACGGACTCGGTATTTATCTTTGTACCGGAAAAGGTGTAAGCAACGTTGTGAATGTAACACCCCAGCCGTGTGATACGCAATGAATTCAAACTGGGTGTTACTTCATGGCACAACAATCAAAACAATAGAAAACAAACTCTAATGGAGCCGTTTTAAAAGATTTATCATTCGATTTATATAAATATCGAGTTTACAAAATGAGGTCCCAAATGGTTCCATGTTTACAAAATACATAAAAGGGTTTTCGAATGATAATAAAATTTATAGCCTTCTTGAGTATCCGTGCTCCTCCGTGCCGACCTCGATCAATATGGACCGAAATACATGCTTAAAACCACAACACAAAGGTTGAGTGAAATTCATAGAGTTTGTTTGATGGTTGAACACATTATGTTGGTAGTGTGAGATATAGACTCACACCAATGGTTTGAAAACAAAGCAGTTATTATTGCACTAAGCTCATGATACCGAAAACGTTAACAGCTTGTCAATAGAAATTGATATAATAGTAACAGTTGCCCTAATAGGTAATTTGCCAATTAACCTATGGTTCTTCAAATAGAGTGCGTTTGTTTACCGGACTTGGTCAAACAAACGGGATTCGTCAATCCCTATAGATCTATCCACATTATTCGCTTTCACTCGCAAGTGATTAATGGTTCATGATAATAGGGACTTTGGCAATAGTGTACTTAGTGCAACAATATATTCAAGTATAATTTGAAAGCAATGTGTTCGATTTAAAATAAAGCATGTATCTCCCCCAAGGGTTTGTAAAACAATTAAGTAATAGAAAGTGGGCTATGAACTCACTGGAATCAAGAAAGTTTAGACTACTTATAAAAGTAAATGAAAATAGTTGAGCATGTATCTCCCTCAAAAGTAATTTCAAAATGTATAAAAGTAGGGGCTATGAAACTCACCTTAATAAATGATATCACATGTATAATGAGAATGATGGATATGCCGTGAGAACTTCTACGAGAAACCTAGAATAGGATGTTGCGACTTAGGTTTGGAATAATGTTTAGGAAAACATAGACCATCCTATATACGTCTCTATGTTGATCATGATGTAGTACATGGTTTTTGTGTATGTTGTTTATAGAAATGGTCTAGTTGTGAAAAAATGTTTAGTTTATAGATATCGTACTACCGTTCGGGCCATCATAATTCAGAGGTCATGCAAGAACGCTCGAGGAGCTAGGACACTTTAAATCGTAAACCAAAGAACTCGTCGATACGTTTTAGTCAAATGAAACCCTCACATGAAGCTCCCTACTTTTGTAGCACTTAGTAGATACAACATATGTTTTGAGTGAAGATTGTTATAACATAAAATTTATCATGTTTTTAATAAGTATCTAGTTTTACAAGTTCTTGTTGTTTTCATAAATATGATCACCTTAATTAACGGTCTTGGGTAAACAAGCTCAAGGTCAGAGCCATGGCCTTGCCGTGACTTTGGTCTTGACTACCATGGTCTTGAGACTTAGCTTTGACCTTAGCCGTAGCCGTGGTCTTGGCTTATGGCCATTAGGCCTCTTGGTTTGCTTTTAGTTGTGACAAAAGTATAGTTATGAGACTATATTTACTAGCTTCTTCGCTTTTGAAAGATTTTGGCCTATTTATGCATTTTCAAGGTCCGAGCTTCTATGTCATTGAAGGAAAACGTCGTTCCGGACAACTTTCGTGTTTTAACTTTTGATGTATCGGACCGTAGTATCACTTTAAAACGCGAACTCTTAATGACTTATACATGGTAGTTTTGGCGTTTAGGTTTCGCTAACTTCTTTTGCTTATAACTTTTGACTCGCTTTGTCCGTTTCGGTGATTCAAATTGCTATGTTTTCCTTTTAATCTTTTCTACCATATTATGTAAGTTAGAAAGTCCTTATGTTACTATTTTTAATGGTCTCACATGTGTAGAATATGACTAGTTTACTAGTTTGTTACTTTTATGACAATATGTGAATTAAAACAAGTGATTGAGTATATGTACATCATGAATCAATATAGTAACTATATATATAGCATGAAATAGTTAAGATTATGAATAATAAAGATGAGATAATGGTGGTGATAAGTTGCTTACAACTTTTGGCTTTCAATAAGAAAGGAGTAACTTAGTAAGGATAGGACTTTGATTGATCGTGAAAGACTTCGGATTGAGCTAGCTTTCCACACCTTGGCACCCTTGCAAAGTTGAAGAGTTGGTGATGAAGTACTAAGTGACTTGAGTGGATCTAAACTCAAGAAGATCACTTAAACTTGCTAGAGATTTGATGTAGTAGCTTGATCTTTGAACTTCCTTGCATAAACTTGGAGTTTATAGATCAAATGATGGAAGATGTGAGTGTTTTAGGTATGAACGACCAAATTCAGTATGTGAGGGAGTTTATGATGTATTTTACTTCCTATTTATAGGAGGGTAAGTTTGGTTAACCATATATTGGGTTAATTATTAACCATGGTTAAGTTAGGACACTTGTAATGATCAAAATCAACCTTGGTTAGGATTAAGCCACCAATATGATGACTCCCCTTAGGTCGGTCTCAATGTGTCTAGGTGGCTTAGATGATAAGTTTTGATAATATCTTGAGTTTAGAGTAAGTTTTGGTTTCACAAATGCCAACCGTAAGTCGTTAAGCCATAAACGAAACCGGTATCGTAAAAATATGAAACTTGTAGGAATGATGAAACTCATCATTATACTCCATCTAAAAATATAAAATAGGTGATAAATCTCATTGATGCAAAAAGTCGCTTAAAGCTCGAAATACGGGTTAAAACGCGTAATTTGCGCTTATCGAAAAGAACGAAATTTCGTGGAAACGACCGTGAATTTATTTAGAGTAGACTAAAATTAGTCTATAAATGATATGAGATGTTAAAATGTGGTTTTCACATACGCGGGATAACTTTACGCTTATTTGTGGAAGTTTAAAAGTTACGCGATTTAAGCAAAAATGTAGAACGTACAAGGTTAATTCCTTTATGGTCAAAGGAGGAGGAAATATGTTTGACTTTTCCAAAAATGTAAAAGTGTCAAAAAATATTAGAAACACAAAGGTGAATCGTTAAGCACGGATGTAAGTAGAATTGTTTAAAACGTAAGTTTAGTTTTGTTCTCGATGGGCTTATTTGGTAATATTAAAATAATAAATCTTAAAATTCTCAAATTAATTATGAGTGATCTAAAATTTATCCGATGCGAGGAAAATTGTCGAGTTGATTTTCGTTATGCGCGTGATGTTTAAACGGTGGACCATCTAAAACGAAACTTTAAAACGATGTTTACTTAATAACTTTTATGAAAATGATCTAACGATGGTCGAACTCGCAGGTTATTACTAAAATAATTTATCTTACGAGAATGTGGATTAAAATTTTTACGGGATGAATAGTGAAAGTGAATAGTAAAAGTGAATAGTAAATTCTCGAAAATGAAAAGTAACCTAAAAATGCGGGTGGTTACAGTGAAGGCTTCTCCGCCAAGTTGAAGGAGTTTGTTGACATAGTGCTTGAACTCTCGAGTAGGTGACTCGGGGAGTGGAGTAGGGCAAGGAAGGTGTCCTTGTAGCCGAACCACTATAAATCGGTTGTGTCATTTTTATCCTTTACTTTACTTTATTTACTTGCATTACCATTAGATCTATGCTTTCTCTTCATCCATACGATTTCACATAATATCGAATCTAAAGTTTTTTGAAACTAACTTAAAATTGGCAAAACTATTCAACCCCCTTCTAGTTTTCCACAACGATGATGATACAAAAGATATTATCTTGGAAATGGAAAACGAACCCGTAGCCGAACTCGAACTCGAACCCATGGTCGCACAAACTGAACGAATGGGGGGAAAGAAGGTGGAGAACAAAAAACAATCGAAGACTACCCCCCTTAGATGGAAATTGACAGAAGAAGTTATTTTAACAAAAGGATTGGTCCAAATATCCGAGGACGAAAACATCAGGAACCATCAAACCACCTCCTCATTTTGGACTCGAGTCCTTGAATACTTCATGCAAACATATCCAAATACATGTACTCATCATCAATCAAACTCCAAATTTAATGACATGAAGCCCCAAGTCTCTTTCCTTTTGGCTAAATACAACCAATTGTATGAAATATAGAAAAAATGGGCAAAATGATGAAGATACTTTAAAGTTCGCACATAATGACTAAAAGGCTGAGAAATGACATCTTTTTGCTTACATGCATTTATAGGAAGTTTCAAAGAGTTGCGAACAATGGAAGCACACCAAAATTCCAAATTTTAGTGGTGGTTCTTTAAAAGTCAAAAGTTCATATTCCAACTCATGTTCGATTCGATTTTATCTTAATCTAGAGTTTTGATGATTTTGGTGATTCTAATCTTCATAAACCTCGAATGAAAGAGGAAAGTAAAAGGAAAGGAACAACAACATCGCTCCTAACATGAAAGCCGCATTGTCCCGGATGGAAGAAGGATTGGCAATTTTGATAAACCATGTGATAGACACGAAAAAAGAAGTTTTAATACTGACGCAAAAAAGTTGGTAGAAGCCACCGAAAAACAAGCCAAGGCATATGAAGATAAACAAAGAAACAAAGGTTTGGACTACTGCTATACTGAGTTTGAAGGTTCACGCGAAAAAATACTTGAGCACGTTAAAAAATGAAAAGAATAAATCAAAGCAAAATACAACCTTCAAGACGAAATTTATTATTTATGTTTGTGTTTTTTTTAATTTTCAAGTTATATTTTTTTATTAAGTTGCAATGTTTTATTTTAAATTAATGAATAAATATTTAATTTTATATATTGTGTTATTTAATTAAATAATATTTTAAATAATAAAAAGAGTAAAATTTGAGATGAGGAGAGAACCATTATATCCTTGGTCCCTAAAGTGTCTACCCTGTCTAAGATTAATGATTATAGGCCTATTTCTTGTTGTAATGTCCTTTATAAATGCATTAGCAAAATTATTGCTAACCGTATTAAAGAGGGCCTTGGTAAGTTGGTTAGTATTAATCAATCAAGATTTGTTCTTGGCCGTCGATCTCGATAATATATTACTTACCCAAGAGCTTATGCGGAATTATCATAGAGGGAGAGGTCCGCCTAGGTGTGCGTTTAAATTTGATATCCATAAGGCGTATGATACGGTTGATTGGGCGTTTCTTAAAACTATTCTGATTGGGTTTGGTTATCATCCCAAAATGGTTGACTGGATCATGATGTGTGTCTCATCTACATCGTGTTCTATATGTGTTAATGGTGATCTCCATGGCTGGTTTAATGGTAAGCGGGGTTTTAGGCAAGGTGACCCGTTATCTCCCTACTTGTTTACGTTGGTAATGGAGGTACCAACTCTTATTTTGCAGAAAAAGGTTTCTAATGCAGTGGATTTTCAGTTTCATCATTTGTGTGAACAGCAGAGAATTATTAACCTTTGTTTTGCAGATGACCTCTTCTTATTTCCTAGAGGTCATTCGGATTCTATTAATGTCATAATGCAAACGTTGGAGGATTTCAATAATGTCTCGGGTCTTGTTTCGAGTATCCCTAAAAGTAAAACTTTCTTTTGTAATGTTCCTAATGCTATGAAAGCTACTATTCTCCAGTCTATGCCATTTGCGTAAGGTTCTCTCCTTGTCGTAGCTTGGGGTCCCTCTTATCTCATCTAGACTATTTTATAGGGATTGTAAGGTTCTAGTGGAAAAGTTGGAAGGTCGTGTGAATGATTGGCATAATAAGTTTCTATCACTTGCGGTAGGCTTCAGCTTAGTCGATCCGTGTTATCTTCGATGCATTTATATTGGGCTTCGCCTTTATACTCCCTACTCGTATCATTCATGAATTGGATCGACTTATGAGGGTTTCCTATGGTGTAAAGAGAAATAAAAGGGTAAGGCCAAAGTTGCTTGGGAGTCCGTTTGTAAGCTAAGCATGAGGGAGGTCTTGGTATTCGAGATTGGATGATTTTAACATTGCCCTTATGACTACGCATATTTGGAGTATTTTGACTCATAAAGAGTCCTTATGGGTGCAATGGATTCATTCCTATAAACTTTGTGGTAGAAGCTTTTGGGATGTCCTTGCTTGGGTGATGTTAGGGGGATGGCGTAAGCTTCTTGTAGTTAGAGCCAAGGTACGCCCTTTCATTGGGCATAAGATTAATAATGGAAAGGCTACATCCGTTTGGTTTGATATGTGGTGTGAGTTAAGTCCTATTCGTGATTCTCTTACGGCTAGAGACATTGCTCCGCCGGGTTTAATTTATCGGACACGGTTTCGATGTGATTGATAATGGTATTTGGCGTTAGCTCACCGATTGGTCGACAAGGTTTCCACTTTTAGTCGCTCTCCCGGTACCAAACCCGCTTCACGATAATGATGACGATTTATTATGGCGTACTTAGGATGGTAATTTATGTCGCTTTCTCGCTTTTGGGTGCTTGGGATTCTCTTCGCTTAAGGGCTAATCGGTGGAGTGGTATCATATTCCTTGGTTTTCTCATTGTATTCCTAGTCATGCTATACATTTGTGGCTAGTTATGAAATGTGTCAAGACTCAAGATATGATGTGGCAATGGGATGTTGGGCCTAATGTTGATTTAGACTTACTTCAATGCCCGCTATGTGACTTGGTTTCGCACTCTCACCACACTTGTTTTTGAGTGCCGCTTTCTATGCAGGTTTGGTTGCAGGTTCGGGTCTTATCTGGAATGGATGATGTCCCACCTTCGTTGGATAATGCTCTCACATTCCTTATTCCTATATCTAAGGGGCGTACGGTTGTTAGTATCATATCTCGGTTACTTCTTGCTGCAACTACGTATTACATTTGGATGGAACGTAATTCAAGACTTTTCAAGAAAAAGAAGTCTACCGTAGCTGAAGTGGTTCATGTTATTGTCTCTACTGTTCGGTTGAAGCTGGTTACCTTCAAGTTCAAGAAGATAACCTCGCAGGCTCGTCTTATTCTTGATAAATGGAAGATTCCAAGTGCTTGTATTATACACGAAGGGAGTGCTAGGTAAGGGTTGTACTCTTTTTCCCTACTCCAAGGTTTTTCCCTTTGAGTTTTTCATGGAAAGGGTTTTTAAGGAGGTAGACTTCTTGGGTCGACTTGCTCCCTTTGTGCTTTGGATGGAAGCGGGATGCTCGCTTGTTACAAGTTTTTTCTTGTTTTATGCCTAGTTAGGTGATGTAATTTTAGCTAGGTTCATTGTGTTTATGGCATGTCATAAACACTAGTTTATCAAGCTTTAGCTTGAGGTTAATGTGGTACTTTTGCCACATTCCATTTGTACTTAACATTTTTTGGTTATATATTTTCAGGGGTAAAACCCTTTACCCAAAAAAAAGAGATGAGGAGAGAGAAAGGGTTGTAGAGGTTGAAGGAAAGTTGAGGGAAATAGTTGAGGTGAGAGAAATTTTTGAGTTGCCATTGATGTGGACAAGGAAAGGAGACAACCACAACCTCCATCCTAAGGTATGACAAATGTCATTTGGGTCTCACCCAGCCACATCGTAATTTTCACTTTTAATATTCAAATTTCAAGACACCCTTTCACTAAAAACATGCCTCTTGGGCCCCACCCACCCACAATTTATTTTCTTTTCATTTTTCAAACAAACTAAATTTAATTCATTCAAATAAAATACAAAATACATTCGAAAATCAAAAAGATACGAATTTAAAACTAATATGAAAATTTAAGAAATGCATCAAATTCTTAATAAACTAATTATGTTGTTGATGTTGTTGTCATACATGCTCAATAAGATTTCGTTGAAGCCTTGCGTATATTTGTTTATCACGTAGTTTTTTGTCTTTCCTTCATTGCACTTCGCATCGCTCGATCCATGTCTGTAATATATATAAATGCGGATATATTTAAATTTTGCTCATTTCGGATAGCGCATACTCTTGATATTTCAAAATCATGTTATGCAATATGATGCACATATATATTTTTGGGTAAAAGGGTTAACTCACCCCGGTAAAATTCTATTACACCAAAAACATTGAAGTACAAATGACATGGGTGAATCCCATGCCCTCAGCCCGATCAGGGCGACGAAAAATGCACGACATGTGCAACTTACAGACTCTTATATAAGAATGACACACCATTTCTATAACTTAACAAAATGAAACTACCAATAAAAAAAACCCTAGAATTCTCTCTAGGTGTGGCGATTTCCGGCCGCCACCCCATGGTTTTTCCGTTCAATTTTCATAGCCTATCTCTTATCTCTACCTATTAATGAGTGATCCAATCCTTGTTAACCGGTATGCAATTGATTTAGGTTGTGTTTTATTCTAGTGGTGGCGGCTGGGAGACTCTTTATTCTTTATTCTTCTTTTATAAATCGTTACATCTTTGCCGATCAGGAAACCCTAATTCGTTGGGGGTGGTTTGCTGCTTATTTTTCTCCTGGTCGTTTATGATTATTTTATGTGCTGATATGCGCTTAATGTGAAACCCTTTATAGGGTTTCTTCTTTATCAGTCGATTCTTGATGGTGTTGAACATATACGTGGCTGCTGTGTTTATCATTGAATGGAACCTTTAGGGTTCCGGTGTTTTGATCGATGGTATATGTGTACTGGGATGCGCTTAACGATTAAAAGACCTCTTAGGTTTTACTTGTTTCGATTATGGGTTGTGGTTATGCGCTTATGGTCTTATAAAACCTTTTAGGTTTTTATTATGAATGGTGAATGTAACCCCTCGTTAGGGTTGTTACTGGATGCAAGTCAAACCTGGTAGTGTTTGTTATACGGATCTCATGATGATTTATGCTTTCTATGTGAATTGGACGTGGGTTAAAGAGAGTGAAAGTCTGCTGTTAATCGATCTGGTGGTGGAGTTGCCTGCTGCTGCTAATTTTCTGATACCCCAGCAAATCGGTTAGGATGTTTATTGTGATGGCATTGCTGGAAGTTAGGGTCGTTACACCTTATGATGGTTGTGTTATGTTGCTGGAAGTCAGGTTTTGGGATCTTTGTTCTAAAACCCTAGTCATCGTTCAAATTCATTGGCATTGTTATTATTTAATCTGTGTGTTTGTTCGATGCTGCTGGTTTACATGGATGTTAGGGTTTGTTCAAAACCCTTGAAGGTGTATTCGTGATTATTCAGACCTGGTCGTACTTTGTTCTATCTGTTTTGGTATGGTCTGTATTACGAATGGTGGGTGATTGTAAGTACAAGTCCTTGAAGACACTAGTATGGTTCTGAATAATGTTTATTGTGCTTGTTCATACGTGGGTGTTTGGGACTTCCTAGAGTGTCATTGAGCCATTGGGAGGGTCCTTACCTCCTCTTGGTCTCTTTGAAGCTTGTTAGTAGTGCCTTTTGATGCTTTGTATCCAGACAGAATTCTTATTTTACTGGGTTGATTGGTACGCTATGTGGAAGTTAGGGTTTATAATCCCTATGTTTTTTGGTTCCTTGGATCATTATGGTTGGTGGGGTTTGGTCCTGAAGTCGTATCTTTTTAATTTCTCACATGTGATCAAGGTGTTGTAGGTTTTTGTGTGATTGGTTGAAGTCGGAAGTTTGGACTACTATGACGACTTGAAGATTCAAGTATTTGTCTACTTGAATAGCATTTAATTTGTTTTTTATAGTCATTGTAGTTTGATGTTCAATGTTTGTTATAAGTGTGCTTTGTCACGCTTGTATGAGTGTCTGTAAGTGTCCTAGGATCGAGGCGAGGAACTCACCCTCGCCCTTTGTACTTAAATGTTTTGGTTAATAATATTTTCCGAGGTGCGGATTACTCCCTTACCCAAAAAAGAAACTACCAATAATGACAAAATAAAATAATACATTACAATACTACTCAAGTAAATGCACTTGAGCCATCTAAATCATTATGGCGGTCAACAAGAATCTCCATGAAGAATCCACATATAATATGTCATGAATGAGCACCCAAAGTCCACAAACCCATATCATAGGGATCCTCCAACTTACCACAAGTCCAAGTTCCACCAACAAGCTTGTATTACAAAGACTCATACCAACACAATGCGTGCTAAAACACATCAACGCGAGCATATAATCACCAAATGCGTAAAAAACAGTCCCACCAAACATATGCATCAAGATGACCAACATGCTCACAACCAAACATGTGCTAAATGACCAAGCACCAACCTAGTCAAGACCCATGTATACGTAATACAAACTCCAAAGAAAGTCCCCAATTGACCCACCGAAATTGAATTCAAAAGCAATAATCACGTGAAGGTAGTAGAATCGCGAATAAGAATTGCAACCAAGACCACCATAAACACGACTTCCAACCAAGCCACCGATGTGACCATAACAATCACAAACATGCGATCCAACAACCGCCAAAGAACAAGGCCAAAAAACACATCATGATAGAACAACGATACAAGGTAGAACCATAGGTACACGCCTCATCACCATAGTAGAAGTGAACAAGATGAACGAATAGGCGACAAAAGCAACCCAATC
This sequence comes from Chrysanthemum lavandulifolium, assembly GCA_022545495.1. Lineage (NCBI taxonomy): Eukaryota > Viridiplantae > Streptophyta > Magnoliopsida > Asterales > Asteraceae > Chrysanthemum > Chrysanthemum lavandulifolium. Next base: position 489,775 of record JAHFWF010000091.1, on the reverse strand, counting down.
ATCATGATGATTCAAAACCACTTCCAACACATCTCGACCAATAACAATCAGAGATAAATATAGGGTCATCAAAACAAACCCTAACCTCCACGAACCACAATAGGGAAAACAATCCCTAACGAACAGCAAACACAAAACAAGATTTGAACCCCAAAGATCTTGACATACATCTCTCGTAATCCCACAATATCAATGTATAACTTATATATAAAACCGTAACTTCCATTCGTACCATAGGGTATAAGAAACCGTAATTGCCAAACGAATCATAGATCGACCTAGAATAATATACGTCCATGAATGCAATAGCCGACCGGAAACCAGAAAGAATATAGCAATAACCATACAAGAACACCACATAGATCTTAACCAACAAAAAAAACGGTTAAGAAAGGCGACTGGATTGAAACATGTATGGTTTTCGATCGTAGCAAATCTGGATGAACCCTAAAAAACGATATAAAAACAACCTAAAAAGATAAGGCCGCATTAATCCGATCGTTTGATTAGGGTTTCAGAAAAAGGGGCGATCTCTAAAGACAAGTAAACATATAATATGTGAACGCCCCACCCCAAAAAATAACGCCTACCCTAATCCGATTGCATATCATTCAACAAGAACAATGGAGAGGCGGAAAAAGGTAGCAGTTTTTGACCGGAAAGGGAGGGGCGGGGGTAAATCAACCCCTAGTTATTTGATTATGTACTAAGTGCATGTTCTAATTATGTGGTTAAGATGCTAGCTATGGAAAGTAATGGATGATGATATTGATGAAGATGGTGGTGATATAGTGATAGCTTAGCTTGGATTGCTAAGGTAAGTAATCCGGTTACTACATGCTTAATGTGGATATTATTGTATAATGTGTTCTTGATTGTTATAGTAAAGATTATTTATAGTTAAGCTAATGAATCATTATGAGTATTAATGATGGTTATAGAGTTAATTGCCTAAAGATGTGTTAAGGTATGTGTTATTGCCTTATGTGCTAATTGTGCTATGGTTTGTGTGTTAGCAATGTTTATGTGAAATGTATGATGATATAAGCATTGCCATGTCTTAGCCGATTACTTACTAAGCTTTATCACTTACCTGTTATAGTTTTTAATGTTATTGTAGGTTCATGTGCTAGAAGCGATATGGCTTGGATTGGGTGTGGTTCATGGAATGATTATGAAGATGGTAATATGTAATATTAGGAGTTAGGTAGATACCGAGCTCGTGTGATGAGTTTGTACCCCCGAGAGTCTTTTATAGTTTTGTAAAAGTATCTTCAATCAACAAGTATGAGTCATAGTATTTGGAGTGTTTGGATTTAAGTTCTACCCATTTTGGGTTGGATGGGTCAAATAAGTATTAAAATACATCATGGTTGATTTAGTTATAGTGTGTAAGGTCTTTAGTTATTTTGGAAATGTTCAAGTGTTAATTTGGTTGAAAGGAGTCAATTTGGTTGTGCAGTTTTGCTGTCAAATTGTGCAGGCCAGTATGCCTGACGGCATCACATTTAAAGGGCGACGGCGTCAGGTTCTAAGTCCTCTGAGCCGTCACGTGTTAAATATAAAAATTTGCATTAAGGGTGACGGCGTCGCAGATTTAAGGTGACGGCGTTAGCCCATATTACAGCAAATAAACGAGGCTTTATTGTAATCTTGGGTCATCATTTTAAAAGGGTAAACAAGTATATGTTATAAAAGGGTTGTCAAGGGTAAATTGTTATAGTTTTGCTATTCTTTGAAGAGTTAAAGTATTAGTCAAACGTTCCGCATCAAAGTTTTAAAATTTGAGTACTTTCCGGTCAAATCCGGAATCAGGGCTAACAAATTGGTATCAGAGCTTCGGTTTAAGTGAATTAGGTTTCCACTATAGGTTGCCTAGTCTTAAACCACTCTTAGTTGCGGAATTAAGTGAAGCGGAAAATGTGTATGCTATGTTATAGAGTAAATTATGCTTGTGCTATATGAAAACTATGTAATAATGTTTTATGTGTTATAGTGACATTGTGTGATTGATGTAGGTCCATGGCGGACCGCATGTAAATCCATGAATGTTTATTGATTGTAGTTGCATATATAGAATTGTTTTAGCATACGTGATAAGAGTCCTTAATAGACTAAATGTGTTAAGTTATAGAACATCGTACACTTTGGTAGTGTTGGTGAATATATATATATGACTGTGTAAATTGTACGTTATAGTTTTGATGTGATGGATCATTACAATCCGTTCACCGTGGGTGGTGACGGTGGGTATGATATGATTGTGTGCTTATTTGTTATGGAAATTATAATGGGATTAATAGATGAGTCAAGGTGTCAATGCCTTTAAAAGGCATGATTTGAAAACATGATAATTAATGTTATGATTATGAATAAGATAATGTGTGACTCGTGTTGTGATAATGACCAACCTATGGTCTTGTTATAGGAATGGCTAAAGGGTAGCCAATACGATGGTATTAGAGATGGGACAAGTAAAAGTTATAGAATGTAATAAATGAGCATGAATGATCGATAATGAACGAGTCATAGTATAATATTAAGGTGAGTTGTAGCTCACAAGTAAATGTGAAATTGGTCAAGCCAAGTGCTAATTAATGAAGAAGTGATAAGCTAAATATATGAAAGAAGTTGTGAATGTTAGCGATACAATAGAACACGACAAGAACATGTTAAAGTTTCAGAACGTGTAAAAGGAAATAATTGAAAAATAATGAGTGTGATTAGGAATAAACCCATAAAGGTTTGCATGTGGAAAAATTCAAATAGACTAAAACTTGTAATAGTAAAAATGTGAAAATGGTCAACGAGGGTTGACAGGTTAATGAGAAGATGAAATGATTAAACACATGGTAAATGTATAAGTATGGAAAGCGGGCTCATAAGCCTTATAAAATTGCATTGGTTAAATGGGAATGAGGAAATTATGAGTATGATAAAATAATAATAGCTTGGATCCTATATATTTTTTTTGGGTAAAGGGTTTTACCCCGGTAAATATATAACCAAAAAATAATGTTAAGTACAATGGAATGTGGCTGAAGTACCACATTAACCTCAAGCGAAAGCTTGAATAGACTAGTGTTTATGACATGCCATAAACACAAAGGACCTAGCTATATTACATCAACTAACTATGCATAAACAAGAAAAATAACTTGTAGCAAGCGAGCATCCCGCATCCAGCCAATCCACAAAGGGAGAAAATTAACCCAGGAAGTATGCCTCCTTAAAAACCCTTTCCAAGAAAACCCAAAGGAAAAACCTTGGAGTAGGGAAAAGAGTACAATCCTTACCCGACTCTTCGTGAGAAATACAAATACTTGGAATCTTCCATTTATCAAGGATCAAACGAGACCGCAAGGTTAGCTTCTTGAACTTGAAGGTAACCACTTCAACCGAATAGTAGAGACAATGATGCTAACCACTTCCGCAATAGTAGACTTCTTACGCTTGAAAATCCTAGCATTGCGCTCCATCCGATAAAGTATGTAGTAGCCAAGCGAATCGAGAAATGATGCTACCAACCGACCGCCCCTTAGATATAGGAATAAGAACAAGAATAATACTCTCCAAAGAAGGCGGAACCGCATCCATGCCGATAAAACCGGATCCGAAACCAAACCCGCATAGAAAATCGCACTCAAAAATAAGTGAGAATGAGAATCCGGAACCAATTCACAAAGCGGGCATCTAAGCGAGTCCAAGTCAACATTAGGACCAACATCCCATTGTCGCATCCTATCTTGAGTCTTCAGCCTCTGCTTGATAGCGAGCCACAAGAGTATTGCATGCCTCGGGATACAATGAGAGAACCAAGGAACATTACACCAGTCAACCACATTAGCCCTAAGACGCATAGAATCCCATGCAGCCGAAACTGAAAAGCCACTAAAATGACCACCCAACTTGCGCCATAATAATCCATCGACAGTATCATTAAGATTAGGGACCGGAATTGCAGCTAACAATGGAACACGAGATAACCAGTCCACCGGCCATCGCCAAACACCATTAGCAACATATCACAAACCGAATCAGATAAATTAAAACCTGCCCGGGCAATATCTCTAGCAGTAAGCAAATAACGAATTGGGCTTAACTCACACCACCTATCAAACCAAACCGATGTGTCCTTTCCATTATTGATCTTATGCTAGATAAATGAACGAATCTTTGGTCGAATCGCAAGAAGCTTGCGCCATCCCCAGCTAACATCCCCCAAACATGTGACATCCCAAAAGCTTCTCCCACGAAGTTTATAAGAATGAATCCATTGAACCCATAACGACTCTTTATGTGTCAAAATACTCCAAATGTGTGTAGTCATGAGAGCAATGTTAAAATCCTCCAAACGTCGAATACCAAGACCACCTTCATTCTTAGGCTTACAAATGATTCCCAAGCAACCTTAGCCTTTCCCTTTTCATTTCTCCTTGACACCAAAGGAAACCCCTCATAAGTCGCTCTAAGTCATGTATAATACGAGTAGGAAGAATAAAGATCAAGCCCAATACAGATGCATCGATGATAAAATGAGACCTCACCAATCAGAGCCTACCCGCAAGAGATAAGAACTTATTACGCCAATCATTCACACGACCTTCCAACTTTTCAACAAGCACCTTGCAGGTCCTATAAAGAAGTCTCGAGGATATAAGGGGAACCCCAAGATACCGACAAGGAGAGAACCTTCGCAAATGGCATAGATCGGAGAATAGCAACTTTAATAGCATTAGGCATATTACAAAGAAAGTCAGACTTTTAGGGATACTTGGGACAAGACCCGAAAAGTTCTTGAAATCCTTCAAAGCATGCATAATGACATTAACAGAATCCAGATGGCCTCTAGCGAACAAGAAGAGGTCATCTGCAAAACAAAGGTTAATAATTCTCTGTTGTTCACACAAATGATGAAACTGAAAATCCACTGCATTAGAAACCTTTGTCTGCAATATAAGAGTTAAAACTTCCATAACCAGAGTAAACAAATAAGGAGATAACGGGTCACCTTGTCGAAGACCCCGCTTACCTTTAAACCACCATGAAGATCCCATTAATACATATAGAATAAGATGTAGATGAGATACATACCATGATCCACCAACCATTTTGCGTGAAAACCAAACCCAATCGTAATAGCTTTAAGAAAAGCCCAATCAACCGTATCATAAGCCTTCCGAATATCAACCTTAAACGCACATCTAGGTGGACCTCTCCTCTATGATAATTCCGCATAAGCTCTTGGGTAAGTAATATATTATCGATATACGACGACCGGAACAAAGGCGATTGATTAATACTAACCAACCGACCAAGGCCTTCTTTAATACGATTAGCAAGGATTTTGCTAATGCACTTATACATGACATTACAAAGAAGAAATAGGCCTATAGTCATTAATCTTAGACGGGTAGACACTTTAGGGATCAACGATATAATGGTATGATTAATCTCCTTAAGAAGCTTACCATTCATGAAAAAATCCCTAACAGCAGATATAACCTCAGCACCCACAATATCCCATGCTTTCTTAAAGAAAGCAGCCGTGTAACCATCGGGACCAGGAGCTTTATCATCCCCCATAGAAAATATAGCCTCCTTTATCTCCGCATCCGTGACATGACGAACCATCAAATTAGCCAATTGGTGTGAAAGAACATTAGAAAATATACCGTACTCATCAAATGGACTACAATTGCCTTCAATACCAAGAAACTGTTCATAATGAGCAACAAAAGCACCTGCAACCTGATGACCCTCATACAAGACATTGTTTGCATCTCTCACCAATTCAATTCGATTACGGGCACATTTGCTTTTAACAATATTATGAAAGTAAGTCAGATTAGAATCACTTGCATGAAGCCATTGAACTTTAGATTTACGCTTTAAAACCGTTCTTCATCTAACGTAGCCTCCTTATAAGCAAGAAGATAGTGAGCATATTCATCACGTAGATCTCGAATTAGACGGATCCGTATCAATAGCCATTTGGACCTCATCTAACTCCTTCCGAATCCTAACTACCCGCTCATACCTTGATGTGCAAAAGCTACGAAAGGAGATTTCACCCTTTAAGCGTTGAACCACATGATACATAGCACAAACATGAACATTAAGATTCCATCCCGCAGTAACCGTATCAATAAACCCATCTTTATGAACCAAGAAGTTAGAGAATTTGAACGGCTTGGGCTTAGGCTTAGTTACCTAGGGAAAACGCAGAACACACGGAGAATGATCTGAAATACGATAAGGTTGAAATATAGCAAACGAACCTGGAAACAAGTCAGCAAATTTCAGATTGCCCATCATCCTATCAATTTTCTTCAATATACCAAATGAGCCTCTTGGTTTCTGATTCCAAGTAAAGTGAAGACCATTACAATTAAGATCCTCAACCTCCATTTTCTGAACACAATCTTTGAATTCACGCATAGCAATGTCAGGAGCATAACTACCACATGAATGATCCTCCAATCTAAGTGCCGCATTAAAATCACCCAACAAAACCCAAGGCCTACTACGCATAAAACCAGCATGGCAAACAAGGTTGGACCATAGGGCACGCCGATGAACATAGTAATTATCTCGCATACACAAAAGAATGTAAAAGTTTTGCTGTCCGTCCGAGTATTAACCTGAACATGCATAACCTGGTTAGTTTGAGACATAATCATAACATCAACAATATCATCATTCCAACCAAGAATAATACGGGACCCTTATCACATTGACTACCATTTGACGTCCACTTCCATCGACGACAAACATTACGACATGTATCATACACCACCGATGCATCAACATGAGATTCCAATATAGCACATACACTAAGATTATTATCATTTACCACTGCTTAACCTCTTTTGTTTAGGGAATGGTTCAAACCCTTATATTCCAAGAGGCGATACTAAACATCGTGGACATTCGTAACATGAGTGCTTGCCCGATTTGTCAAACAAATTACCGCTTCATCATAAACATTTTCAACCTCATCATCATCCGCCAAACCATTAGTCTCATCAACATCATCATAAGTAGCTAAAGAACCAAATGGGTTAGATGTAGATATATTAGAGCCGAATTGGATTACTTACAGTAGGTGAAGCATGAGCAGTTGACTTCCTTAGTAAACACATCAAGAGGATCATTAGATGTAGAGTTAGTAGGTGAAACAATATTACCTACCGATTAGGTAAAGGACCGTACTAGTACTAGCAACGCCTTGAGGGGGTTTGCTAGTGGAAGGAGTGTTAACAGCTTTAGGCCTATACTGCATATTTTTACCAACTGGAACCCCGTTAAAAACCGTACCACTTTTATTATCCTTAGCATTCTTCTTAGCTTTACCCTTTTTCCCAACTAGTTGAAACCCATCATTTCTATCCTCCACAACCGGTGGAGTCACAATTGTCTTGGGACAAGAATCAACAAAATGGCCAAAAATCAAACAAACATCACATCTAGGAGGTTTCCACTCATATTCCACCCTAATAGTTTCGTAAGAGAACCCATGTCGATCCATGTATGGTACCCCAATAGTAATAGAATCCTTAAGGGAGCATGAGAGTCAATTTCAATTAAACAACGGGCAAAACTACTCCTACCCCAAGAGTCATTACACATAGAGCTAGTATAAGAGTCAAGCATGATAGGCGTACCAATATGTGTAGCAATAATACTAATACCATCATCAGAGAATACCTGTAACGGGACATCATAAAGTTTAACCCAAACAGGAATACGGGTTAAATCCTCTTTCGTCAAACTAGTACTCATGGTCCATTTTTTAAGAATAATAGGACTATTCTTAATCATCCACGGACCTCCTTCTAAAACAGCCTCCAAGCCAACCTGGGAATCAAACTTAAAGAAAAAGAAACCTTTTGCATTCATTATGATCCTTTTTAATCCATACTTAGCCCAGTTATTACGTGCAAAATACTCAACCACAAGGAATGCAATACGCTTACCAATGAAGTATCCATACAAGGTGTTATCGAATTTAGTGCTAATATTTTGTACTACCTTAAGAGGAATAGACACGTCAACACCATTAAAAACATTATCAACTTGTATTGAACGAAAGTTAGATTTACCTTTAACATTTGTCGACGACGCACCACTAGTAGCACCAACATAGGAAGTTGGTACCTTAACCTTCGCTGTTTGGACAGGCCTAACTTCATCCACAGTTGACAAAGGACCACTTGTTTGTACCCCATGCATACGTCCTCCTTGACTACCAACACCCACGTTATCTCCGGTAGGTAAACTTGCATTATAACCAATATCCGTATCACCATGCTTGCTAAATATCCCCGAACCAGAAATGTTTGTTCGATTAGACGCAAGATGAACCTCAAGTGATGGATATTCTTGTGTGTTTAAATCCGTCATACCACCAGAAGTACCAATGTCCCAAAACGAAGTGCCATTCAGATTTTTAATATCACAACTTGTTGTACCAGCTTCAAACAAAGATGAAACAATATTATCAGTTGCTTTAACCTGTGAAGATAGTCGATCAATATCAGAAACAGCCCCTGGAATGCAATCACCACTCGAAACTGGACTAGGGTTGCGCAAAACTCTAGTCGCTAATCTTGGTTGAATCGAAGGTTCAACTTGTCCAGCTTCCTGATCCTTAAACCTTTGCATACGAGCCTTAAACGCATCCACATCCACAGTACCATCACCAGTATTCGCCATAGAAACCAACAAATAAACCAGGAAAAGAAAGAAACCCTAACGAAGCAACAAAACCCTAAAACGAGAACCAGAAAAAAAAACCACAAATAAACATGAAGAAACTATGCCACACTTCAATTCGATCATCCTAACAATGTTAAGACATGCGTTATAGCACAATAAAACTAACCAACCCCAGCCATGCAATTAACGATTGATAATCAAAGTGGAAAAAGTATTGCGAAACCCTAAAAAAAACGAGAACAGGAAACCCTAGTCAAAAACGATTGCAGTAATATGAATTAATCAAGTAACCCACGTATGAATCACTGAATTAAAACAAGTTAGAACAATAGATAATCGATTAGAGCAGTCATGTAATCGAAATTTTAAGGAAAAAAGAAATCGCCAATCGCCTAGGAGAAATCGTTTTTAGGGTTCTTGGATTATAGTGTGATGTTACAGGCCACTCGAAAGATGTTACAGTTATTGTTATAAAATCCTACGGGACATATATAATGGTAATCCTTCGGGATATGTTATAGTGAATCCTACGGGATGTGTTATAGTACGAGTTGGCAAGAGAAAGTTATAGAAATCCTTCGGGATAAATTAAATTGCCTCCACCGGCAAATAATTGCCTATAACCTTGGCATGTGAAATGGCTCCTTTGGGGAGCGTTATAGTAAAAAGGATCCAATGATAATAAATGAAAGTTTTGATTGTTAAAGTGTGTTACGGATATGTGTTAGTGTGATGTCGAAAGTGTATAAGTAGGATGGTTTATAATTTCTTTATTTAAGTGGATTGGGGCGCCTTTTCATTTAAGTGGGGAAGTTATGAGTCACCGAACTACGAGTTTATATTTCTTGATTTACATTGTTTGGGACGCCTCTCCATGTAAATGAAGAAGTATAAATGAGTAGGCTTATGTGTTTCCGACATGGCATGAGTAAGGGTAGTAAAGTAGAAAGTGAAAGTCTAAAATTAGTTAAACGTTATAAGAAGTATGATAGGTGGGAAAGAAGCCTAAGGTTTTTTGGTGTAATATAATTTACCGGGTCAAAGACCCTTTACCCAAAAAAAAAGAAGCCTAAGGTCGGACCCTAGGTAAGGGTCGATATGTAAATTTAAATTATAGAAAACTAAAGCCTAAGTAAACGAAATCATTAATAATGATGTGATATGTTATGGAAATGATCGGGGAGATCATAAGTTGTATGAAATTAAAAAGTTAAAGTGAATTATAGTATGCCTTGGGGGAATGTGGTACTATGAAAAAGACCATAATGGTTATGAAAATTGTGAAATTTATGAGAATGTTATAGTAATAACAATACGTTATAGTATTAGCCTTGCGTTATATTAATATCGTTATTGAAATTATTAAAATTTCTTTGACAAAATATGGAAGTATTAGTTGAATTTGACTTATGTAAAGTCAAAACAATATGAAAGTGACTAAGTATATAGAGTAATAGTAAAAGAATTGGCAAATTGGAATAATGGGTTTAAATAATTTATGTCTCGAGTGACATAATGACGTGTTGGTTATAGAAAATTTAGCAAAGAATGATGTATATGGAGATTGGTTAAGTTAAAGTGGACCTTGAATTGCGAGATTAAGGAAATCCTTGCAATAATTTGATCAATTGGTTGCTTATTAACATGGTGTAAAGTATGAATTATGTATTACATAGTAATAGACGAGAGATTTCGGGGACGAAATCTAAATAAGGGGGTAGAATTGTTACACCCGTATCTCGAAATACAAATAGGCCCTACCATAGATGAATATGGTCTAAGGACTTGACGAGATTTACTAGTCAACCCGATAGTCAATCTAATAATTTATAAATGTTAGGTTATAGTTATATAAATGAGGGGGACCTAAGTTGTCACATTGTAAACTTATTATAGATATCTTGTGGCCAAAATAGAAAGAAAGGGGCTTGAGGGACTAAAAGTGTTAAGTGTTGAGATAGCTTTAAAGTGAAGAAAGATTTATGTATTAAAAGGCATGCTTTTCATTTCTTCCTGATAATTTGATGAATGTCGGTTTAGAGAATGGAGGGAAAAATATGGGTTGGTCTTGTAGATCAATTTGTGGTGAATTAAGGGTGTCATCCCTAATGGGAAGTCATAAAGATGATCCTTGCAAGGTGAATAATCCTTAATTGGTGTGTTAATAGTTAATTGAAGAGTTAGGGTTTATATATCCAAGTTGGGGGTTTTGGGTAATTGTGGTTTTAAACATTAATTAAGATGTTATAGTATAATTGGGTGAACCCCCTTTGATAGAATTGGAGTAAAATGGATAATTTGGGATATGATCATGTTATAATCATTTGGTTGATTAAAAGGGGTTATAATAATCTTGGGGTAATTTTATTATGGGTAAAAGTTGGGTAATTTATTGGTTGGATCATCATATAATCAAGATATGATTATATGATGATTAGAGGTTAGTTATGTTAGCCATGGTTATAGTTATTTGATTATGTACTAAGTGTATGTTATAATTATGTGGTTAAGATGTTAGCTATGGAAAGTAATGGATGATGATATTGATGAAGATGGTGGTGATATAGTGATAGCTTAGCTTGGATTGCTAAGGTAAGTAATCCGGTTACTACATGTTTAATGTGGATATTATTGTATAATGTGTTCTTGATTGTTATAGTAAAGATTGTTTATAGGTAAGCTAATGAATCATTATGAGTATTGATGATGGTTATAGAGTTAATTGCCTAAAGATGTGTTAAGGTATGTGTTATTGCCTTATGTGCTAATTGTTCTATGGTTTGTGTGTTAGCAATGTTTATGTGAATTGTATGATGATATAAGCATTGCCATGTCTTAGCCGATTACTTACTAAGCGTTATCGCTTACCTGTTATAGTTGTTAATGTTATTATAGGTTCATGTGCTTGAAGCGATATGGCTTGGATTGGGTGTGGTTCATGGAATGATTATGAAGATGGTAATATGTAATATTAGGAGTTAGGTAGATACCGAGCTCGTGTGATGAGTTTGTACCTCCGAGAGTCTTTTATACTTTTGTAAAAGTATCTTCAATCAACAAGTATGAGTCATAGTATTTGGAGTGTTTGGATTTAAGTGTATTTCTACCCATTTTGGGTTGGATGGGTCAAATAAGTATTAAAACACATCATGGTTGATTTAGTTATAGTGTGTAAAGTCTTTAGTTATTTTGGAAATGTTCAAGTGTTAATTTGGTTGAAAGGAGTCAATTTGGTTGTGCAGTTTTGCTGTCAAATTGTGCAGGTCATTATGCCTGACGGCATCACATTTAAAGGGCGATGGCGTCAAGTTCTAAGTCCTCTGAGCCGTCGCGTGTTAAATCTGAAAATGTGCTTTATGGTGACGGCGTCGCAGATTTAAGGTGACGACGTCAGCCCGTATTACAACAAATAAACGAGGCTTTATTGTAATCTTGAGTCATCATTTTAAAAGGGTAAACAAGTATATGTTATAAAAGGGTTGTCAATGGTAAATTGTTATAGTTTTGCTATTCTTTGAAGAGTTAAAGTAATAGTCAAACATTTTTTTTTGGGTAAAGGGTTTTACCCCGGTAAATATATAACCAAAAAATAATGTTAAGTACAAATGGAATGTGGCAGAAGTACCACATTAACCTCAAGCTAGAAGCTTGATAAACTAGTGTTTATGACATGCCATAAACACAATGAACCTAGTTATATTACATCACCTAACTAGGCATAAGACAAGAAAAAAAACGTGTAACAAGCGAGCATCCCGCATCCCAGCCATTACACGAAGGGGGAAAGTCGACCCACGAAGTATGCCTCCTTAAAAACCCTTTCCAAGAAAAACCCAAAGGGAAAAACCTTGGAGTAGGGAAAAAGAGTACAACCCTTACCTGGCACTCCCTTCGTGTATAAGACAAACACTTGGAATCTTCCATTTATCAAGAATCAGACAAGCCCACGGGGTTATCTTCTTGAACCTGAAGGTAACCAGCTTCAACCGAATGGTAGAGACGATAATTTGAACCACTTCAGCTACAGTAGACTTCTTTTGCTTGAAGAGTCTTGAATTGCGTTCCATCCAAATGTAGTATGAAGTAGTAGCAAGAAGTAACCGAGATATGATACTACGAACCGACCGCCCCTTTGAAATAGGAATAAGGAATGTAACAACATTATCCAACGAAGGTGGGACAGTATCCATACCGGATAAACCACGAACCTACATCCAAACCTGCTTAGAAAACTGGCACTCAAAAAACAAGTGAGAGTGAGAATCCGGACCCAAGTCACATAGCGGGTACCTAAGCAAGTCCAAGTCAACATTTGGACCAACATCCCATTGCCGCATTCTATCCTGAGTCTTCAATTTTTTCTTAATAACAACCCACAAATGAATAGCATGCCTCGGAATACAATGAGAAAACCAAGGAATATGATACCACTCCACCAAGCCCGCCCTTAGGCGAAGGGAATCCCAAGCAGCCGAAACCTAAAAACGACTAAGCTTACCATCCAAAGTGCGCCATAATAAACTATCATCAATTTCATTAAGATTAGGAACCGGAATAGCAGCTAACAATGGAAACCTAGATAACCAATCAGGAGGCCATCGCCAAACACCATTAGTTATCACATCACAAACCGAATCTGATAAACTTAACCCAGCCCGAGCAATGTCTCTAGCAGTAAGCGAATCACGAATAGGGCTTAACTCACACCACGTATCAAACCAAACAGAGGTAGCCTTTCCATTATTAATCTTATGCCAAATGAAAGGACGAACCTTGGCTCTAATCGCAAGGACTTGCGCCATCCCCAACTAACATCACCCAAACACGGGACATCCCAAAAGCTTCTACCAGGAAGTTTATAAGAATGAATCCATTGTACCCATAATGACTCTTTATGTGTCAAAATACTCCAAATATGCGTAGTCATAAGAGCAATGTTAAAGTCATCCAGTCTAAGAATACCCAGACCACCTTCATGTTTAGGCTTACAAACAGAATCCCAAGCAACTTTGGCCTTACCCCTTTTCATTTCTCCTTGACACCAAAGGAAACCCCTCATAAGCTGCTCCAATTCATGAATGATACGGGTAGGAAGAATAAAAACAGAGGCCCAATATAGATGCATAGAAGATAACACAGACCTAACCAATTGAAGCCTGCCCGCAAGAGATAAAAACTTATTACGCCAATCATTCACACGACCTTCCAACTTTTCAACAAGAACCTTGCAATCCCTATAAAGTAGACAAGATGATATAAGAGGGACCCCAAGATACCTGACAGGTAGAGAGCCTTCTGCAAATGGCATAGACTGGAGAATAACAACTTTTATAGCATTAGGAACATTACAAAAGAAAGTTGTACTTTTAGGTATGCTCGGAACAAGACCCGAGACATTCTTGAACTCCTCCAAAGCTTGCATTATGACATTAACAGAATCCGGATGGCCTTTAGAGAACAAAAAGAGGTCATCTGCAAAACAAAGGTTAATAATTTTCTGGTGTTCACACAAATGATGAAACTTCCAAAATAAGATTTAGCACCTCCATCACCAACGTAAACAAGTAGGGGGATAATGGGTCACCTTGCCTAAGACCCCGCTTCCCTTTAAACCAACCATGAAGATCCCCATTAACACATATAGAATAGGATGTAGATGAGACACACACCATGATCCAATCAACCATTTTGGCATGAAAGCCAAACCCAATGAGTATAGCTTTAAGAAACGCCCAATCAACCGTGTCATATGCCTTTTGGATATCAACTTTAAAAGCACGCCTAGGCAGACCTCTCCCTCTATGATAATTTCGCATAAGCTCTTGGGTAAGTAATATATTATCAGAAATACGGCTCCCACGAACAAATGCTAATTGATTAATACTAACCAACTTATGAAGTCCCTCTTTAATACGGTTAGCAATAATTTTGCTAATGCATTTATAAAGGACATTACAACAAGAGATAGGCCGATAATCATTAATCTTAGATGGGGTAGACACTTTAGGGATCAAGGATATAATGGTATGATTGATTTCCTTAAGTAACTTACCATTAATGAAGAAATCCCGAATAGCGCACGTAACCTCATTACCTACAACATCCCACGATTTCTTAAAGAAAGCGGCAGTGTAACCATCAGGACCAGGAGCTTTATCACCCCCATCGAAAACAAAGCTTCCTTAATATCGGCATCCGTGACATGACGAACCATAGAAATAGCCAATTGGTTAGGGAGAACAGTAGAAAATATATCATAAGCATCAAAATAGCTATAATCACCTTCAATACCAAGAAACTTTTCATAATGCGCAACAAATGCACCTGCTACCTGGTTACCTTCGTATAGTATATTGTTTGAGTCTCGAACCAATTCAATTCGATTACGGGCACATTTACTTTTAACAATATTATGAAAAGTATTAGAGTCACCAGCATGAAGCCACTGAACTTTAGATTTCTACTTTAAGAACCATTTTTCATCTAATGTAGCCTCCTTTTAAACGCAAGAAGATAGTGAGCATGCTCATCCCAAATGGCTGAGTTAGATGGATCCTTATCAATGGCCTTTTGGACCTCATCTAACTCCTTGCGAATCCTATCCACCCGCTCATGAAGATTACCTTGATTGTGTAAAAGCTTACGAAAGGGGGATTTCAACCTTTCAAACGTTGAACAACACGATACATAGCACAACCATGAACATTAAGATTCCACCCTGCAGTAACCGTATCAAGAAACCAATCTTTATGAACCAAAAAGTTAGAGAACTTGAAAGGTTTAGGCTTAAGCTTAGTTACTTGAGGGATACGGAGAACACATGGTGAATGATCCGAATACGATATGGTTGGAATATAGCAAATGAACCTGGAAAAGAATCAGAAAACTGCAGATTACCCATCACCCTATCAATTTTCTTCAATGTACCACATGAGCCTTTTGGTTTTTGATTCCATGTAAAGTGAAGTCCGGTGCTATTAATATCCTCAACCTCCATCCTCTGAACATAATCTTTAAATTCGCGCATAGCAATGTCAGGAGTGTAACTACCACATGAATGATCTTCCAAGTTAAGTGCCGCATTAAAATCACCCAACAAGACCCAAGGCCTACTACGCATAAAACCAGCATGGCACACAAGGTTGGTCCAAAGAGCACGACGATTCCCATAATAGTTATCTGCATACACAAATGAACAAAAAAACGTTTTGTTGTCCGCACGAATATTAACCTGTACATGCATAACTTGGTTAGTTTGAGACATAATCATAACATCAACAATGTCATCATTCCAACCAAGAATAATATGAGACCCCTTATCACAAAGACTACCATTTGACGTCCACTTCCATCGACGACACACATTACGACATGTATCATACACCACATTAGCATCCACATGAGATTCCAAAATCACACACACACTAAGATTATTTTCATTAACTACATGTCTAACCTTTTTTTGTTTAGGGGAATGGTTCAAACCCCTTATATTCCATGAGGCGATACTAAACATCAGGAACATTTAGAACAGGAGTGCTTGCCCCCGGTTTATCAAATAAATTACCTGATTCATCAAATACATTTTCAACCTCATCATCATCAACCAATTCTTTATTCGCATCAACATCATCATCAATAGCCAAAGAATCAAACGGGTTAGATGTAGTCACATTAGCAGCCAAAGATGGGTGACTTACCTTAGGTGTAGGATAGCTATTACTATGAGTAACATTACGAGCAGGTTGAGTATCCTTGTTAGGTTGTGCCGAAGTAGAGGCGTCTACTGGAGTAGGAGGATGACCAGAACTAGTACTAGCTTCCCTTTGGGAGGGTTTGCTAGTAGAAGGAGTGGTGACAGGTTTAGGCCTATATTGCATATTTCTACCAACTGGAACCCCATTAAATAGATTCCTAGTTTCTTATCTTTAGCACCCTTCATAGTTTTACCCTTTTTACCCACTTGTTGAAACCCATCACTATTTTCCTCCACAACTGGTTTAGTCACAACTTTCTTAGGACAAGTATCAACAGAATGGCCAAAAATCAAACAAACATCACATCTAGGAGATTTCCGTTCATATTCAACCCGAATAGTTTCCGAAGAAAATCCAAGTCTATCAATAAAGGGTACCCCAACAGTAATAGATTCCTTAAGGGGAGCATGAGAGTCAATTTCAATTAAACAACAAGCAAAGCTACTCCTACCCCAAGAATCAGTACACATAGAGCTAGTATAAGAATCAAGCATAATAGGCTTACCAATATGTGTAGCAATTATACTAATACCATCCTCAGAGAACACCTGTAGAGGAACATCATGAAGCTTAACCCATACCGGGATACGGGTTAATTCCTCTTTCGTCAAACTAGTACTCATGGTCCACTTTTTATGTATAATAGGGCTATTTTTTATCATCCACGGACCACCCTCTAAAACAGCCTCCAAGCCAACCTGAGAATCAAACCTAAAGAAAAAGAAGCCTTTTGCATTCATCATAATACGTTTTAGCCCATACTTAGCCCAGTTGTTACGAACAAAGTACTCGACCACTGGAAATGCAATACGCTTACCAATGAAATATCCATATAAGGTATTATCAAATTTAGTGCTAATATTTTCAACCACTTAAGAAGAATGGAAACGTCAATGCCATTAAAAATATTATCAACAGTAAGTGTACGAAAGTAAGATTTACCTTTGACATTTTCCGTATTCGTACCACTGGTAGCACCAACATATGATCTAGGTAATGAAACCTCAGCAGATTGGACAACAGGAGCAGCTCCAGATGGTTTCTCCGTAAGAGAAGAAACATGTACCCATCCAGCTTTAGATGAAACACTAATACCATCACCACTAGGTAAATTAGCACCCCTAGTGGTGTCCTCAACACCATGACCAGAAGTTGAACATTTGAATGTTAGTACGAGTAGCATCACTAAGGAGTGGATATTCATGCATGTTAAAAGTACTCGTACTATGTCACACCCCCAAATTACCTGTTTTGCAGCGGAATGGAATACCTTGGGGAGGACTGTCATAGTATCAAAGTTACAGTTATATTGAACGACCTAAAGTGTCGTTTGGAAAACACATTGTTTAATTTGTTAAAACAATCGAGTTTACAAAATATAGATCCCAAATGAAAATCAATGTGTGCGGAGATAAATTTTATACAAGCGAACTATGTTTTTAAAGTTTATAAAACCCAGTGAGACGCGTCGTCTCCACGACTCTATGAAATGTCCCAATGCATGCCATGAAGTGAATGCCTTAGATACGAGATAAAACATGCTAAAAGTGTCAACACAAAGGTTGAGTGAGTTCATAGAGTTTGGTTAACAAGTAAAGCTTTTAAGAGCGTTTATGCAACAAAGGCTAAGTTTTTGATCATATAGAATAGTCCACAAAGCAAAGGCATCGTAAATCCACTCGGTTCAAGTCCGCCCATACAAAACTTGCAACTGTGTGTTTACAACCCACGCTAAAATTGAATGACAATCATGTATATGCGCATTAAGATAGTTAAAAGTATAAATGTCACCACAAGGTCTTCCAACAACTCGTGTTGGGATGTTCCTCAACGCTCACGTTGGGTGTATCCATATAAATGGCCTTCCAACATATAAATGATGGGATGTTCCTCCAACGACGACGTTGGGCGTATCAAATTAATGGCCTTCCAACATATAAATCTTTGGATGTTCCTCCAACGACGCACGTTGGGTCGTATCCAAATTAATGGCCTTCCAACATATAAATCTTTGGGATGTTTGTTTAAGTCTAGTCAATACACACCAAGTCTAGAGTATAAGTAATGTTGTTTGGCAAAGAGTTTAAATGTTTGGATAAATAAGCATATATCTAGCCCCAAATAGTTTATAGGAATTTAAATGAGTAAAAGTGGGGTATGAACTCACAAGGAAAGTAATAGCATTGGTTCTACTTCATCTCGAAACCCAAATCGTGTGTTATCCAAGGAGACTTTCAAGTTTAGCGTAACACAATCAAGTATAATGCAATCAAGTGTAAATGTTATTAAGTATAAATGTTATCAAGTATTATGCAATCATGTATAAAAGTATAGCGTAGCATAAAAGTGTAAATATTTTGAGTATTTGTATTTATAAAAACAAGTAGTTGAGCATGTATCTCCCCCAAAAGTTTGTAAACAATTAAATAATAGAAAGTGGGGCTATGAAAACTCACCTGATATGATAGATTTTTATCCATAAACGTGGCCTTTTGAACGGACTAAAACGGAGTTATAACGAAAAAGATACGTGGTTTTAAAGTTACGATTTAAAAACTACCATTTTCCGGAAAGTGTACATGCAGTCCCGATTTTCAACTGACCAAACAGTGTCCTTAAACTTTCTGTGAAATCTCCAAAGTTTAAAAATATATTAGTACACTTAATTACCTTCGCGTGGATATAAAGAACTTGAAAAGCGGACTTAAAGCAGTGAGTTATGGTTAACCGAACTTTGAGTCAAAACGTCTTGAAAACACTATTCACAGCATTAGTATGCTGTCGGGATTTTTAATCAAGGTTTTGAGGGCCTAAGCGGACATTTCGGGGAAGCGGACCTTAAAAGCGAGTTAGTTTTCCTATGTATATATTACTTCAAGTCTAATGTAAACCGATTTTTCAATTACTAAAACCGTTACATAGTTTTAACTACATTTTCACCATTAGCTCAAAAGTAATTATTTTGACATGGAACCGTCACACATTCAAGTAACAATATTTCTATATAACTAATTTTCAAGTAGCATATTGGGTGATCGTTTTCAAATCATGCATTCACGACAACATATCATAACTCAGTCATAACATTCATTTTAGGTCGCGGATAGTTTAGAGCCTCATTTTCGTGCACTCCATTTTGTTAGCATATCTATCATATCGGTGATTTTTCATAGCCCACTTTCTATTATTTAATTGTTTACAAACTTTTGGGGAGATACATGCTCAACTACTTGTTTTTATAAATACAAATACTCAAAATATTTACACTTTTATGCTCGCTATACTTTTATACATGATTGCATAATACTTGATAACATTTATACTTAATAACATTTACACTTGATTGCATTATACTTGATTGTGTTACGCTAAACTTGAAAGTCTCCTTGGATAACACACGCATTTGGGTTTGGAGATGAAGTAGAACCAATGCTATTACTTTCCTTGTGAGTTCATACCCGCTTTTACTCATTTAAATTCCTATAAACTATTTGGGCGAGATATATGCTTATTTATCCAAACATTTAAACTCTTTTGCCAAACAACATTACTTATACTCTAGACTTGGTGTGTGTATTGACTAGACTTAAACAAACATCCCAAATTTATATGTTGGAAGGCCATTAATTTGGATACGACCCAACGTGCGTCGTTGGAGGAACATCCGGCATTTATATGTTGGAAGGCCATTAATTTGGATACGACCCAACGTGCGTCGTTGGAGGAACATCCATCATTTATATGTTGGAAGGCCATTTATATGGATACACCCAACGTGGCGTTGGAGGAACATCCCAACACGAGTTGTTGGAAGACCCTGTGGTGACATTTATACTTTTAACTATCTTAATGTGCATATACATGATTGTCATTCAATTTTTAGCGGTGGGTTGTAAACACAGTTGCAAGTTTTGTATGGGCGGGACTTGGGCCGAGTGGATTCGATGCCTTTGCTTTGTGGACTATTCTATATGATCAAAACTTAGCCTTTGTTGCATAAGCGCTCTTTAAAAGCTTTACTTGTTAACCAAACTCTATGAACTCACTCAACCTTTGTGTTGACACTTTTAGCATGTTTTATCTCGGTATCTAAGGCATTCACTTCATGGCATGCATTGGGACATTTCATAGAGTCGTGGAGACGACGCGTCTCACTGGGTTTTATAAACTTTAAAACATAGTTTGGCTTGTATAAAATTTATCTCCGTACACATTGATTTTCATTTGGGATCTATATTTTGTAAACTCGATTGTTTTAACAAATTAAACAATGTGTTTTCAAACGACACTTTAGGTCGTTCAATATAATCAGAACTTTGATGCTATGACATCCTCCCAAGGTATTCCATTCCACGCAAAATGTAATTTGGGGTGTGACAGTTGGTATCGAGCATCGGTTATAGAGAACTAGGTTGCATCATTGACCTAGACTATAACCACATCATCATAGCATCTCATCATATCATTATAAGTGCATATTCTTTATACATGCGAACTTATGACTCAACACCAAACATCATATGAGTCGATTAGTCCAAGCATTGCATAGTTACTCCTAAATTATACATAGCACGATCACCTATGTCTAATTCGGGAAGAATCATGCAATGAAGGGAGTAGTAGTCTCATATGTGTAAGCAATTCGTAATCAAGCCAAATTTTCAAAGATTTTCTTGAAACCACTTGTTTCAGTTTGATCCGAGTGGCAGATTCTTGTTTGATGAGTTGCAAAGATCGAGCTAGAAACAAGTCGTTACCTAAACCGATTTAGCCTAATCGTATAGCAGTTCTTGTTTGATGAGTTGTGGGATTAAGTAAAAATCGGTTACCAAAAGTCTTTTAAAAATTTTGCTTGAGAATGGGAAAGCTTGTCTCATCGAGCCTAATCATAAGAAAGCATGTATTTAGGACGGAATTGCTCACGATAGCACGGAGCGTACCTTGTGGAGCAGTAACTCATATGCATGAGCATTGACATAATCATTTAGACCATACATGAGCATAAACTTTTAGAACCCTTGTCGCGTTTTGGGCCATAGTATCATTAATCGAATCACGAGGGCGTGATTCCGTGACATGGGAAGAATGTCACATTCGCAATTTTGATCATTTCTTAAACTCTACATTCATCATATTAGCTCATGCATAGTTTGCATTTTCATTAAGCGAATAATTTTCATATTAAATAAACGCTATCGCATGAATATTATTTTGAACATTTGATCCGACACTTCCAAAAATTATCCGATATATTTTATACTTACATTTAGTTTATAAAATATTATTTTAGTTTACGGTGTTTTCAATTTATTTTGTATATAAATTGTTATGTATAAATAATTCTGACGGTTTTAGTAAATTCAACTCGTTAATTATTATTTCACTCGATTACTTGCGAAATGCATTTTATAATTTTATGGCTTCGATATATATATTTTTTTTGTTCCATTAAAATCGATCTCTAGCCAACGCTACACTTAATAATTAATCATATGTACAAGATACACATTATAACCCTTATATTATAAACAAGAGTCACCAACTCTTGAATAAACTAGCCAAAACCCATCAACTTCCCTCAAATTTAGGATCTTGTCTTGCAAAATATCTAACTTATACAATACATATATTCACATTATACTTTAAACAAACACATAGTAGCTTATTTTCTAAGGTGAAGCAAGATCAAAATCTCTCTTCCTCTTCTCTACCCAACCGGCCACACCATAGGACCAAGGAAGAAAAATCTTTCAAGTTTCCAAGTAGTGTCCAAGTTATCGGGTGTGTTTTGATTAGTAGATTGTGGGTTTAGTTAGTGTTCGGTGCTCATCTTGCTTTCATCACATCCAAACATCACCATCTTCATCATACACTTTTGTAAGCATGAAACTTCATCTTTTACCTTTTCATATATTTTCATACATTTTTATGAAGTCCTCATGGTCATATTTGATTTGTTGTGATTTTATTCATTATCATCCAAGATTATCACCCATATGTATTATATAAATATTTATAACAATCATGTGCTAGTTAAAAGTTTATAAAAATGAGAAGTTTGAAAAATGATTTATCAAAGTAAGTTTTGATCTTTTACTAGTGAAGGTTTGATGTAGTTTATGCTTAATTACATGTTATAAGTAGTCATATAAACCTCAAAAATGGTCATTTTATTTATATTGGTTCGACTAGTATTTTATTTTTAGTAGGATTGGCGAAGTGTAGTTCAAGGGATTTTTGTGGTGTAGTTGTGGTTAAACAAGTAGAAAAATGGTAAAGTTTAAAATGAGCGCGGAAGCGCTGTCGAAATTTATAATTTTTCAGAAAAGTTAGTCATTTTTCTAAATTTTATTAAAGTTTTATAAAATAGATTTTTATCCATAAACGTGGCCTTTTGAACGGACTAAAACGGAGTTATAACGAAAAAGATACGTGGTTTTAAAGTTACGATTTAAAAACTACCATTTTCCGGAAAGTGTACATGCAGTCCGATTTTCAATGACCAAACAGTGTCCTTAAACTTTCGTGAAATCTCCAAAGTTTAAAAATATATTAGTACACTTAATTACCTTGGCGTGGATATAAAGAACTTGAAAAGCGGACTTAAAGCAGTGAGTTATGGTTAATAATCGAGTTTACAAAGTATAGGTCCCAAATAAAAATCAACTTGTGCGGAAATAAGTTTGTTACAATTCAAGCGATGTTTTAAAGTTCATAAAACCCAAAGAAGGCAGCGTCGTCACCGCGACTCTATGATATGTCCACATGCATGCCATGAAGTGAATGCCTTAGATACGAGATAAAACATGCTAAAAGTGTCAACACAAAGGTTGAGTGAGTTCATAGAGTTTGTGTTGAAATGTAAAGCCTTTCAAAATCGTTTAGGCGGCAAAGGCATTGTAAATCCACCAGTTCAAGTTCCGCCATACAAAACTTGCAACTTGTGTTCACAATCCATTGCCAAAATGTGATATAGTTTATGTTCAGCGCATGATGTCAATGAATTAGCAAATAGTGCATAACAATGCATCCACAGTTACTTTATATAACACATAATTAAATGCGGTTTCAAATTGTTCCATGACCATTAGTTCAGGATTGTACCAAGACCATTAGTTCAATGATTCTACCAAGACCATTAGTTCACTGATTATACCAAGACCATCAGTTCAATGATTATACCAAGACCATCAGTTCAATGATTATACCAAGACCATCAGTTCAATGATTATACCAAGACGATCAGTTCAATGATTATACCAAGACCATCAGTTCAATGATTTTAATATGGAAATCCTAAGTATGGCAATACTGTTACTTAGCATGACTAAACATTTAGTTCGGATAAACATATAATTTGCAAATAGTCATGAATGTAATAAAAATTATTGAGCATGCATCTCCCCCAAAGAGTTTCATAAATAATTAAGGCGAGAAAAAGTGGGGCTATGACTCACTTGGTAAAATGAAAGCGATGACAAAAGTGAGTACACCGAGATGTAGTGTGATGCTTTAACCTTGACCTATTATGAATGTTATGATACGTAATGAGTTATGATGTAATGTTATGCATGCATTTCGTATGTTATTTATACCACTTGTGAGTTTTGAAAATAATACTCTTCGTCGAAAAATACTCTTTTGACGTCTTGACCATTCTAAAATGACTTTACAAGTATTTACGTCAAATTGTCATCCTACAATAGTTTCTTAATGATTTATTGTGAAATTATAACTTTTCGTCGTAAAATAATGTCGTTGGAAATTTCATGAAAGTGACTAAAATGGCCTCGAAAAGCTAGTCGTAAAAATGGTGTACGTCGAACGTTAGGAAACGAACTAAACGGTTTTGGAAAGCTTGTATCAAAATCTCGAAGTTTTGTCATTTAAGTTTTTATCCTAGAGGTCTCGTTCATAAAGAAAAACATAGGTTAAGTAGGGTGATTTTGTCCAAATGTGGTTTAAAAAGTGAGTTTCGGCAAAGTTTAAGCAACCGAAAATAATTCATTACAACTCCGCTATACAAATGGTTGGTCGTTTTGGAAAATATGCTTGGTGATCTCAATTTTATTAGAAGACATCTCGTTACAAAAAGTTCTACGTCATCGTTAAAAATAGCCTTCAATATGGTCGTTTTGTTTATCCGTAACACTTGTCTCGTAAAAATAATATAGTTTTTCTAAAAAAATATAATTACGGCAATTTTATGAAAACGTGTATATTTTAGTCGTTACAAATCCGTTTTCTACGTATTATCGTCCTTAGCTTCGTATCAAAGTATACTAATATATTTTTGATAAGTCGAAATAATTTATAAAGCTTAAGACTCGTTTTGACTCGTACAAAACAAAAATAGGTTCTTGAAATTTGAAATTATATATTTAGTCGTCAAACTTGAAAAATTCATAACTTCTTCGTTATAACTCCGTTTTAATCCGTTCAAGCGACCCACGGATTCGTTTTAAAGTATATTTTCTAAATATCTAGGCCAAAAATTAGTGTCTCTTGTCGATTTTCCCGAAATACAAAACAAGATCAGACCCTTATTTATACTTGTCGAAAATAGTTTTTCTCGTACTAAACCTATTTCAATCCCTTCAAAACAACTCCAAAGCTATTCTAATCCTACCATACACCTTCTTAGGGTGTCATGGGTTCCTAAACATCATCAAGACCAATATATAACAAGGGATAAATTATAGGATGACTTATATATATAAAACTCTTAAAATCAATGTAAAAATGGTATAAATAACCACAAGTCATGCATGCTTGCACAAAAATGAAGAAATAAATATGAAATGAAAATGAAAGATATAAAATGAAAGTGATATGCTTACAAGCTACTAGATGAGGTGATTAGAACAAGGATTAAACCTAAACACCCTAGGTTTTTATTTCAAAACCTTGATTAAGAGTGTAACTAGATTGTTTAGAACTTGATTTGGAAATTTTTTGATGAGCTCTTCTTCACCTAAGGATGGCCGGTTATGGAGGGGCAAAACAAGAGGAGAGAAACTTGACTAAAAGCTATGAATTATTTTGATTGAAATGAGTGTGTAAGAACTTTGAGTATGGATCTAACTATGTAGAAAATTTTTCAACAACTAATTAATGAACCACCCTCATTGACGCCAAGTGGGATGTATCTTCAATACATATATTTTTTTTTTCCTTTTATATATTGTGTATAATATTGTTTGTAAGTAAAAAAATGTAGTTAAGGTAAATATGTTGTAACTTGTATATAGTTGTGAAATTAGAGTAGTATGAACTAAAAAATAAGTTTTAATGGATCAAAGTAAAGTATAATAAGATCATAAAAATTGTAAAAATACATTTCTTGTAAAATTTGAGTGATATAATAATTATCGTGTATTTTTTAAGAAAAGCGTCGTAATAATATAAATTTAAACGATTTATATACAAAATAAATTTAAAACACTAGTTAAACTCAAAATATTGTTTTTATAAACTAAATGTAAGTATAAAATATGTCGGGATCATTTTTGGAAGTATCGGATTAATTGTTCAAAATAATAACTTACGCGATAACGTTTATTTAATATGAAATTTTCGCGTTTAAGGTGAAATACAAAATCATGAATGAACTAACATAATGCAAATGATGCTAATGATATTTAGACTAAACTTAGTCTGTATGAAATGTCCGTGATGATATGATCATGAATTAGCCGCTAAACCATTTAAGGTTCTGTGAATTTGGAACACGTAAACCTAGTTTACGATAAATGATGAAATAGTGAAACATGAATTGTTTTGAGAAATGACACGAAATTGCGAGTTGTCACATTCGCCCATCAAAAAATTAGGTCCACGAATTCGGTTAAGTGTTAGTCTATCAATTTTGAGTTTATGATGAATATCGAGGAGAAGACATGGAGAAGTGCCGTTACGGTTATCGATGATTGAGAGTGTATAAAACATCATAGTAGAGAAAATATCGGAGGAATCTCTCATAAGTAACACTTTGAATTGGAACATGTGAAAATTTTGCTTGCACTAAGATTTATAAATGCTTTGCCCAACATAACATGATCCCTCCGAATTAGACATAGTTAGCTAGGCTATGTATAATTAAGGAGCGATGACGTGACGTTCGGTTTAGTCGTTATAACTCTCAATGTTTACAAAGATTTAAACCATGTCGTTAAAGCGGTAGTTAAAGTAAAAGAATTAAAATTCTCGTAAATGATATCGAATCGAAAGGAAATAAAGTCGATAGATGAGAATATTTTACAACAGTGGTTTATCAAAAGTAGTACATCTTAAGTTATAAAGATTCGGATCGATGGAAAATATAAACTTAGTACGACCTAGTACATAATGGAAATTAAGGCTGTTAGTTTCGAACTTCTTGATCTTCAGCGTCGTTGATACCTTGACGAGCTTCTCCTCCTCTAACATGTATGCATTCCATGAGCACCTTCAACTTGTTGACCTTGGTTTTGAGGACATCGGTTCCGATAGTGTCCTTGCTCCCATGACGTAACATGTAACCATGGCCTTGCCTCTACAATTCTGGCAAGGTATCCCGATTGTTGACACTTGTAGCATTAGCGGGACAAAGACCCGTGTGATGATACTTACATCGATTACATAGTGGGTAGATTCGGCATAACCTCTGCCTTATTGGTGCGACAACATAAACCATTGCGGTTTCTTGCCCTCTATACATTGTTGATGATGGTTAGTGTTACGGTTTTGGTTGTTGTTATAACCTCCTTGGTCGTTTTCCATTTCCTTTTGTTGTTGTTGATTTGGTTATAAATCGTTGTTGTTGTTGTTTTGGTTATTGTTGTAGTTGGTGCGGTTGTTGGTATTGTTGTTACGGTTGGTGTTGGTGATGTTGCCCTCTTTACTACTTGTGCCATGAGCTTTTGAGACGATCGAATAGATTCCTCAATCGTTTGCGGATCAAAGGAAGTCACATCACCTTGAATAATCTCGGAAGTCCTTCAATGAAAGCCTCCGGTAGCTTCTCATTATCCGAAACCATAGATGGGCATAACACGGCCAATTCTTGAAACCTTGAGTGTAAGTATCAATGTCATACCCAATAGTTACCAACTCATAGAATTCGGTCTCCAACTTCTTCACCTCCGTGCGCGGACAAAACTTCTTTGTTACCAAACCTTTGAATTGCTCCCAGTGAGCTTGAAAGCATTTTCCATTCCATCGGTGAGCATAAGAGTTCCACCACGACAACGCCCATCAAGTAGTGTACTCGTAGCAAACTTGACCTTGCTATCATCCGGGCAATTACATAACAAAAACACGGACTCAATTTCTCGAACCATCGAACCATGGCGGTGGCTCCTTGGTACCTCTAAACTTCGTGGGATCTCCACTTTTGAAATCCTTATCTGACGACTTTTAACCCGGACCCTCCGCATTTCCTGGCGGACAAACCTAGCGGCTTGACTTCCCTCGCAATTCTAGCGGCTTGGCGATGGCAGCGGCCTCGGCAATGGCGGCGCCACCGTTCCCTTTCAATCCTTAGAGCATCGGCTATGCTATCCCTTATCAACTTTTGAATAGCCGCTTGTGTCAATTCGGGTGCAGCTTTCTTCGGCGCCATATCTTCTTCAAAATAAGAGGAAAAATGAGACGTAACAAAGTCCTATGTTAATAATAAGCGCTCTAAAGAGATGTGATAAGAAATGATAAGTTTGAGGTTATTTTTCAAAATGATCGACGGTTTCCTAAGAAATGGGTTATGAGGTGTTGTAAGTGCTTCAAATGTATGGTGGTTTAGTGACTTAATGTGTTAATAACGTGTAACTCGACATGTTAGTGATGAAACAACGGAGTGAGAGTGACTTTGCCCTACTTAAGGGTTTATCTCGGCATTCGACGTTATCGGTGATGAGTCAACTGATATTAAAATTGCGATAGGGAATGACAAAGCATTCACCACATTAGAGTATGAGGAAAGGATAATGGGATGGGTATTTAAGGGCATCCATGTGACAATCGTTTTGAAATGAAAGTAAACAACTCGAAAATGTAGGCATAAACCGCATGTAAAGTGAATATGCACTTATGATGAAATGATGAGATGCTATGATGATGTAGTTATAGTATAGGGTCAATGATGCAACCAGTAGGACCAGCGTCCCAAAATAAATCATCATTACTAGCCTTAGTAGTATTCTGAATTTCAGAATTATGATAAAAAAAACATCCTTACCCGAGATATTTGAACCCTTTTGCTGGAACGAGCTTGTACCCAAGATTGATTCCATAGTCATAGAAGCTCCAATCACAGAAGAGTCAGTTACATCCTTAGGTTTAGGTTCTGGTCCCACAGCAGTAACACCTTCAGAATAACGAGCAGGCACATCCAAATTACCCAATACGCTAGGGTTCCTCAAGACGCGTGTATCAAGTTTAGGTTGTGACGCAACCTGAGTCCCAGATTCTTGGTCTTTGAATAGTTGCATATGAGCTTTCAAGGCCTCCATATCCAACTTACCATTACCCATACTTTCCATACCAAGATCGACAAACAAAAAAGAAAACAAAAACCCTAATCGCAAAGAAACAAAAGAACCCGGAAACACGAAGAAACAAACGTCCAATCTTCAACACGAGGTCCTAAACATAGTTTAGGCATGCATTAAACGAACTTAAAACCATCACTAACCAACAGCCTCCATAGTGTACAAGATTAAGAATTAAAAACAGGATAAGCGAAACCCTAAAAAAAACGACCAACAAGAACCCTAAAATCCTTAGCGACCATAAAAATCTGGAACAATCAAGCAAAAACACAAGTGTAATTGCATAATAATAACAGATTAGAGCAAAGGAGCAAGAGATTAGAGCTAAGTTAATCGTTGTTTTTTTTGTTTTGTTAGGGAATCGTTTTTTTAATCGCCAAAGAGAAGTGTCGACTTTTTCTGGAAGTTTGGGTTTGTTCCGCGTCAAAGTTTTAAAATTTGAGTAATTTCTGGTCAAATCCGGAATCGAGGCGTAACAGTAACCTCATCTTAAGGTTACGTCATAATTATTTTTGAAGGTTACGGCGTAACGTGAAAAATTAGTTACGCCGTAGAGATAATTTCGGAGCAGATAAGTATGTGCTGACGAAGAATTACGGTGTAATTCGGTAATATAATTACGCCGTAATTATTAACTTGGGCGCAAAGTTTTGAAGTCCAGGGGCTAAAGGCGGTCAAAATAATATTAAGTTATTTATCACAAGGACCGAAGGTAAAAATAACAAGAACGATCAAGGACTAAAGGCGACAATTTAAATGAAGTTTATTTTGTCACAAGGACCAAGTATAAAAATATCAAGAACGATGAGGGGCTGAAACCGTAAATATCTTATAAGTGTTATACTTATAAAGGCATAAGAACCTAATATGAAATCTTGCGCTACTTCAGGGGCCAAAGAAGGATTGAAGACCATTTAAGTTTCATAATAATGGGATGACATGAAAAGTACGTAATTCATTATTTACGGTGTAATTACATTTTTAGTTACGGTGTAACTTTAGTTACGACGTAACTAAATAATTTAGTTACGGCGTAATTGTTCGAGATCCGAATTTTTTTGCGTCGTCATTGGTTACGGCGTAATTAGCCTTTGAGGTTACGCCGTAATTAGCCTTTGAGGTTACGCCGTAACCATGTCGAGGCTTATAAATACAGCCCTATTTCACACTTTTCAGTATCTCTCTTCACCCTCTCCTAGGGGTCGATTAGGGCACCACTTCAGGGCAATTTCCAGCAGTCCGAAGCCATTTTCCAAGGAAGAATTCTCTTGCAATCATCATCATTATTAGCTTTACATCAAATAATTTGTATCAAACATTATGTTTAATTCTATTCATGTTTTATTCATTATTGTTGGATTAATTTACTATATGTTTGGCTAAGCACCTCTGGTGCTAGCCTAGTTATGATTCCTTAATTGCTTTGTTTATGTTTACATTGCTTTCGTATAATTATTTCTAGTGTATGCTTGCATAGTTTGTTGGTAGCTACCCTTGTTTCGGTAGTTTTGAATGGCGGTAGTGGCTATTTACTTAGGAGATATGTCCAACTGACCCTAAGTAGGTAGACTAAGTGGGAAGGGTAAGATATGACCAACTGACGACCCTTCTTCGCTTGTGCGATTTGACCAACTGATCACCTACCGTTTGGATGAACTTACGAAGTCAGGGATGAGTGTTTAAGATGCTAGCACCGGGTACTCATTGTTACAAATCTTGCATGTAGCGGTGCTTAATGACTTGGCTTAGGGGACTAAGAATAAGCGGACTTTCGACGGGTCACCGACATCTCCAGTGGAACCCTTTGTGCGATAGGTTAGAGACGAGCCCGACCAAATGTTGTCCTAGCGACTTTCACCCCACTTGAAGTAATTGGAAGTAATTAAACATGAACTTAGCTTGATAGGATGAATAACTAGGTTAGCACACTTCTCCCCTATTGATCACAACCCTCACCTCTATTTGCTTTCTTTATTTTAGTAGTTAATTAATGTTTTCAAACCTTAATCCTATTAAAATCTGTGACACCTAGACTTAGTTAAAATCAGCACACATAGCTCTTGGGACGACCTCGGTGTTACCAAATACTACACTACATACGACCGGGTACACTGCCCGTTAGTGCATTAGGGTAGACCATAGGTATAACGAGACAATATAAATATTAAAACCTGGTCAGTAAAACCTGCATCAACATATCTTTTTAATTAACCACCATCTTCACCACCAACTGTCATTAGCCATTAGACGCCATCGCCACCTACAAAAACCACTTCGTCAACCATTTGTCGATCTTTTGTGTTGTTTGGATACTTGTTGGGTTCGATAAATACCCAAACCCTTAATCTAGGATTTGAATAGAAAATAGCCCAAGTGTTTAGTCCGTTAAACACTAACGGTCATTGAGTGCATAGTCTCTCGGTGAGTCATCTTCGAGGATACTCGATGCAGGCGAAGAAGAAGTCTCTCCACTCGATGGGCGGAACTTAAAGGGTGAAGGCGGGTCAAGAAGAAGATGATGGATTCGGTGGTGATGACAATAACTCATTTGAATCCTAAGACTCTCTCCACTACTTGCTGAAGACAAAGCTGAAGTAGAAGGCGAAGGATGTAAAGGCGAAGAAAGAGCGGGACAAGGCGGGATAAGTTTGAATCGAGATAAGGCGAAGTCCTTATCAACCAAAGTCAACTTTCACTGAATGGCAAAGATCGGGCTCGGTGTCATCATTGAACTTAGGAAAGTAGTCTTGTCTCTTACCTAGAATAGTCTTTGTAAGCGAGACAAAATACATCGATATTTTGTCTTACGTATGATGTCGGTTGTCACTTAGGAAAGAGTCAAATATCATACATGTATAAATAGCATAAGAGATGGAGTGAAAAGATTAAGCTTGTGAATTGTAAAACACACATACATGAGCCATCTTTTCACTCCTCCAAATCTAACTTAGTTCTGAGATAGCTCGGTGAGCTCTAAGAGTTGTGCTCGGACTTAGCTTTGAGCTTAGAGAGAGTCACTCAACTTTGTCATTTCAATCCCAAGTACTATTCATGAGTACTTGGGTAGCGTATTCTTTGTTGATTTATTTCTAATAAGAATATGATGTTGAAAATTACTTTGTGTGTTTTACTTATGTTAATTTAGGTCATAGTTCACTATTAACTTGTTTTATATACTTAAACTGTTTTAAACGATAGTGAGCAGGGAACAACAAGTGGTATCGAGCAAGGCTAATTATAAAACTCGTTTTTAGGCCGCTCTAAAAGTTTTAAATTAGGATCCTAAATGGTGAAATTGATGTACCCCAACTAGTCGATAAAAGGGTGGAGCTTATTCATTTGTTGCCCTAGACTTGAAGTTGGCAAATTCAACAAATGGAAAAAGCGAATGCTTTGCTATTTGATTGGGATGGAACCTTATTATATCAAGTGTATAAATGAAGGTCCATTTGTCCCAAAGCTGCTTTGAAGGGTTGCCCAAACACAAGCTCGGTGGACCAGGATGAAAGGAGAGTGGTCAACCGGGACCAAAGACTCAAAAGTATCATAATATCTTGTCTTCACGACGATATTATGGAGTGCATTATAAGTTGTAGTACAACTAAGCAAACTGGGATGACCTAGTTCATAGTCATGAAGGACCATCGATACCAAGGAAAGCAGGATAATGGACACGAAACTTGAGTATAACACCTTGAGGCTAAGGACTCGAAACTCTCTCTCAAACTTACACGGTACAAAACTCTTTTAAATGAATTGTCAAATGATGGTGTTAAGTTGTCCAAACATGAAATCAATGTTGGTTTTGTCAGCAGTCTCCACGAAAAGTGGTTGAATTTCTCTCGGGGACTTAGGAATGCTAATCATATCCAAAATCTTGAGCTTCACGAAATTTATGGGAAATTTGTCTATGAGGAAAACCTCATCAGCAGACGATACCACGACTTAAAGAAGTCTCGGGAAGTCAAAGTCCACGACCACCACCTCATCACCAATATCAAGCGCTTTCTATTCTAACAATGTTGTTCAAGATTTTCGGAAAATTCGATGATGAGCGATGAGAGATCAAGTGAGGAGTACCTAAATGACACGAACACTTGAATTTCGGAAAGGGCACTCCTTGCTAACTCTCGAAGGTTTATAAAAAGAAACAAAGGTTTTCAAATGCCAAAGCAAATGAGGACCTTGAATGCTTTAAGTGTCACAAAAGAGGTCATTTGCAAAAGGCATTTTTCAAAAACAATTTGAAACCCTCTTATAAACCATCGAGGTCAAATCGGTCCTCGGGCTTTAGCAAATTTCAACCAAAAATCTATCGGTCTCATCAAAACTTTCAAAACAAATCGATCAAAACAAAGCTGTGATTTTGAAGCCAAGTATAAGAAAGTCAAAGCTAAGCTTGCATTGCTCGAGGCGAGTCCTCGAAACAACAAAAATGTTCAATCATGCGGGGTAAAAACAAAGGCCTTGTTCTTTGAGACCTTCGATGGGATGAAGAGCCGGTGTCATCGAGATGATGAAATGGTGCATGTCGATGCAGCGATGGCCCTCTCGAGAAGAGGACAAGCTAGGCTGTTGGAAAGAATCATGCGAAGCAGGGAATGGGTCAACATCACTATGAAGAAGGTAAACATCTTACTTTCTATGGATGATGACTACGATTGGCGATCTTATATGAATTATCTTAATGTTGACCTTAAGTTCGTAGAAGAGCAAAGATTAAATCTCTTTTCAAAATACAACAAGCTAAGTTTTGAATTAAACAAGTGTAGAGATGAGCGCTTATTTTAAAACAAGCCAAGCTTGAGGTTTCACTTTGCAAATTCAAAACACGAACTAGTTAAGAGAAATCGGGCTCTTCAAGATGAACTTAAAAGGAACAAGATATTCTTGATAGTTGAATTGCTAAGAATCGGGGTCTTTGATCTTGTGGGTGCTCCGCAAAAAGAGAGTCATAGGTGAAGATCATCTCACGACTCTGCAACAAAGACCAAAGTTCAAAACCATTTGTGTCGGTGGTATGATTACCAACATGTTGACAACTCAAATTCGGTGATTGGATTGAGCGGGTTAATCACGAGTAAGCTTCCAAATTTCGATTACGGAAGGATTCTTGAGCACGAGCCAAGCTCTTAAGAGCATGCTAGGACTCACGATGTGACCGGTGGTCTTGAACACATCTCACGAGTGCAGCGCGAGAATCTGAAACACCGCTTCCACCCACGAAACCTCTTGAGGTCTTGATCAAGCTCGAGCTTACTCCTCTAAAATTCAATCCTCACTCACCAAAAGAAAGGTGCGGACTTGGTAGAACCATCCTGCAAAGACAAGCAAAACAAATCCAACAAGAGTCTACTCCTCTTGAGACTTCAACATCCTCTGTCCCCACTGAAGGCGACCAAATTCGACAACTTCTTGAGCTTGTGAGGAAGGCGGCGAAAAAGATGGATTCCATCGAAAAAGCCCCGATTCAATCAAGGAAACTAAGTCGACCTCATCTAGCTCATCAAAATCAAAATCCACCAACAAACCCAGCGAAGTGTGAGTGTGTCATTACACTAGTCATACCACGACAAGCGCTATAGAATCCTTTATTGCATGATGCGCAATAAGGATGATCACGAGCTATGAGACCACTTACGGTATGTAAGCTCATCGATAAAGCAAACTACACCAAAGTTGGTCATCGGTATGCTTCATCCTCCAAAACGACTCTCAAGAATAGAGCAAAACCTTTTCCTCTTTGCCCTCACTTTGTGGGTTTAATGATCATCATCGGGATGATTGTCTCATGAACACATCTTTGTGATATATGTGGAAATCCGACTCATGAGACATCCCAACATGACGGTGTCATTCATGCAAGGAGAAGTACAAAACAACCCAAAATCACCGAGTCTTCCTCGGTCTCTAAATGCAAAACACACATGGTAGCACAATGCACTCAACCAGCGACCATGAGTCGATTGCAAAATTCAAAGAGACCTTGAGACCCAAGCCCACTGCAAGTGGGTCACTAAGAAAACTAATTGGTTTACTACTTGTGCGAGACACGCCAGAGAGCCTATTTGGCATCTAGGCGGTGGATGCT
This sequence comes from Chrysanthemum lavandulifolium, assembly GCA_022545495.1. Classification (NCBI taxonomy): domain Eukaryota; kingdom Viridiplantae; phylum Streptophyta; class Magnoliopsida; order Asterales; family Asteraceae; genus Chrysanthemum; species Chrysanthemum lavandulifolium. Next base: position 454,679 of record JAHFWF010000091.1, on the reverse strand, counting down.
CAAGAAGCATGGTGGTGTAAAGGAGTATCTGCACAAGTATGTAAAGGAACCGGGACCCAGGTAGTATTTGGTGATAACTCATCATGTCCCAGCTGAAGGTTATGGTTCGATGGCGCAATGGAATAGTTTTCTCTAGAATTGCTTATGTCAATGGTCTCAAATACAATCTCATCGATGTCGATCAACTATGTGATGCTAAGTACATTGTGCAATTTAATGACAAACAAGGTACCATCTTCAATGCCAACAAGGAAGTGGTGTTGATAGCTCGAGGAGAGATGATGTTTATGTGTTAGACATGTCAACACTCTCCCAAGATGGAACTTGTCTCTTTGCTAAAGCCACTGAAACTATCAATTGGGCGTGGCATAAGAGACTCTCACACTAAACTTCAAAAACCTCAACAACTTGGCAAAACAAAACAAGGTCCTTGGCTTACCATCACTTGGTTTTGCAAAAGACAAACCATGCTCTTTGCACTGTGAAAAGGTAAACACCACGAGCATCATTCAAAACCAAACAAAATTTCTCCATCAAAAGCGCCTTCACTCTCTGCACATGGATCTCTTTGGACTGTCGGTCCCGGATCAATCCGGCATGAGAAGTATACACTTGTCATTGTTGATGAGTTCTCAAGATACACTTGGGTATACTTTCTTTCAAAAAGAGTCGAGCGGTGATACAATAATGTCATTCATCGGGAAGATTGAAAACCGAATGACATTCTTGTTAAACAAATCGAGGCGACAATGGTGCGAGTTCGAAATCAAGAGCTTGAGAGTTTACGTGATGAAAAGGAATTTCTCAAAATTTCTCATCTCCATATACCCACGAACAAAATGGGGTTCTTTGAAAGGAAAAGCAGAACTCTCATTGAGGCTGCTAGAACCATGTTAAATGGCTCGACCCTCTCAAGCATTTACGGGTGAAGCGATCAAAGCGCTGTTACACTCAAAACAGGTCAATCATTGTCAAAAGACATAATAAAACCCCATATGAGATCTTCAAGGTAGACTTCGACATCGGCTATTTTCATGTGTTTGGATGTCTGTGTTCATTCATAACCACAAGGATCATCTAGGCAAGTTTGATGCAAAAGGCGATGATGGATACTTCTTAGGCTACTCACGATCTCCAAAGCCTTGAGGTTTTTAACACAAGGAGACAACAAGTTGAGGAAACCTTTCATGTCACCTTTGATGAAAGTTTGAAAGCATCGGTTCACCAACACCTCGATGGAGGAAATAGGAATTGATAACTCATCAAGATATCCTCGATGAGTACAACAACGAATTCAATTCCTCATATCAAGGCGATCTTGACATCTCATATTATGTCTTACCTCACAACCTACCCCACCAACTATCGGTGAGTTCATTGATAATCGATCGGTCCTATTTGGGATAGGAAACAACGATCCAAATGATCGGGAACACGTAACTCATGAACCTCGACTGAACTAGACATCTCTACGGATGATCTAAATGATTACGTGGCTCTTGCACACAACTCACATCCGAACTCCCGGTGACATCATCAAGCTCGGATCCCGGACCACAAAGTAAGTGGACAAGATCTCGGGACATTGAGCTTGTAAACATCATTGGTGAACCAGCGAGGGCATGCTCACTAGAAGCATGGTGCGCTAATCTAACTGCGACTTGACCAATGAATGTCTATATCTTGATTACCTATCGGATATAGAACCCAAAAGTGTCATTGAGGCTCTAAAACACCCAAGTGGGTTCGGGCTATGCAAGAAGAAGCTGCAGAGTTTGATAAAAACAAGGTCATGACCTTGATCAAATGTCCTCGGGATGTAGTAGTCATAGGAATGAAGTGGGTTTTGAAACAAAAGCGATGAAAATGGCATTGTCATTAAAAACAAAGCGGACTTGTAGCCAAGGTTACGATCAACAAGAAGGCATTGACTATGATGAGACATTTGCTCTGTTGCAAGAATGGAAGCCATCGGGATCTTCCTTGCATATGCAACATACATGAACTTGAGGTCTACCAAATGGATGTTAAAGTGCATTCTTAAATGGTGATCTCAAGGAAGATGTGTATGTTCGGCAACCTCCGGGCTTTGAGAGTAGTGAATTCCACGACTATGTGCGCAAGCTTGACAAAGCCCTTTATGGACTTAAACAAGCTCCCGGGGCATGGTATGAAACTCTCTCGCCTTCGATACAAAACAAGTTTGTCGGAGGAAAGATAGACAACACCTTTGTTTGTCTATAGAACTCAACGAGGATGTGATACTAGTCCAGTGTATGTTGATGACATCATCTTTGGCTCAACAAACTACAAACTTTGCAAGCAGTTTGAAAAGCGATGACAAAGAAGTTTGAAATGAGCATGATGGGGAACTCACATACTTTCTTGGACTACAAATCGAACAAGCGATAAAGGAATATCCATCGGTCAAGAAATACACGAAATCTCTTGAAGAAATATGAGATATCGACTGTGCCTCGGTGAAGACTCCAATGGTCCCACCTAACAACCTTGGACTGATCTCACTGGCAAATCGATCAATCAAACCCATTTCGGAGGATTGTTGGCTCAGCGATGTATCTAACGCTACTAGACCGGACATACAATTTTCGATCTGTTTAATAGCAAGATATCGGTCAATCCCAAAGAATCTCATCTCACTGCGACCAAAAGAATACTCGGTACACAAGGAACCCCAAACCTTGGACTCTATTATCCAAAATGCTCGGGGTTTGATCTCGAGGGTTACTCGATTACGATTATCTTGGTTGCAACATGGACGAAAAAGTACCTCGGGGTCTGTCAATTTCTTGGAGGAAAAGCGGTTTGTTGGAGTGCTAAAAGCAACAATCGGTGGCTATGTCCTCGGTGAAGGCGAATATGTAGGCTATGACGGATGTTGTGCCAATGTATTATGGATGAAAAGTCAACTCGGTGACTATGACATCCATTACAAAATGGTGCCCATCTTACGTGATAACACCGGTGCTATTGCAATCTCCAACAACCACATCCTCCACCAAAGAACCAAACACATTGATATCGGATATCACTTCATCGGGGATCACATAATGAAAGGAGACATTGAACTTCATTTCATCCCTCTTGAATATCAATGGTGATATCTTCACAAAACCCTTGGATGAACCTACCTTGAGGAGGCGAAAATTTGAATTGGGAATGCTTGACATTGAAAGTCAAGTATCGAAAACCAATCTCGATAAGTTCTACGAAATGGTTCATCCTCCTGAACATCAAAACCAACCTCTCCTTTGAATGAGTAAGACTCATTCGGGGTCCTGACATTTGACAAAGAGCATTGAATGAGTAACTAAATGATCCAAGTATCGATTACTTAAATGTCCTAGGTTGGTAACTATGCTAATTTAATATAGGAATATATGTCTCTTTGTCTTCTTGTCATCCCACTTGGCATTTAATGCCTCTCACAAAAATATCAAATTGATATTTTATCTACGCAAAAGTGCACTTTTCTTGTGCCTTGCAAGCTATTCCTTGAAAAGCGAGTTTTCTTTGCGGGTAATGGGTGGTAGCATTAAATGTGGAAATTCAAGCGTTTTTCAAAACCGACTCTTAATATTCCCATTTGTGCACAAACCACCCTTCTTACCACTCTATAAATACCCTCTTCCAAAACAAACAAACACACACAAATTATTTTACGCAACAAAACTACTGTCAAAATCATTTCTAAAACTCGAAATATTTGTGTGTTCTCAAAACTCTTCAAACCTCTTTTGGAAAACCCTTCTTGTAAACATTTACAAAGTTTTCATCACAAAACTTGAGAGATCTAAAAACTTTGATTATTCTAGTCAAAATATTTTCAAAACCCTAAAATCTTTAATGGAAATGGCTAGAACTCAATCTCTCGGTTTGCTTCTCGATGGGTAGGGGATCTTACAAATGTTGAATTTAAAACTAATAATGTCATAGGCAACTTTGAATACCACAAAGCTGTCGACCTACAAAGACATTATGAAATTTTTGTTTAATTGCCCACTGAAAGCGGCCTTTGTTCGGTGTCCTCCATTGTTTACCAAAATCTCCTCGGGGAGTTTTGGGCAACAACCAAGGCCTATGACCCGACACCTCTCGATGAGAACAACCTCGGACCTCTCGGGAATATCTCATCGATTCGGTCTTCACGGGGGCAACAACGATTCACCTGGATTACAAAGCGTTTTGCACTTCAGCGGGTTGGATTACAACAAAGGAGTTTATGTCGCCCATCACGAACCCTCCACGGTGAAGGATGGGTTAAAACAAATCGTTTTAGATCAAACGTTTTGGACAAACCCGATCACCAAGAGTTCATTTCCGTGGCTTGGAGGATCCTATTCACTTTTGTGATTCGGGTCCTCGGCGGGAATCACTCATCCAGCGAACAAGTTAACTCTATTCGATTGATGATGGCATCTTGCTTAATGAATGGGGTCACTTTGTCGACATAGGGAGATCATTCGGTGATCTCGTAACCAAGCTCTGAGCAAAACTAGGACGAAATCGTTTCGTATCCTAGGTTTGTCTCTTGTGCTTTACAAGTGTTCTTGGGTTCAAATTATCCTCGGGAAGAAAAATTTGGTGCTTTACGGGCATCTGAGCCAATCAAATTTTCAAAAGACCCATCCTTTGTCACTCCTATTGAATTGGCGGCCCATATGGTTCTTGTAAACAACCGGGAGGATCGATGTCTCAAACCACTGCTCTAAAAGAAAGGGAAGTCTCGGTGGGACTAAGACTAAACCCAGTCCCGGGCCACGAGGCTTGAGAACCTGACCTAAAAGGCACAAAAGGCCGAGACTAAAAAGACACCCATGATGACCGGGCAACATCCACCCGTGACAACGAAGGACAACGATACATCACGGTCGGTGCCCTTGGTCACAACCACTACTCCCAAGATCGGAGGAAACAAACAACCCGGTGGTAGGGGCGCCTTCCTGCGCCCGGTGATGACATTAGCAAATCCAAGCCTTTGTGCGAGGCACACCGATCGATCCCAAAGACTCGGAGGAATAATACAACCCGGCGATAGGGATACAACTATCATGACTCCGCCAAAGGCTTTGGAAAACTCCACCGGTGTCTCGGGGGTCAGCTGGGGACAAAGACTCGGAGGAAAGAAACAACCGCGCGATCTGGAACCCACAACCAATCGACTCCGGTGAAGGCTTTGGAAACGCCCACCGGTGTCAGGGGTCAACGGGGACAAAGACTCGGAGGAAACATACCACCGGCGATATGGAACCCATCACCAACCCCACATAACCGTTCTTGATGTTCTTTGGAATACTCTTTTCGGAAGATGAGCTTCTTTGGCCCGATGATGAAATTTTATCGGTGGGGAAGAAGTGGGCGAGAGGTTCAAGTGAACAAGAGCCTCGGCTGATCCACGAGGAACATCTTGAATCACCATTCCGGCATGAAAATGATGACTCCTCTTCCTCCAGATGAATTTGAAAGATTTGATAATGTTCTCCCACTTCTTGAAAGGCGGCTTGTTCGGTGGATCACCAAAGCTTCAAGAAGGTTATACTCGGGGTCATTTTGAAACAACGTGGGAACAACACTGCGAAGGCTGCTTTGCCGATTCTGGCGATCTTAAATCCGATGTGCTCACCTTCAATGAAAATGTTCACGAACACGGGGATCTTATGTATCAGCAGTTGACGAGCAAAATACAAACACAGGTAAAATTCGAGAGTATCTTGATGTGTGGCTCATCAATTGATGATATCAAAGAGGCTGTCAAGGAGGACCCAACACTCAATTCTAAAATCTTGGAAGCCACTGAAGTTTATATGAAGAATTCCTCCGTCTCACGACACGGTTGATATGCTTGATCGCGCGATGTTCAAGGCCTCTGAGTTACATTCGGTCTCTACAATCTACATTGGGCTCTCTTGATGCTCGGTGGCTAATCGGCTAAGGCATCATCCTCCATGGCTTGGAATCTTGGGCCTCGGATGACGACCTTAGAATTATCTCATGCTAACTTGGAAGCAAAGGTCATTGGTATTCAAACCGACACATCGGACATCAAGGCAATGATCTACGAAATTTATCGGGCCTTCAAGGTCAGCGGCTCCGTCCCCTCGGCACCAACTCCAACTCTTGCCCTCAGCGGCGCTCGGCAGCAGTTGAGGGAGAATATTGAAGAACCTCCTTCTCACCTGCGAGGGGAGCCAACACCAACAACATCGGTGGCTCAAATCTCATCATCACCACCGGTCTCGGCAACACCTATCTCATCAATCCCACCAACAACATCAACAACAACAACAACGGCGGTAATCACACCAATAACAACAACACCACCACCCACAGTAGCAACTTCATCTTCCTCGGGCCGGGACAAAGGAAAAGGCAAAATGACAACTCCAGAGCACGAGAAGATTCCACTAAAATCGGCAACACCATGTACTGCTCACACCACAACACTAAGTGCTCACCTTGCTAAGGAGGAAAGAAAAAGAAACTTCTTTGAAGAAGAAAGAAAAGCGAGAAGCACCTTGGTACAAGTAGTTCTTGAGGAAGGCGAAAATATTGGGATAGATGCAAAGAAGCTTGAAAAGGGTCGAGGCGGGACAAAAGTTCAAGGAAGCTCGGTGCTCGGATGGTGAAATGAGAAAGCAGTTGGAAGAAAAGAAGAAAAGCTGAAGCCATCGAGCAAAGCGAAATTGAGCATTACAAGCGGACAATGACAAGCGAAGGCTTCTGAAAAGATCACGGATGTCGAATCATCCCCAATACCAAACCACGGCCATGAGCGTTTATGAGGGGGTTGATAAAAGACACTTGAGGTTCATGATCCTCAAATTCAACGACTTTGGGATCACTTGAACTCGATGAGCTTGGTCGATTATTGAAAAGAAGAAGAATGCGGTGGTTAAGGACACGATGAAGATGCTCGATAAAAGATATGAAAGGCGAGAGATTGTCCATTAATTGGGAATTGACCCATATAAGCGCACCTCAAGGATCTCAACCACAATCATCCATTGGCAAAGGAAGAGTTGAGTTCAACACGAAATAAAGTGCACGGACTGGAATGCAATAGGGAGCTACACGAAGGTGTTAAGTTTGTGAGCTGTCTAGTGATCGAGAAGCACGAAGAGGGCTATTCCACATTGATGTCTATGGAAACCACCTTTTCAAAGATGGAGTGATATTGATCGGTGGTGTAGGCTGCAATCTTGAGCTACATACCGGTGGCCTCTCGAGATCAAACCCGGCAAACATCGAGGTTACGCCAAGACACGAATGCCAAGATAAGAGACCATCTGACGGAGAAACACTCATCACCAAGAAAGTCAAGCTTGAAGCATTGGGAATCCATCGGATTGACATCATTTTGTTTTATCTTTTGTACTAGTGATAGGAACTATGTAATCGATCAATAAAAGATGTATGTTTTGTTCATTTACTCGGTGTTCCTTATTGTATTCATTAGTACATTCGATGTAAGAAGAAGCCATTTGCTCACTTACAGCGATCAACCACTAGGCTATTTGTATATCCAAATAGGGAGGCTGTTGGGTTCGATAAATACCCAAACCCTTAATCTAGGATTTGAATAGAAAATAGCCCAAGTGTTTAGTCCGTTAAACACTAACGGTCATTGAGTGCATAGTCTCTCGGTGAGTCATCTTCGAGGATACTCGATGCGAGGCGAAGAAGAAGTCTCTCCACTCGATGAGGCGGAACTTAAAGGGTGAAGGCGGGTCAAGAAGAAGATGGTGGATTCGGTGGTGATGACAATAACTCACTGAATCCTAAGACTCTCTCCAACTACTTACTGAAGACAAGCTGAAGTAGAAGGCGAAGGATGTAAGGCGAAGAAAGAGCGGGACAAGGCGGGATAAGTTTGAATCGAGATAAGGCGAAGTCCTTATCAACCAAAGTCAACTTTCCACGAATGGCAAAGATCGGGCTCGGTGTCATCATTGAACTTAGGAAAGTAGTCTTGTCTCTTACCTAGAATAGTCTTTGTAAGAGAGACAAAATACATCGATATTTTGTCTTACGTATGATGTCGGTTGTCACTTAGGAAAGAGTCAAATATCATACATGTATAAATAGCATAAGAGATGGAGTGAAAAGATTAAGCTTGTGAATTGTAAAACACACATACATGCAAGCCATCTTTTCACTCCTCCAAATCTAACTTAGTTCTGAGATAGCTCGGTGAGCTCTAAGAGTTGTGCTCGGACTTAGCTTTGAGCTTAGAGAGAGTCACCAAACTTTGTCATTTCAATCCCAAGTACTATTCATGAGTACTTGGGTAGCGTATTCTTTGTTGATTTATTTCTAATAAGAATATGATGTTGAAAATTACTTTGTGTGTTTTACTTATGTTAATTTCGGTCATAGTTCACTATTAACTTGTTTTATATACTTAAACTGTTTTAAGCGATAGTGAGCAGGGAACAACACTTCTTCACCGGTACCTGGCATTCTTCTCACCACCTAGCGTACTAATATAACAAAACAATAAATAAATGAATAAATAAGAAAAAGAAAAAAAAAACACAAAACCCACAAAAACTAAAAGGGAAAGAAAAAGGGGAAACCCCACAAGAAAAAAAGAAAACACTAGATACGGTAAGGTGCTCGCGTTGTTCCGTCGCATTTTCTAGAACCATTTAGACTGATCGTGATGGCTCAGGACGTGAAAATGTGAATGTGAGGCCCGATGTGATGTCGTCGTGTGATGTTTTATGGACCATTTGGCTAAGAGCACAAGGTATGGGGAGTTTTTAACATGCTAAAGGTTCATTTTTCATGCCATTAGTGAGCCAAACCATACTACTACTTGGTGCCATTGGTGAGCCAAAGGTATTTGAGCCATTCCAATGGCTCAAGCCATTTGTGATGTTTGGTGGTTTTTGTTTTGTTTTTGTGTATGTGGTGGTGGGTATTTTTAGTGGGGTATTTTGTGAGACACAATAACATATTAGTGGTGTGTTATGAAGGAGGGTGTTTTAGTTATTGGTGAGTTATTGGGAGGTGTATGATGTGGCGCTGAGGTGACATACCAATTACGCGTTATTGGTATCCACGATACCATGTGCTCTAAGAGCACAATGTATAAGGTGCCATTGGTGAGCCATTAGTGTGCCAACCTTATCGGCCAAAATGCCAAACTTGTGCCAAATGCACCCTTTTGTGTTTTGAGCCACTCTACTAGCTCTAGCCAAATGCACATTTTGTGTGAGTGAGTGGTATATTTGGTGGGGTATTTTGCGAGACATACAGATGATGTTAGTGGTGTGTTGTTTGAGTTATTGATATGTTATTGGGAGGTGCATGATGTGGCGCTGAAATAACATACCAATAAAGTGTTATTAGGTCTTTGCATACCTTGTGCTCTAACGGTGCTGGATATCAATGCTCTAAACAATAAAATAAAAAAGTGTAGTAAAAAAATGACATCATCTTATCCTAGTGCAGTAGTAATAAGTCCCCATCCTAAACACGACGACCACTACTATACCGTTCCTGCAACATCATCACAACCCAATGGCAGAATGACCCCACACCAGTTATCCACCATGAAACTAACAGAAGCCACCTTACCACTTCGCCACACAACCAAATTCATATTCCCTCTTAACATTCACTCACTCTTCTTTTCAAACTCATCATCATCATCATCATATCTTAAACAACACTCTTTTACCAAACCATTACATTCAACAACCAACACCTCATCATCTTCTGCACCACCTAACCCTAACCCTAGTTTCAAACAACGCTCACCTGATTCTAGTACCACGAGTTTTACCAAAACTACGGCTATTGACCGGATTGTTCTCCGGCTGCGTAACTTAGGTTTAGGCTCAGACGACGAAGACGAAAACGAAGGCGAAAATGGCGAAAGTTTTGTTATGAGAGGTGATGAGAAGCTAGGTGAGTTGTTGAGGAGAGATTGGGTTAGGCCCGATAGGATGTTAATTGACGATGACGAGGAAGATAGTGTATTACCATGGGAGAAAGAAGTTGAATTTCAACAAGAACAAGACAAGGGGGAAGTGGTGAAGAAGAGGACGAAAGCACCGACTTTGGCGGAATTGACGTTAGAGGATAGTGAATTGAGACGGTTGAGGACGGTTGGTACAACGCTAAGGGAGAGGATTAGTATACCGAAAGCGGGGATTACGGGGGCTGTGCTTGACAAGATTCATGATCAGTGGAGGAAGTCTGAGTTGGTTAGGTTGAAGTTTCACGAGGTGTTGGCGCGTGATATGAAGACTGCTCATGAGATTGTTCAGGTTGGAAGACTTTTTCTTTCTCATTATACAATATTTTATTCTTAGTTTTCGTAAATGTTCGGCCAAGGTGAGTTTTCTTAGAACAATGTGTATATCTCAGGAATACTTTATGAAACAAATCAAACAATCCATATTCATACATGTAAGGAATAAGGATAATGAGATAGGCTAGTGGGTGTTAAGGAAATACAAAGGATAATTATTTGATTACAAGTAGAAAGTTTAAAACTTGATATGTTTCTCAAAGGCACTCTTCACTTTAAGCTTCTAGATGGAATCGTGACATGACAATGTCATTAACAATTTGGCTGTGCAAAGTCATTTGCGTGTGCCTTTCTATATTGCTTCCATTGCCCCAAGTATATGTCATGAGTACAACTTGCACTTTGTTGTAATTTGTAAGTATGCCTTTCATGTGTATGCGGTTGCCTTGTGGGGACGTGTTAGAACCTGGGTCTGATTTTGCTGTCTTTATGATTCTCTTTGTTTTTATCATCATGCTTACATGATTTTTTCTGATTTTTAAAAGGGTGTTTAGACACGTATCATTAAAGTGAGAATGTGATACTGTATAATCGGAATCATAGGATGACTGTAATAATTCGATTTTGGTTGTACGAAACTTTTGATCATTGAGTATATCAGCAGATAAAGTGATCACAAAGGTCATGCTTGTTCAAGTGGGAGATACGTGTCATGAAATGGGAGACCTGTATAAGTTTCTGATATTAGGTTAAAAAAGAAGGGGTAAATATGCTTTTTTGTTTTAACCTTAAGTAATCAGTTTTGTTTTAGTGGTATAAAAACTGATTATTTGACTCCTAAATAATCACATAATTAATCTTTACAATAAAAACTTATTAATATGACTTGCTGTCACACTACTGTCACAGTAAGCAGTTCCGAATTGCAAGTCCAGTTACCCCCATGTCTTAGTATGATCTTATACTAAAGTGTAATTGTAAGTAGTTTTCAAGATGATTTTTATTATGATTTTAACTAGTCTATGAATTCAATAAAAACGCATTGTGGATTTCCAATTTAACTTTGAAAGAACTTGCTGATGACCAGCGCCGGACCGGTGGATTAGTCATATGGCAATCAGGAAGTGTGATGATGGTGTATAGGGGAGCCAATAATGCTGGCCCTTCATCAAGACCTCGTTCCAATGAAAAAGATGGTGATGCCCTTTTTGTTCCGGATGTTTCCTCTGCCAATAGTAATCTAATAACAAGAACAGGTGATGCTGTCACAGCTAGTATTGCAACAAGAACACCGGTTCTTGCAGACCGCACCATGACGGAAGAGGAAACTGAGTTTAATAGTGTGCTGGATGGGTTAGGTCCACGGTTTCATGAATGGTGGGGCACAGGAATACTTCCAATAGATGCTGATTTACTTCCTCAAACAGTTCCCGGCTTTAAAACTCCCTTTAGGCTTCTTCCTACTGGAATGAGGTCTCGGTTGACCAATGGCGAGATGACAAATTTGAGAAAACTTGCTAAATCGCTTCCTTGTCATTTTGCTCTTGGTACTGATTTCTTCAATTATTAAATTATTTAATTTCTAGAGGTGGCAAATGGTATTAGGCGGGTTAGGTAATGGTTCAAAACGAGTTTGGGTCAAATTGGTGATAAGTTTTTTCAGATCATATTAGTTGTTTTATATTGATTATAATAATTCTGGATGTTTTATGCAATAAAGTTGCCTTTGACCTGTTTTCTTTTTAATAACTTCGATTAATTTGTTTATCCTGTTGAACTGTGAGAGATAAAACATAATCTGAATACGGCTAATACATAATGGTAATGGATTGAAATTGCCACCTCCAGGTTTCTTACATCTGCATCTGACATATGTATTACTTGTTAACTTGGTTACAAAGGGCGAAACAGGAATCATCAGGGCTTGGCAGCTGCAATAATCAAACTTTGGGAGAAAAGCATGGTTGCTAAAATTGCTGTGAAACGTGGAATACAAAATACCAATAATGAGTTAATGGCCGAGGAATTGAAGGTACACGAGTAGCAAAATATCCTTTCAAACTTTTGCTATTGTGCTCCAAGAACATTGTAACGTACTTTTTGTGATAGCCAAAGCAGTCTTAACCAGGCCAGTACATGTCTCTTGCTTGTTATTGGTGATTTCTAATTTAGTTCTTTGCGTGTGTAATGCATAACCGTGCTCCAAAGAAATATAGAATGAATATCTTTTTTTGATATTGATGTAACTTGAAATAGTTGGACTTTGAGGTAATTGGGACCGTGATAGATACTAAGAAGCTGAATGAACTCTAAATAACTGTGTCTTGAAATCTTGCATAACCTACGTGGTTGGTCGGTCTTGTTTTATACGAAGTATGTCATAAGTATATTCTAAATGATTAAAACACATTATTCGTATTTATTTTGAAGGAAGCAAATCTTTGTAATTTTTGAACTAGTTTACTAAGTGCATATTACACTGGTTATCCAGAATATGATAAAGTGAAGCTTCCTAAGAATTGTGATTCCAATGAGAAATAAAACTAGAGGTGAAATTATTAATCCATTTAGTTATGAATAGGTTGATACGGGTTATGCTGTATCTAATGCGTCAAACGAGTGAAGTAAAATAAAAAAATAGAAGATTAGCTTTAAAGGAAATGTGTCAAATTGGCTGGAACAAAAGTTATTCAAATTGCATTTAACATACTAAATGTTTTTATTTCAAAAAACTAGGTAATTATTAATAAATTTTTGGACAAAAAGTGTTTCAGGTCAACCTGACTGGACCCGAACAAAAAGGTCCATGTAGGCCTGTTGTTCAACCTCCTGGACCAACCAATTTCTCCAAACCATATAATTGTTTGCTTAGAACTGATTTGATCACACGGGAAATATTGCAGAAACTAACAGGAGGTGTCCTACTTCTGAGAAACAAATATTACATCGTGATATACCGTGGGAAAGATTTCGTTCCTACCAGTGTAGCTACTGCGTTAGTAGAAAGACAAGAGATGACAAAAGAGATACAAGATGCAGAAGAGAAGGCGCGAAATGGAGTAGTAGCAGAAAGACAAGAGATGACAAAAGATATACAAGATGCAGAAGAGAAGGTCCGGTATGGAGTAGTAGAACCAGCTGCTGCAAGTGTTGAGAATGGACAGGTGGCACTTGCAGGAAGTCTGGCCGAATTTTATGAGGCTCAAGCACAATGGGGACGAGAAAAAACAAGTGAAGAACACGAGATGATGTTAAAAGAAGCATCGAAAACAAAAGTAACTAGAGTTGTTAAGAAACTTGAGCACAAATTATTTATCGTAAGTCTCCTATTCATTGTTTTCCATCAAAGATATTTGTTTTGAAATAGCGTTTTTTGTATTGGTTCTTGATTGTCCAGTTATTTAAGGGGTAAAGTAATCATTTTGATACCAGCTGAAACAAAAGTAATTATATCAGGGTAGAATTTAATAACTTATCTACCCTTTTTTTCAATCTAACATTAGAAACTTTTGTTCACATTTCACAAGCCATCACCTTTTTTTCTCATATAAATGTGTTTTTAAATTATTCGTTCGTTAATCTCTTCATTAGCATAATTTTACAAGCTCTTAAGCATCTGAATAACTGAATTATCTACATATTGCACCTTTAAATAGCAGTGGCACATCCAAATACAATTTCTTACAACCTGTGTTGCCAAAGTTGCTTACTTGATTCTGAATATTTAATATCACATCCAAACAAATAGGCTGAAGGACTATTATTTTTCAATCACGAGTATGCTTGTTTATGTTTCTATGCAATAGGAGCTTTCACTTATATTTCCTGGATGCATTGAACAGGCCCAGTCTAAAAGGAGTAAAGCAGATAAAGAATTAGCTAAGATACGAGAATCTTGGCTTCCTGCTGGTGCTCCCGAAGACCAGGAAACAATTACGGATGAGGAACGTGTTATGTTCAGAAGACTTGGTTTAAGAATGAAACCCTACTTACCACTTGGTAAGTTCTTGTAAAAAACTCATGCTTTTTCTGCACCACTTGTTTCCAGATGCCGCACGAGTTTGACTTTTGTGAATCAGACGAGCTAAAGAAAAAACTGATATGGATATGGTATTTTGTTGGTTTTGGTTATGTTCATTAAACCATTAAATTTTCTTGAAATTCATAACTGTTTGGTATAGCTAAAAAGGAATGGGATTAGTAAAATGATCCACAATTGAAACTTTATAGTCTTTGTAATCATATTGAATGCATCCACTTGATAAAATGCTAAAATAAAAGGACTACAAAGTGCTTTTGGGTCATCACAACCCGGTCCATTCCGACCTATTCTGTCAATGGCCAGAATCATTTTGACTCATTACCCTACCAATGCGACCCAGCAATCTTGACACCTCTACTGTATTTCATATTAATTTTCATGTTGGAAAGTTGCAACATTGGTTTTTGAAAGTAAATTCAGGCTTTTCTTGTGCGGAACTGAGAGAATAATTTCTGATAATTTGAGGTAATTTTTACAGGTATTCGTGGTGTATTTGATGGTGTTATTGAGAACATGCATTTGCACTGGAAACATAGAGAACTTGTAAAACTTATATCAAAGCAAAAAGATATTGAATTTGTGGAAGAGACAGCAAGGTTTTTGGAGTACGAAAGTGGCGGAATATTGATAGACATTGTAAAAGTTCCTAAAGGTTATGCCATCATGTATTATCGTGGAAAGAATTATCAGAGGCCAATTAGTATTAGGCCTAGAAGCCTTCCATCTAAAGCTAGGGCATTGAAACGTTGGAAGGCCTTGCAGAGATACGAGGTTTATTTTCTTTACCTTTATTTCTTAGGTTTTTTATGAAGCATATATTGATATACTGGTATTTAGAGGTGGAAAAATGGGTGAGTTGGTTAACTGGTCAAACAGGCATGTCATAACAAATCCTTTTTGAGTGCTGGTCGACACGAGATGGGTTAGGCTAGCCCGCAAATATGTTTTTGTCAGTTCTATAGAATATATATTGTGATTAATATGAGTATGAAAACTATATTATCACAAAAATAGTCTAATGATTTCTATAAAGCAATTTAGGACACTTTCAATCTGTTTGACTCGTTTGAACCGTTTTTTTTTAAATAACCCTTACGCTTAACCCATTTGCCTCTTTCAGTTTTCAATAAATTCTCAAGGTTAAGCCTTTTGTAAGTAAACGAGTTGAAATGGCCACCTTTGCCGAAAGGTATGTTTTGGTAACATAAGTTAATGTAACCTCGCAGGCTCTCACGGAACATGTATCTGAGTTGGAGAACACCATAAAGCAAATGAAAGCAGAAAATGTAAGTGTTCCTTTTATAGTCAATTGGATTGCTAACTCTAATATATCACAAAACTATCATGTTCGATACGCGAATTAAAGAACAGAGATATATTTATATCCCCATCCTAACTCCAATCTTAATATTCATTCAAACATCACCTCAAACCTAACACATATCCTCTTCTTTTTCACCCAATAGTGACTCTTCCCCTCTTATGCCACGACCTCGGAAACCGCTGGCCTAAAACCCCAGAAATTATTTGCAGCCTTCACTTTACACAGGTGCCATGCGACATATATGTGTTTAGGAGCAGTATATGGTTCAGAAGACCAATATTAGGTCTCTACTGTTTGGGAAATTTTGATTAATTCCTAAAGCCCAGTGTTACATTTATGGTGTAAAGAGTCGTTTCACTGTAGTATGTAGAGAAATAATAAGGAACTTAAATTTGTATTAAAATGCTATTTAAAAAGTTAATACAAATTTGAAATCTTTTTGTTGTCAAATAGGGTGGTTTTGAAGATACAAAGGGTGTCATTGCTCGGAACTCGGGGGAAATAGAGCTGCATGATCATGTCTCAGTACACAGTGAGGTTAGTTTCTTCATCAAACTGCTTCCCCCACCAACACCACCCACAGACACACACACACCCCCCCTAACATTGTAGGCCTTTTTGGCCATATTAGAAAATAGTAACTAGTAAAGTGATAGTAAGAATTTTACGTCTTAACATGAATAGACCCTAAGCATTAAATACGGCAGGAGATCATCCTCAAACAATTGGTCCCAGTATCGTATGCTTTTTGTCTCGCTCATAGTCTCATCTTGTTTAGACTTGTACTACAGTAGTTTCCCTCAAACCCAGTATTTCTAGTATGAAATACATGCACTTTCTTTCTTTTTTACCTGCTACTTTTGGGGTCCATAGGGTTCAAGTTGAAAGAAGCAGATAATTATGGGTATTAGGGTAAACACTGAAAATACTCTATGTAACTCATTATACACTACATTTAAAGGTAATTTAGTAATTTCTTCCAACTTCATCTTCTACATCTTAAAACTCCGACCAAACACCAAAAATTCCGGCAAAAAACCCAGTTTCCAGCCAATAACAACAATTAAACAACTCCACAAAATTCTAAAGAATCAGACAACAAAAATCTCTCTTTATGACAAGTTCAAAAGGGGTCCCATAAAAACACACATATACCATCAGCAACAACAATAACCATAACACTGTGAATCCACGTGGATCCGTTTAGAAGATGTAGCAGCCTCCAAAAGCAGCGAACATGAGCTAGTCTCGAAGTTTGCTCCACTGTCAACTGCAAGTAGCTGATATGAAGTGTGCTTGTCCCGGTAGAGTATTTTCGGTTAATTGATGGGGCCGTCTTCATTTGGAGTTTAGGTGACTATTTTGGAGGAGATCATGGATGGATGTGTTTGTAGTATAAAAACCAATTCAAAATAGTTTAGGTGACTATTTTGGGGGCCGTCGCGAAGTTTGACTCAATGAAGCTTGGTTCGGTTATATGAAGTATGATGGCGCCCGACTTCATGCCTGTGGGTTATTTATTTATTATCAAACATGGATGTGTTTGTAGTATAAAAACCCCTTACTGTTTAAAAGAGCAAGTGTTTCTTTGGATTTTTATCCCCGTACTGTTGGCCGGAAACTTTATTTCAGACGAAGGGTGTTAACTTCTTCTCATGAGAAAAGGAGTTTACTTGAGCATAATGACAACTGATTTAACACTGTGTTAAGTATAACGAGTTTTTTTTTGAAGTAGATAAAGCATAATGAGTTATCTTGGATAGTACATAGAGTATCTTTAGTATTTACCCTGGGTATTATTCAGGTTGGGTTCCTTCTCAAATGTTTTTATCCGTCTATTTACTTTTTATAGCTAAACAATCTGCCATTTTAATAAGAGAAAAATGAGTTTGGTGGTGGTTTGCTTAAGAAACACACTTTGTCTAACTTCTGACCCATTATACCCATTTGAGATGAAACATAACCTAAATGACCCAGTCATATATAAATGTCTCAGAATACCTACTTTATGTATTAAAAAATTTCTTCTAATACTCAGGGGGAAGATGAAAGTTCATGGATGAATTCCGACGATGATATTGAAGATGATGAAGATGACGACGAGGACGAGGATGAGGATTCTGATTGGGAAAATGATGAAAGATTTTAACTGTTAATCATTTAGGGTTGTCAACTGTTTTTACTTTCAGCATTTTATGCTGATTCTTTTTACTCCCTAGCTTTGTATAATATATATCTTTTGATATGAATAAAAAAAAAAAAAAAAATCATATTTTCCTCTTCAACCTAAGGAACTGGTCGCCCCGAGCTAATTCTTTCAATCAAAATAGTGTGCTAGTATTTCTGTTATATCACACGAACCATCATCAAACAATCGTCTCTTAGGTATCTGGCTCTCAACCATCCGTGCTTCAATTCCTGTCATTCCAACAATTGATAACACCAGTTTGTTGTAATCGTCTTAAATATCACATGTTGAACCAACTAAAATTTTCTCGATTACAGTGCTCTATTTGGGTTTAGTCAGCATACAGATGAGGTGCTTAAATATGCAAAATTCATATTGGCTTAGAGTAACAAATGAGGTGTAAAGAGATGCTGACATGTTCAAATTTTTTGTATGTAAGCTATGCTTGGTGGGGGCTTCTAATCCTAGCGGCTGGACCCCGCGCGGATGTCTCTTCCGCTTCGAATTCACTTTATGTACTATGGTGTCCTAGCTTCAAAATCTTATATTAAGTCTTCTTTTGCATCGTTTGCCTCAGTTAAGTGACTTCAATTCTTGGTCAGTGGATCCCGCTTATTGAGTGTTTCTTATTTAAACTTCAACGAAATAGAGAGAGCAAACACGCAAATGAAGAAAGAAGTTTTTTTTTTTTTTTTTTTTTTTTCCCCCTTCTCAAAACAAGTATTAAGGTTATTTATCTTACAGTTTTTTATTATGATTAATTAAATTATATAGATGGATATAATTAAGGAGATTAATAATTATTTATAGAGTAAAGTCTAAAATACATTCATGTGGTTTGTTTATTGTCCCGCTTTACATCCCCGTGGGTTTTTTTTTGCACACACACATCCTTTTGTTAGTAAAGTTAGCCACCATACATCTCTCCGTTAGTAAAATCAGTAAATGGGACTAACGGTGCAAATTATTTCTATGTTATCTCCTAACGCTAGAGAAAATATTTGCATTGTTAGTCCTCAAGACTAACTGTGCAGAAAAAATTCGAAATAAATTAAAAAGGGGCACAATAAGCTCGAACTCGGTTCTGGTCACCCAAAAATCAACGCCCCAACCACTGGACTAAGTGTAATTATACCAAAATGAATTTTATTTAGAGCATTGATTAGCATACCTAATTCATGTGACTGATTATATACATAACCTTATGGAATGAAGGGATTGAGATCCTCTAATGTTCTATTTGAACATGAGAGGTTATGTTGAGGCTTATGTGAGTGGAAAGAAAAACATAAATTAATCATTGTAGGACATTTATTTTATAACTTAATCATTGTGGAAAAAAAAACTAACATAACCTCTCATATTCACATGGAACATGAGAGGATCTCAATCCGAGATGAAGATCCTCTCAAGTTGATTTTAACATGACAGATCATGTTGAGTTTTTTTGTGAGATAAAATAAACAAGTGGGACCCTGAATTTCATTAAAAGAAAAAATTTTATATATTTATTTTAATTGTGATTGGTCAACATGATCAATCATGTTACCATCAACTTGAGAGGATCTTGATCCGATCTTATGTGGCATCATTTTATTTGTGACAGTAGATGAACCCCCTTCATCACAAACCGTTAAAACACTTTCACATCCTTTTAGGCTTCATAATCTTTTTCCTTTTATTTAACATTTTTTATACGTTTTCCTCTATTTTTTTCTAACGTTTTTGTCCGTATTTTATGTTTTCAAATGTTTTTATCCGTTTTCGTCCGTTTTTTTACGTTTTCTTCTGTTTATTTATGTTTTCTTCTGTTTATTTACGTTTTCATCCATTTTCTTACGTTTTTTTTAATGTTTCGTCCATTTTTATACGTTTTCGTCCGTCTTTATAGGTTTTCATCTGTTTTTATACGTTTTCGTCTGTTTTATACGTTTTCGTCCGCTTGTATTCGTTTTTATCCATTTTTATACTTTCTATTGGGATTCAAAGGCTTCTTGATGATACTGCTAATACTGCTGCTCTTGGTATGTTAAGACTGTTCTTGCAGGTTAAAGTTGCTTGGAAAAGTGGAAGGAAAACTTGCTAAGTCTTTACAACTGATGGAGTAAAAGTTAAGACTGCTTGTGCAAGTTACTACTGTCAGTGTTAATAGACTTCAAGGAAAATATGCCAAGTCAAGTTACTGCTGCTGGTGTAAAGTTACTACTGCTAGTACAAACTTAGCGTTGCTGGATGTTAATGTTGTTGGTTATTAAGTTAGTACTGTTAGTTAATTATGTTAGTATTGCATATGTATAAGATAATTTTGTGATCAAGTATTGTAATAGTTAAGTATAGAAACGATTTGATTACTTAGGAAAGTATTCTTATCTTGGAGAATACGTATTGTAACCTTAATAGGACTCCTTAGTCTATAAAAGGATGTCCTACGGCATAGAGATTAGTACGAGTTTGAACATATGTTTTTGATAGCTTCAAGCTTCTAAACCCTAATACTGTTAGAGTAGTTGTATTATTATTCTTAATAATATTGAGGCTTGTTTGTTGAGTCGTTTATTCACTTTGTTACTGTTTCATTGATAATACTTCTACAGGTTAAAGATTAAATTCCGCATAATCTATAATAACATTCAAAGACAGTTTCTATAATAGTTGTATTAGATTTATCTAGTATAACTTATTCTGTACAGGCTAAGGAATTGGATCTAGTGTTACTGGGATCAACAAGTGGTATCAGAGCTTGTGATCTAGAAACTGTAAACTAGAAGAAGACATGGATTCAGAGTCTGCACATATGGTGGCTGCTTCCAAGGTTCCAATGCTCAAACCTGAAGAGTATGAGATATGGAGGATGAGAATTGAGCAGTATATCCAGATGATTGACTATTCTTTCTGGGAAGTTATAGAAGATGGTAACATGTTGGCAAAAACAAATACTATGGATGGTAAAGTGGTTCCAATACCTATCACAATTGCTGAAAGACAAGCCACAGAAAAGATTGGAGATGAAGGATAGATCTACTTTAATGATGGGCATTCCTAATGAACATTAGTTAACGTTTAACTCCATTAAAGATGCAAAGTCATTACTGGAAGTTGTTGAGAAAAGATTTGGAGGGAATGAAGCTACAAAGAAGACCAAAAGAAATCTCTTGAAGCAACAGTATGAGAACTTTACTCAAGTTCTGAGATGCTTGATGAAACTTTTAATAAGCTTCAAAAGCTTGTCAGTCAATTGGAGATTCTGGGTGAGAAGCTATCTCAAGAAGATGTCAATCAGAAGCTGCTAAGAAACTTGTCACCAGAATAGAACACACATGCTGTTGTGTGGAGAAACAAGTCCGATCTCGAAACAATGAGCATGGATGACCTTTACAACAATCTCAATGTATATGATCCAGAAGTAAAAGGAAAGTCAAGCTCAAGCTCAAGAACAAACATGGCGTTTATGTCCTCAAATAACAGTTCTAGCAGTCTTGAAGGAGCAGTTAATACTGCTCATGGAGTTAATACTGCTAGCCCTTAAGTTACTGCTGCCAATATTGACATTTGAGTGATGCTGTAATTTGTGCATTCTTGGCTGGTCAGCCTAATAGTCCTCAAGTTGCACATGAGGACTTGGAGCAAATTCATCATGATGACTTAGAAGAGATGGATTTAAAATGGCAGATGGCCATGTTGACCATGAGGGCCAGAATGTTTTTGAAGAACACTGGAAGGAAGCTAAATGTCAATGGCAATGAGTCTGTTGGATTTGATAAGTCAAAGGTGAAGTGCTACAACTGCCACAAAAGGGGACACTTTGCTAGGGAGTGCATGGCTCCAAGGACTCAAGACCACAGGAACAAGGAGAGCACTAGAAGGACTGTGCCAGTGGATACAACTAATTCCACAACATTAGTATCTTGTGATGGTCTTGGAGGATATGTGATAAGGTTTTAAAATGTACCCTTTTGAGGGGTCGTTTAAGTCCTTATTTGATCACTTTTGTATCCGTTATTACTTAATATCGTTCCTTTTCACTTTTTAGGTATCTTGAAGGCAAAATGCTGGAATGACACTTATTCGGACGAAAAGGCGAATATCTGAAGAAAATGGCCAAAGTCAAGAATCGAGACACTCAGTGCTAAAAGCGAAGGGGACGGTCGGTGTTATCTGCGACGCCGTCGGACCACTTTGTGACTCGGTAGCCAAATTGCTTATTTACAAGTGGCGGCTTGTGTTTTAAAAGAGTAGGTCGTCGCAACTCGGGCGACCTATATTTGATCCGAACGACGTCGAGATCGAAGGGACGGCGTCACAAGCATAAGGTGATGCCGTCGCAAGACTAACGTGGCCAAGACGAAACCCTAATGACGGTGACCGGCGTCACAAATCAAAGGTGGCGCCGTCGCATATGTAATCTTATATAGAATCCGAATTTTTAGTTTTCGGTGTGTAGTCTTTTGGAGTAAAAACCTAAACCAAACCAAGGCTGTCTTGTACAGTATTTTAGGGTTCCAAACCCTATCTTACATCAAGATAAGTGTTTTACTTTATTAATTCAATTATGTCTTCAATTACTTGTGTGTATACTTGCATGTTCTCCATGTCCGGCTAATTTACTTGTGTGTTTGCTTAGGGAATATGAAACTTGATTATTGAATATTGATTGGTTGTCTCTTATCTTAATTGTTAATGATCTAGTATTGCGATAGGTCACTCGTTGTGTAGTTAATGCTTGATTAATCTTTGTGAACCTTAGCTTATAATACCTAGAGTCATTGTAGGCTAAACCATCCGAAGAGTACCTTAGAGTTGAGTTTATAAATCCTAGAGATTTTGTAGGCGATAACCTTTGGTAGTTTCAAAGAGTTAGGATAAGCGATACCCTACGACCTTAGACACACAACGCGATTAAGAATAAGGACGTGACAATTCAACCATCAATAGGAGATAATTAAGGAGTAATAAAACCTAAGTAAACACATCTTTAAATCATCATACGAGCACACAATAATTAGACATAGACTACATACACCTTAGATTAGATAATTAGACGAGTAGAGTAATCGGTGAAATACCAACCCCAAATCCAAACCCCAAATTGTACCTTTCCATTTCCTAAAAAACATAAAAAGATAAAAATAATCTTCCTCAACCCCAACCTTAGCGTAGTAACTTCTCACTAGCATTCCTATTCCCCTAGAGAATGATATCAATTCCCGTGGCTTACCCTAATACTACACTACAACGATTAGGTTCACTGCCTAGGGTGTTGAAAAACTTGCCCGACGAAAAGGAAGTTCCTTTGACCCCGAACGACGCGTGTAGCGTTATCAATATGATTGGAGTGATCAAGCAGAAGAAGGTCCAACAAACTATGTAGGCTTACTCATCAAGTTCTTTAGGTTCAGATTCAGAGGTATCAAATGAATCTAACTGTTCTAAATCCTGCTTTTATAAACCTCATTATGAAAAATTGTTAAAAGATTTCGAAAAGTCTGAATGAATGGTTTTAGGTTATAAAGAAGGTTTAAAATCAGTAGAAGAAAGGCTTGAAATTTTCAAATCTAATGAGTTCATATATACTGAAAAGATTAAGGTCTTAGAACAAGATATTTATTTAAAAGATGCAATTATTAATGAGCTAGGAGGAAGCTAGAGATAGTTCAAAAGGAGAAAAATAACATTCAATTCAATGTAGATAGACTTGAACATGCATCTAAATCAACAAGATTGTAAAGACTCAAATTGTTAACAAATGCATGTAATGTTTAGGGTTTAATGATGTCCCACCTCTTTATACAGGATAGTTTAAGCCTCCTACACTTGATTTGTCCTTTACTGGCTTAGATGAATTTGCTAATGAACCTGTAATTGAGAATAGGAAGTCTAAGTCTAGTAATGAAGAATCTAAGGTTGATAAAAAGAACACCGATGCCCTAATTATAGAAGACTGGGTGTCAGATGATGAAGAACAAGTTGTTTCTCAACCCAAAGTAGAAAAGAAAACAGTTAAACCTAGTATTGAAAAGAAAGAGTTTGTTAAACCTAAAAATGCTAGGAAACCTGTTAAAACCATTGAGCAACCTGGGAGTAACAATCATAGTCCTAGAGGTAATCAGAGAAATTTGAACAACATGATGTCCAATAGGCTAGGAAGTGATTTTCAGATGTTCAATAAATCTTGTTATGTGCTTGGTAGTTTTGAACATTTGTAGTATGACTGTCATTACCATCAAAGACAAAGGGTGGTAAAATCAGTTTGGAACTATGCAAAAAGGGTGAACCATCAAAACTTTGCTAAATAGTCTCACCCTAATGCTAAAAGGACCATGGTTCCAAGAGTAGTTTTAATGAAAACTGGCCTTACATCACTTAATACTGCCAGACCAGTTAATGTTGCTCAACCAAAAACAACAGTTAATGCTGCTAAACCAGTGTCACATCTTTATAAAGCAGCACATTCAACTATCAAAAGTCCCATTCACAAAAAACAACATTTGAAAACAGTAAATTTAATCAAAAAGTTAATACTATTAATAGAAAAACTGTTAATACTGCTAGGCTAAAAGTAGTAGTTAATGTTGTTAAGGGTAATCAAGTTAATGCTGTTAAGGCCTCAGCTTGTTGGGTTTGAAAACCAAAGATTAAAGTTTTAGACCATGTTTCCAGATACCAAAGTGTATCAATCACCCTATAAATTTGATTATGTTGATGCACAAGGCAGATCCAAGTCAGTGATGACTTGGGTCCCCAAAAGAGACTGATTTTCTTACCTTTGTGCAGGGTAATCCATAAATGGATTTATAGGATCAAGGGGTGGTTGACAGTGGATGCTCAAGGCACATGACAGGGAACATATCCTATCTTAAATTTTTTGAGAAGATTGATGGAGGATATGTTACCTTTGGAGGAAATCACAAAGGAGGGAAAATCACTGGGAAAGGTACCTGTTAGACTTAAGAAAAGTGAGTGTCATTCTTAGATTAGTATGTCGTGATTTGTATTTATCTTATATCGATTGTAAACGGTTTATGTAAGTTGTAAAAACCGTAAGTCTTTCTATTTCATCCTAAGCTACTATTCTATCCCACATCACCCCATCTAGTAAACCATGTAAGGGTTCCTTCCCTATAAAAGAAACCTATGACCTTCCATTTCATGTGTGGAACCATAGTGGAACGCTAGGGGTAAGTTCACATAGTCTTCTAGGTTCTTCCAAGTACTCCTCTTGTATCATCTTCTTCATTCTTAATCTAATATTCTTTCTTTTATCTCTTCATCTTCTTATCTATCTTTTATGTGTGAAATGGTTGAATAATGGGTCCTAACGAGTGGTATCAAGAGCCAAAAGATGATTTAGAAGTGTTATGTTTTCAAAAAATATTGTCTTTATAAATTTTTTCGTGTCTAATTTTTCTTCTATCTTAAACTGTTTCTTACTTGTCTTTAAACTCTTTTTTTAAGTTTTGAATCTGTTTTTCTTGCTTGTCGTATCCTTTTTTATTTTTGCTTTTATCTAATACAATGGCTATTCAAGTTTTTTTTTCTCTGGTCTTCTGGTCTGAAAACTATTTTCCAAGTCTATTTCTGTCCAAAACAGTTTCTTGTCCAACACAGTTTTAAGGTCCAAACAGTCTTTATCTTTATTCTGTCCAAACAGTATTTTTTATAAGTTTATTTGTTTTAACATATTTCTGTTCAAGAAAGCTTTATTCCTATTTGTCCAACTTCATTTCTTTCTTGCATATTTCTTGTTCTTGTGGTCACAAAAACTGGTGGAAAAAGCTGTCGAAAAACATCGCCGGAAAACTTGGTCGGAAAAAAGTCAACGGAAAAAGGTCAAAACTCTCTTTTTACGTTTAAGGAGTTCAGTTTTACGAGTAATATACCATTGTTACAAATAAGGAACTTCGACTATCTTCAAATACTGTTACGCATTACTTGGAATGTAATTCCTTAGTTTTTACGAATAACCTTACTCGTAAGGTGGTTTTCGAACAAAGTTTTTTTAAGTCTAAGTAAGAGCTTACGAGTAAGGGCCTCTCTTTCGAACAAGTGTTTACGCTTAAGGGCTTTTACGACTAAGGCTAAGTGTTTATGAATAACAAGATTGTTACGAGCAAAAGTGTTACGCGTAAGGGTGGTTTACGAACAAGGTTTCACCAAAAGTTACGAATAAACAGTTTCAGGTTTACGCGTAAGAGATTTTGAGAAAAACCCAAAACAACCCATATTAAAGGAGAAAAATGAGACCAGATTCTAATCCCCCCTATCGACTCATACAATAAATCCACTCTAATCCCATATCCCAATCCTCATCTCATTAACAACCGTCTACAACAAACACCACTATCCCGTTCCATTCTCACGTATAACAGTTGTAAGCTCCCGGAAAATTTCAATGTACTTAAAGCTTTAATCAGAAATTAAACACGGTCTAATTTATCATGAAATTTTCTAAACATCGCATCTGCATATCATTTGGCATATGCATGATCAACGCAGCTTGAGCGTTCATAAATATACCGTTGTGATCAGAATAAAATTCCCCACGATCCTGATAACCTTAAACTACGTAACGAATACGTAAAAATTTGTAAAAATACGAATTAAATTATAATAAAAATATATTAAAATTTGTATTGGGCCTCGGAACTCATTGGACTTTATACCACCTCGTGACTCAACCCGACACGTAAATGGGCCTCATAACCGGATCAAGCCCACTCTATATTTTCATCATTGGGCCTCGTCTCAACAAGAGCCCAACTCGTCCCATATTTTCTCTTGGGCTTCCATATAAACCGATCCATATCATGTCCAAGCCCAAGCACCACATGAAACTTATACTCAAACTTGGTTAGGATTTTAGTTGTGATTTCGTTCCTGCCAACGAGACGCAACAAAAGGACACAAGCAAAAAGAAAATGCAACTATCTTGATCCCTCATGTGCTAACATATGTATGTGTTGAAAAAGAGAGACAAAACCCATGTCCCTAAGCACCCCAAACAACAATTAAATAATCCCCTAGCATTATAAAATACCACCCTAATCCCTTGACCTACCATTTAACCTTGTAAACCAATGGTTCTTATGTTTCTCATGAAGTGACTAAACTAAGTCATGCCCTTAACCTTGGCTGCCATACATGCACGCCCACAAACAAACACCCTTGTCTTCTCCTTTCTTGAAACCATGGAAGAGCAACTATAGAATATTCAAAACTCCATACCTAGTTCTCCTTTATATATCACCCTTCTAACACCAAGTAAATCACACAACTCCCACAAACTAACTCACAAACATACTCTCACTACACAAACTCATCCACTGTGGAAGTCGAACAAGGAAAGGAAAACATTTAAAGGGTCGTTATAGATCATACTTGGGTAATAGGAACGTAAGGGTAACGCTTGGTCACGTACATTCATCACTCTCGACTCGTCACCACTCAAACCGAGTGTTGTAAGTTTTCTTGAAACCATGTTCTAATTCTTTTATCTTTGTCACGTTAACACTTGTATATCACAAGTTTAATGTTGAAAACGCACCTAAGCTCTATAATCTCTTTGTATTGTCACGTATCGTCACTACTTAACACACTCACTCGCACTCTAGCTAACACACAGACTTAAAATGACTTGAAGTCTTAGTGGGAATGAGTTACAAAACTCTTTTGAAAACCTTCTCATCCCCTCGTACACTTGAAAAACCCACGTAACACTAATCGGGCCTAAAGCCCACTGAACGAGCCCATTAAGCCCAAATTAAGTCTAACGAGAGTCCAACCCGGCCCAATGAGTTGGTAATAAGCCCTTAAGCACTAATTATAAGCTAAAAATAACTTGTGAACGTTTTTCAAAGTTTTCGTGTATAAAAGCTATATTTCGGACTTGATTTTCAAATTGTGTTATACTTGGGTTAAAACTGTGACTTTTTCAAAGTTAAAGGTACGACTTTATACGTAAAATAAGAATGCATGAAAAGTGTAGGGACTAATGTGACCGTTTTCAAAAATATAAGGGTGTAACTATACGTGCATGTACACGAATAAAACTACAAGGACCGATCATGTAATTAACCGAAACTAGCTATAAATAAGTTTTGGGTTAAAAGTGTCAAGTTTGAAAATCAAAGGTTTAAGGCGTATAAAGCTAACTTAAGGGGCTGTTTTTGTAAATTCAGTTTTACCAAAGGATCGAAAATGTCATTTCTGAAAGTTTTGATATAAAATATGTTTTGGGTAGAAAGCGTAAACTTCTCAAACTAGAAGGACTAAACTTGTACTTTTCGTAACTTGAGGGTAAAAAGTGTAAATTCGGGAAAAGTTTAGAAAAACTTATAATCTTATCCTAACTTCGTAAAAACGAGTATTTTGATCAAATGAGCGTATTATTTTCGGATATTGATAAACATATATATATATATATATATATATATATATATATATATATATATATATATATATATATATATATATATATATATATATATATATATATATATATATATATATATATACTTAATCCTATAAAACACACGGGAAATCTAAACACGTTAAAATTCTTAACAAATCTATTAAGATCACAACGGGGGAAAACATTTCACTTATGCGTAAGTGAGGATCATTAATTAAGGCAATGTAGCACATAAATTAACTTAAAACATTAAGCACGCACGCACACTATTGGATTGGACAATCCAATGATCTATTGAATAAGAATATTCAATGCTCTATTATTTTGGTCGCGAATAAAAATGCTCATTTACTGAGACTCGCCATCTCATCATTTTTAGGTTTCGGTTTGGAACCTCCGCTACATTGTGCTTGATCTATTTGTGCGTGTTCATTTTCATCAAGGTGAGTTCATAGCCTCGCTTTTACTTATTTTTGCAAACCCCGCGAGGGAGATACATGCTCTAAACTAGAACACAAGGTTTTTCATAAATGCTATATCTTCTTGATTATTGGTACTGCCTAAGTATTTAGCCACAAGTCCCCTGATCATGAACCAATAATCACCGCGAGTGAACGTAGATATCGTGAATAGTACTATGGGGATTTACGACCCCGTTTCGGTTATAGAGAAATAACCGAGGTGCACCATATTGAATTTCTTTAGGTAATTGGCTATTACCTCCTTTGGGGCATACTTACGTACACTGGTAATTCAGTGTATGCAGTTGAGTTTTGGTTTCATGAGTTTAGCACATAATAATCTGTGATTTTTCTTATGATATTGTTAGTTTACAATGATCATGATCTTATACTTGTGTTCAACTATTTTAAACCTATGGATTTCACTCAACATTTTGTTGACCTTTTAAGCATGTTATCTCGGTGTCGGTGAAGATTATGACCAAGGCGCGAATGGGGCATGGCAAGGCTTATCTGGTGGTGTAAAACATAAAAGTTGTCATTTCTTTCAAACTCATGATCTTTCTTTGGGGAAAAACACTTGATCTATTTACAACATTTTGTAACAAACTATGAGTTTTAGATGAATGATAACTACTTTAATAAAACGTCTCTTTCGAGTCGTTTTCTATAATTATTGACTATGATCTCCATTGAAGTAACACCCGAATTAGTCTTCCGCTGTCATTAAGATTTTTGGGGGTGTTACAACAGTCAACAATAAATCAAATCATCTCAATAAGTACCCAACACATACAATACCTCACACTCATCTCTCGACACTAACTCGATTCGAACTCAAACTAAAACGAAATTGAAAAGAAAAGTTAGATCTCAGATTAATCTCTCTAAATTAACAAGAGTTCATTTTTGAACAAAACACGCAAGAGATTTTCCATCATCGATCTATATTTAAAAGATTAACTTCATTTTTATGTTCAAACATCAAAAGAAAAACAAAACTATCTAGTTCATCTTTCTTTTCATTGGGTTTGAACAAAAAACGTATATCACAAAACAATCATAAGAAACCTACCCGTGACCTTTTACAAGATCTTGAAGCCTCGAAAAAAGGTGTTTGATTCATATAACAACAGAAATATATTACAAGATTTTGATTGGTACTTGTGTGTTTATGATTGGGTGTTGATCGGTAATATCGAAGCACACAGGGGACATATTTTTATCTGAGTTTGGTTGAGAGTGAATGAGTTTGGTTTGTGATAAGAAAGAAATAGTGACTGCGTTTTTTAAGGAGAGAGATTAAGGTTAGGTTGAGATTATTAGGGTAAAGTGTGTTGCATAAGTAGGGTAAGTGTTGGTTTTGGATTGGGCTTTTGCAAGTGATCAAAAGTTTGGGCTTACACGAAAATATTGGGCTTTTAGCTTAGTAGAAAGGATTTGGGCTGCTACTAACAAGGAACATATTGGGATGTTACAAATTCAAAAGGAAGAAATTTTGGGCTTGTTGCATTTCTTTGAGGTGCTAACTAATCATAAGGACGAATTTGTGCTAAATTCTTGGATATAATTTTTTGGACAACGGTTTTTGATTGAGCATCGTTAATCCGAGATTAATTATTCTTTTGGGTTGAGATTTCTCGGGTTCGTTGAATATAACTACAATGCTAGTTCTTGGATAACTAGAGTCGGAAACAAAATTACTTCTTTATCGTCTACAAGATCCGCAAATTCATTTCACACGTTCACAATGTCTTTCCTCAAAAAATTTTTGTTCATCAATCGATATGGACTCTATTGTTCAATTCTTTGCTCCATATCCTAAGACTGACATAACGTCGACTGAGACTGAAGAAATTTTTACTGAGAATGAGAAAACGTCGACTACTAATGAGCAAAAGGTTGAAGAAAATGAGCTTCCAGATCACTTAAGATCACTCGACCTGAGATTTCCAATTTCATTCGTTGAGTATATCAAGCACAAGCCATTGACTGAATTGGAACGACGTGCTGAAGAATTATTTGAATCTAAGCCAAATGCACCTGAATATCTGCAGGGTATTGAAAACAGTAATTATAGCGAAACAGAGGATAAGGAATCAACTGGGAATAATTGTTTTATGACTACGGTTCAGCACGCTACATCTGACACTCACAAAAAAGATTCAGGTTATTTTGATTCAGTATGCAGTGCCAAAACAATGACGAAGGTTGAAAGGGTCAAGTACATGCTGATGTTAGCACATAAAGAAGAGTCGGGAATACAGTTGACTGCTAAGGAATACGACTTCAGGGAGGCAGGATGGGCAGATATAGGAAACATAAATGCAAACTCCAGTCATATAATCAATCAGCAAGACACAACATCAAGTGGTACTTTTGACACACCTCCTGTCTAAGACACATATTCACTCAATGAGGTACCGAATTATAGTAATGTTGTTAATCTGTTTGCTCATGAGAAGCCACATTTTGTGTCTCCCGAACCGTATTATGACACATATGTGGGGGATCAAGTTAATAGCAATGTTAACTCTGAAACTCCATATATAGATCCTAATGGAGGTCAAGTTGAACATAATGGTGCTAATGATGAGGAAACACGTGCTCTCTTTGAAAAATTAATTAATAATTATGGTATTGAGATTGAGAAAGTTAAAATGGTCAATCGCGAAGTTAAGGCCGCGAATGAGAAATTGACCGCTGAGCTTGCGAGGTACAAGGAAAATGAAAAAGCTTTTGAATTTCACAAAAATAAAGAGTCAGAATTAGAAATTGGTTATCGAAAATCCGTTTTAAGAGAAAAACAATTGCAAATCAAGTATGACACACTTGATGTTAAGTTGTAAATCAAGTGTGACACACTTGATGTTAAGTTGTGCTTGAAAATAAAAACCTTAAACGAGGAAATTTCTGATCTTAAAAACCAACTTTCTAAACAAAAAGAAACTTGTTCTGATCTTGAAAAAGAGAAGAAACAATTGAAAAATGATTTTTCAAAACGAGAAGATTCCCTTCTTGATGAAATTCTTGAGAAAGATGAAAAAATCAACAAATTGGAAAATTTCCTTGTTACAACGGGTCATTCAACACAAATAATCAATATGATAACGAATCAAACAAATCCGTTTTATCATACAACACAAAAAATGGCTCTTGGTAACAAATCTCCTTGTGCTCTCAAGAAAGCTCAGAAAGAACAGAGTGTTTTATATAATGGAAAAGTTTTGTTTGATAAGCATGATCCTGTCAATGTTCGTGATTCTCATGAAACGATCGAGCTTATTGAAGAGAGTAGAACAAAAATGAAACAAAAGAACCTAGATTTAAAACCAATTGATTACAACAAACTTAACAAACTTTCTGGAGTTACTTTTGTTCCTCAAAAAGAAAAGTCAAAGTTTTCCATAACACCAAGTGTTTCAAACAAAGTGTCAAAACCAGTTTCAAAACTAGTAGTTGTCTCAAAATCATTTTCGAACATGGAACAAATGTCTTCAAACAATCCTTTTAACACAAGTGATGCTAGAAGCATTTTAGATGAAATTAAAACTAGAATGGGGCAACTTCAAGAACTTGTTAAATCCAAAATCAACATCAGCACTAACAACTGGTTTTCTAGTTTTCACTATGAAATGAAAAAGGTTTTTGAAACTGAAATTGCCAATCCGCTAAATCTCTTCAATGCGAGGGTAATTCATTTTGAACAAGAATTTTTGAAAGAAACATGTAACTTTGTCAAGGATCATAAATCCCTAGTAAAGAAAGCTAATGAATGTTTTGAACACATCAAAGTTTTGGAAAATTTAAATGATTCTCTCTTCGAAGATGTTATGACTACTGATATTATGTCCATTATCTTACAAACATATTCTGTTGAAGACCATGAAAGACTCCAGTCTGAGTGTAACACCCCAACCCGACAAGGGTAAAGATATCACAATACGGTATCATATCAGAACTTTAAATACCATACAAAAGCGGAAGCCTTTACAAAACTTACAAAAGAAAACATAAATAACTTAATAATCAAAATAAATCTAAGATCCCTATATTCAAATCCTGCTCTCAGTTCTACTCTCAACCCAGATCAGCCATCCCATAAGCTCATCTTGAATGCCTAATACCTGCCGCAGGAAAAGAAATGCGGCTGAGCTTACAAAGCCAGTGAGCAGATATAACAAAACGAAAACTAAACAAAAAGCAAATACGAAATGAAATAAAGAAACGAATAACGAAGTCACAATGAATGAGGATAATGAATCACTAAGGATTCTGCAGAAACACGAACACGTAAATCCGAAGAACAAACAACAAATAAGAACAAACACATAGCATATTGATGACACAAATCAAGCACATCATAATCAACGTGCAATTAATGAATCGTGCAATTTAAGTACATATAAGTCAAACGAAATACCGAAAGCTAGCGAAACAACTACTAGAAGTAAACATGTCCTTTACACAAGTCAATTAATCTACATTTAACACACTTATCCAATATCGTAGCAATGAACAATAGCAATCAAACTTGGCGATCACACATACAAATAGAAAACACAGTGGGAAAACTATAACTAAATAAGCAAAAGACATAACATAGCAATTAGCAAGTTATCAAGTCGATATCATAAGTTAAACCATTTCCCGGATCAAACTTTAGTATAGATGAATTTAAACATGGCGATCAAACATAAGCGATACTGAACACCAATGGATAATCAAAGTTCACGAATTATCGAACAATTATACATAATGAACTTACGAACAATCAATTATACACTAGCATAATCATCATACGGATAAACAAGGTCACATAATGGTAAACTAACATATAATCCGATGACAACATGCGAATCACATTTAAGCATATTAATCATATCCTAGCATGGCAAACAAGAGTCACATAAACATGTCAAAGCATAAACACATTCAATAAACATATAATAATTCAAGATGTAAATGGAAACATTGACAAATACGGAATCATAAATGAATATCTAACACGAAATAATGAGATCTGATTTAGTTATCTACCACGAGCCCGAACATATCATATCGAGTAACTTTCTTATTCGAGGGTGACCTCGGAATACCTTATATAATATGAGGGAGACCTCAATAACAAATGGAGTAGCTAGCTCCCGAATTTGTGAAGACGCGTATTGCACACCCACATCATTCACCGGACAAATCATATCGGATAATAGATCGATCTAGGATGCATCCATACGCCCAACAGATGATAGTGGCCATACTATCAATAAACATATAACGAGAAAGGGCGTGGCGAACATCACTCATCGCCCTAGAGTCATGTCGGTGCATCAACGACACGGACATGGAACCCCATGACTAGTGAAATATTGGCTCGGTGTCAACTAACTTAGGTCAAACAGATTGTCATAAATGACACGATCATAATTCATCATAAAGGTCAAACAGATTACAAATCGGAGTTTTCATATCATAAGTTCAAATCGATGTTTCATGGTTCAATAAATGAGAGATTTCGGATAAGCAACGGATCAAACAAATCGAAAGGGTTCATATCAAATGTTCGTAAATCAAAGGTTCATATCACGATACATATCATATGTTCATAATCGAGGTTCATAATCGATGTTCATAATCGAAGTTCATAATCGAAATTCATACTCAAACATAGCAAGGTTCAACAAATGAAGTTCGACAAACAGAGATTCACATAAACAGAAGGAATCATAGCAATGGCATAGGGAATCCTAATAGGCATAAGGAAATGACAAGAAATGGAGATCATGAGAAAACCTTTACTAAAAGGTCGAATATCCGTACCTTAACGCAAATGAGGGAAAAGAAAATGAATGAACGAACACGAAGATACGACGCCATCGTCTTCTTCAATGAATCTACACGGATTACGATTCGTATAATACTTATTAGCTCCTTTTAGAAGCTTCTTATGCCTTTGTAAGTGTGTTACTTATTGATATCATGTTTTATCTTTCATTTTCTTAAACTCATATTTGGACCGGACTTTAACGATTTTTATAAAATACTTACTTAGCTCAAATGAAATCAAGCAAAATCCCAGGGGTTCCCATATGATTTAAAAGACTCTCCAAGAATTGGTGGGTTCTATTTCCATGCTAAATGGCCTCACGGAAAATCATAAGTCCGCACCGGTCCGAACTCACCCAGATTTACACACACCAAAAGTATGGCCCCAACAAACACACTCACCCTACTCAACACATCAAACCAAAAGCTACATGTGTCACAACATATATAAATATCATATCCACCAAAGGAAAAGTTCCAGAACCTCATAGATTAAATACTAAAAATCATTTACTACATCATAAATTTCAACTCAACAATTCAGATTCAGACACCCTAACTCCAAAAATATAAAAATCATACTTCCACGTTTGCAAATGATACAAGACTTATTTTTCCAGAAATCTATTTCAATGTACTACAATTTAGGCTCAAGAATCACTCAAAAACATGCAAGTATCATCAGATAACACCTAGATGAATCTAACCTAAATTTCAGACCCGTTTTCTCAGCTTTGACACTTAATCTTGTAAAATTCAAAAATACGACTTAGACAACTCCAAATTCGACCAAACCACTTGGAAAACTTAACTAAGACATAAAATAAACTTTTCCAACAAAAACCCAGATTATTGCACTCATAAAATTCGATCTACGACACACACAAATTCGACATATGATGCTGCCAGTTTTAGGGTTTATTAAAACCAATATAAGCACATGTTTAACCTACCCAAACGCACCCATGACCCATGTAAGCCACAAACCTGATTTAATATCATCATATCAAGTTTACCTTCCATATTTTCAGTCTTACAATAATTATATACACCATTTAACAAACCAATAACCATTTATCGCCCATAAATTAATCAAACGAACCTAGTCCCATGATTTTATGTGACACTATTAATTCATTTGACAAGTATAACATCATTGTGTGTGGTGTTTTAATTCATATACATTCATGCTAAGGAGGACCAAAACCACGACCCATAATTCATGAAACACGAAAACAAGAGACGAGATTGTAGATGTTATAAGATACCTTGAAGCATGTAAAAGAGGAAGAAAAATAAGGATCGAAACAAGGCAAACAAAGCCTCCTTTTGCCCTAGAAAGCCACGACCAGCATCCTCCTTCAATGCACCATGTCCACAGCAGCCTTGATAACTCTTTGCGAATCCCTTTTTGTTGCTTGATCGAACGGAAAAGATGGAACCACTGCTTGCCGTCATTTTTGGTGGCTAGGGTTTTGGTTTGTGAAGTCCTCATGTGGAGCGTACAAGAAAAAAAATGGGGAGGGGATATACCGGTTTTTGCATAAGCCGAACAAAAGAAAAAAAAACAACATGGGCTAAGTCCAAAGGGAAAACAAAGGCCTGGTTCACACTTGATTGGACTTGTCATGAATTAGTTTATTAAATAAAAATTCAGCCCATTTCTAAAACGTATAGACGTGTACAATGTGTTTTAAACATAAACGCGGCGGTTTCATTTATCTTGTACAAATTACGTATTTACTAGTTAGGTTATAACCGTATTTGTCGAGCTTGACATTTTCGTATTTTATAATTTTTAAATTTGAGGGCAAAATAGTCTTTTAACAAGATTACGATTTTAGGGTTTTACAACTCTTCCCTTCTAAAAAGAAAATTTCGTCCTCGAAATTGAACAAGACGGAACAGAACAGAAAACGAATCGGACTTCATAATTTCAAGGAATAGAGCAAATGCGAAACTTATTTTAGAACAAATGATTCTTGTCGAACATTCATACTTATACTTTTCGAAATCAATTCAACAATCAAATACTTATAACAGATAATCATATACTTATCAAAGTAATGGCGATATAACGATGAGATGCGGAAAATCAAACAACACACTCTAACTTATTCGGTATCTAATGATGAAAACAACATATGCATAGGCGTAAGCGAATCCTAACGGTCTTACTAATCGCGAAATACGTGGAGACATACAAACTTAGGGCGAGATATAGCAATCTATAGGTTCACACGGATCATAACGATTTGGATTCAAGCGTACAAAACTTATATATAACAGATTGTCAATGAGAATCTCGCAAAGAGGTACAAAATTTCAATCGAACATGAGGAGCGACAAATAACAGATACAAGTCAAAGTCCATTCACGTATCAACCACAGGCATTTCCCAGACGTCATATGATTTCAATAAGTTCAAATTATATGATCTCGGTATTATCACGTTGATCAGGCGTCATAATACTTGCATCACATAACAAGTCCTTATTATCATCATATTCTGTCTCGGGTCATGACAACCCACATAACTAATATCAAAACAAAACATATCACATACAGATAACAAGCAACTAACTGAAACAGGCCATATCACATACATACCACATATATTACATTACACAACTTACCATATTACCAAACAAACGAGGCCACCAACTTGCATAAACGGTTCCTCATGACTCATTCTTGTCGGTCCAAAAGAAAAAGCGAGATATACCGAATGCTAAGCGATAAAACTTCACGATTCAAACCGAGTTACGAGCGAATCAAAGAAACGCAATACCGATCGTAATCACTTAACGAATATCAAACCGCCTCAAAACGCATGACAAACGAATATGAGTAACATAAGTCGCGCCCAAATCATATGAAGTAAATGAACCTTCTCACCACCGGTTGAATCTTGTCTCCGTCTTTTGCATCTTTGGTTGGTCCGTCTGCTTCCTCAAAGAAGATCCCGATGCCTCCAAAGAAGACGGCGGTCGGGTGTAACCGCTTCACGAACCTCTCCACCGTAGATCATTGCGGCAATACGGTTTCGGCACCATCATCTTTGGCTCAGGTAGTCTCCATCGGCGATCGACAAACGGATGTGCGAAGACAAAATAATAAAATTCGATGCGAAAAGAGGAGGCCAACTCGGTGAAGACAAAAGAATATCAAAGTCAAATCGAGCGATACCAAAAGGAATCGAAGATATCTCGAAAAACGGAAACCTAATGTCTACCCAATCCTCACGGTCATAGCCTAAGCTCTAAGGGTCCTAAAACTCGCTCAAACCATAAACTGTAACACCCCAACCCGACAAGGGTAAAGATATCTGTCTGGTATCATATCGAACTTTAAATACCATACAAAAGCGGAAGCCTTTACAAAACTTACAAAAGAAAACATAAATAACTTAATAATCAAAATAAATCTAAGATCCCTATATCCAAATCCTGCTCTCGGTTCTACTCTCAACCCGGATCGGCCATCCCATAAGCTCATCTTGAATGCCTAATACCGCAGCGGGAAAAGAAATGCGGTGAGCTTACAAAGCCAGTGAATGATATAACAAAACGAAAACTAAACAAAAGCAAATACGAAATGAAATAAAGAAACGAATAACGAAGTCACGGGAATGAGGATAATGAATCATCGAGGATTCTGCGGAAACACGATACACAAATCCGGAAGAACAAACAACAAATAAGAACAAACACATAGCATATTGATGACACAAATGAAGCACATCATAATCAACAGCAATTAATGAATCGGAAATTTAAGTACATATAAGTCAAACGAAATACCAAAAGCTAGCGAAACAACTACTAGAAGTAAACATGTCCTTTACACAAGTCAATTAATCTACATTTAACACACTTATCCATTATCGTAGCAATGGAACAATAGCGATCAAACTTGGCGATCACACATACAAATAGAAAACACAGGAAAACTATAACTAAATAAGCAAAAGACATAGCATAGCAATTAGCAAGTTATCAAGTCGATATCATAAGTTAAACCATTTCCCGGATCAAACTTTAGTATAGGCGAATTTAAACATGGCGATCAAACATAAGCAGATCGAACACCAATGGATAATCAAAGTTCACGAATTATCGAACAATTATACATAATGAACTTACGAACAATCAATTATACACTAGCATAATCATCATACGGATCAACAAGGTCACATAATGGTAAACTAACATATAATCGATGACAACATGCGAATCACATTTAAGCATATTAATCATATCCTAGCATGACAAACAAGAGTCACATAAACATGTCAAAGCATAAACA
The DNA here is from genome assembly GCA_022545495.1 of Chrysanthemum lavandulifolium. Classification (NCBI taxonomy): domain Eukaryota; kingdom Viridiplantae; phylum Streptophyta; class Magnoliopsida; order Asterales; family Asteraceae; genus Chrysanthemum; species Chrysanthemum lavandulifolium. Next base: position 415,840 of record JAHFWF010000091.1, on the reverse strand, counting down.
CATTCAATAAACATATAATAATTCAAGATGTAAATGGAAACATTGACAAATACGGAATCATAAATGAATATCTAACACAAAATAACAGATCTGATTTAGTTATCTACCACGAGCCCGAACATATCATATCGAGTAACTTTCTTATTCGGAGGGTGACCTCGGAATACCTTATATAATATGAGGAGACATCAATAACAAATGGAGTAGCTAGCTCCCGAATTTGTGAAGACGCGTATTGCATACCGACATCATTCACCGAGACAAATCATATCGGATAACGGATCGGATCTAGGATGCATCCATACACCCCAACAAGCAGATAGTGGCCATACTATCAATAAGCAGATAATGAAAGGGACGTGGCGAACATCACTCTCTCGCCGTAGAGTCATGTCGTGATGCATCAACGACACGGACATGGAACCCCATGACTAGTGAAATATTGGCTCGGTGTCAACTAACTTAGGTCAAACAGTTGTCATAAATGACACGGATCATAATTCATCATAAAGGTCAAACAGATTTACAAATCGGAGTTTTCATATCATAAGTTCAAATCGGATGTTTCATGGTTCAATAAATGAGATTTCGGATAAGAAACGGATCAAACAAATCGAAAGGGTTCATATCAAATGTTCGAAATCAAAGGTTCATATCACGGTCACATATCATATGTTCATAATCGAGGTTCATAATCGATGTTCATAATAAAGTTCATAATCGAAATTCATACTCAAACATAGCAAGGTTCAACAAACGAAGTTCGAGACAAGCGAGATTCACATAAATGAAGGGAATCATAGCAATGGCATAGGGAATCCTAATAGGCATAAGGAAATGACAAGAAAAGGAGATCATGAAAACCTTTACTAAAAAGGTCGAATATCCGTACCTTAACGCAAATGAGGAAAAGCAAATGAATGAATGAACACGAAGATACTGACGCCACATCTTCTTCAATGAATCTACACGGATTACGATTAGTATAATACTTATTAGCTCCTTTTATAAGCTTCTTATGCCTTTTTAGTGTGTTACTTATTGATATCATGTTTTATCTTTCATTTTCTTAAACTCATATTTGGACCAGACTTTAACGATTTTATAAAATACTTACTTAGCTCAAATGAAATCAAGCAAAATCCAGGGGTTCCCATATGATTTAAAAGACTCTCCAAGAGTTGGTGGGTTCTATTTCCATGCTAAATGGCCTACGGAAAATCATAAGTCCGACGGTCCGAACTCACCCGATTTACACACACCAAAAGTATGGCCCCAACAAACACACTCACCCTACTCAACACATCAAACCAAAAGCTACAGGTGTCACGCCATATATAAATATCATATCCACCAGAGGAAAAGTTTCAGAACCTCATAGATTAAATACTAAAAATCATTTACTACATCATAAATTTCAACTCAACAATTCAGATTCAGACACCCTAACTCCAAAAATATAAAAATCATACTTCCACGTTTGCAAATGATACAAGACTTATTTTTCAAGAAATCTATTTCAAAGTACTACAATTTAGGCTCAAGAATCACTCAAAAACATGCAAGTATCATCAGATAACACCTAGATGAATCTAACCTAAATTTCAGACCCATTTTCTCAGCTTTGACACTTAATCTTGTAAAATTCAAAAATACGACTTAGACAACTCCAAATTCGACCAAACCACTTGGAAAACTTAACTAAGACATAAAATAAACTTTTCCAACAAAAACCCAGATTATTGCACTCTTAAAATTCGATCTACGACACACACAAATTCGACATATGATGCTGCCCAGTTTTAGGGTTTATTAAAACCAATATAAGCACATGTTTAACCTACCCAAACGCACCCATGACCCATGTAAGCCACACAACCTGATTTAATATCATCATATCAAGTTTACCCTTCCATATTTTCAGTCTTACAATAATTATATACACCATTTAACAAACCAATAACCATTTATACGCCCCATAAATTAATCAAACGAACCCTAGTCCCATGATTTTATGTGACACTATTAATTCATTTGACAAGTATAACATCATTGTGTGTGGTGTTTTAATTCATATACATTAATTTCCAAGGAGGACCAAAACCACGACCCAAAATTCATGAAACCAGAAAACAAGAGACGAGATTGTAGATGTTATAAGATACCTTGAAGCATGTAAGAGAGGAAGAAAAATAAGGATCGAAACAAGGCAAACAAAGCCTCCTTTTGCCCTAGAAAGCCACGACCAGCATCCTCCTTCAATGCACCATGTCCACAAGACCTTGATAACACTTTGCGAATCCCTTTTGTTGCTTGATCGAGCGGAAAAGATGGAACCACTTGCTTGCCGTCATTTTTGGTGGCTAGGGTTTTGGTTTGTGAAGTCCTCATGTGGGCGTACAAGAAAAAAAATGGGAGGATATACCGGTTTTTGCATAAGCCGAACAAAAGAAAAAAAAACAACATGGGCTAAGTCCAAAGGGAAAACAAAGGCCTGGTTCACACTTGATTGAGCTTGTCATGAATTAGTTTATTAAATAAAAATTCAGCCCATTTCTAAAACGTATAGACGTGTACAATGTGTTTTAAACATAAACGCGATGGTTTCATTTATCTTGTACAAATTACGTATTTACTAGTTAGGTTATAACCGTATTTGTCGAGCTTGACATTTTCGTATTTTATAATTTTTAAATTTGAGGGCAAAATAGTCTTTTAACAAGATTACGATTTTAGGGTTTTACACTGAGACTTTCACAATTGTTTCAAAATATGAAAAAGCTCTTGAAAAACTTGAAAAAGAAAATATGTCCTATTTTAAACAACTTGATCAAAAATCCGAGGAATGCAAGTATGAAAAATTGTCGTATGAGCGTGCCTACAAGGACATGAAAGAGCAAAATGATCTTTTGAGAGCTCAGCTGGACAGTCAAAAAGGGAAGGCTATAGATACTAAGTTTGCAAAATCATTGACTAAGGAGAAAACAAATGTTCCCAAACTGGTTTCCAAACCAAAAATGTCTATTTCTCAGTTTGCTCCAAAAGTCAATGAGAAAAATGATTTGTCAAAAACAGCCACTCCACAGTCATTGCCTATTAAAAAGAGAATTATCAAAGGTTTTGAAAAAGAAAAAATAGATGCTGAAAACCAAAAGTGATTACACCTAGCCTTTCTAGGAATAGTACACAGAATGTGACAAAAATCTTGTTAAAGAATCTATTAGTTCTAACGACATGGTCTGCAATCACTATCTAGAAGCAGCTAGGAAAAAGGCACAGATTCGAAAAGACGGAATTTTAGGTGCAAAACCTAAGGTGATGAATTTTTCAAGATTTCAAGGCACTGCTAGTAGTAGTAAACCATTACCTAGACTCTCTCAACAAAATACTAGGGATTGGCTTGCATCTAAGAGTAGTTACGTGAAGCAGAATGCTATGCATGTAGAAAAAACACTAAAAATTCTGAGTCTTTTCTGAACAAGAAACAATTTCCAAAAGACTGTAGTGACAAAGTTAAAGTTGCTGTTTTAAACAAAAATGTTGAATTTGCCTATCCTACATGTAAAAAATGTGTCTTTCTAGCTAATCATGATGCATGTCTTGCAAAATATCTTAAGAAAGTAAATTCACATGCTAAGGTTCAATCCACTAAGACTACAAACATAAACAAACCCGTTGATAAGATGAACATGGAAAAGAAACCTAATAGGTGGATCTCTTCAGGACGTAGTTTTTCTAAAAATGAGTCTTCCACTGCATCTGAAAAGAAAACAACTCCTAGATCTTGCCATAGGTGGATTCCCATGGGAAAAGTTTTAAACAAAGTAGGTCTTAGATGGATTCCCACAGGGAAGATTTTTTTTTTGGGTAAAAGGGCTTCACCATGGTAAAATATATTAATGACAAACAAATGAAGTACAACGGAATGTGGCTGAGATACCACATTAACCTCAAACTAAAGCCTGAACAAACACTACACACTAATCGCTTGTGACAGGCCACAAAGCGAAACTAATAATCAATATACGAAAACTAAATCACCAATAGGAGACAACCACCGCAGGAAACATGAATCGCTACAACTGTCCATCAGCCGCTTCGAAGGAGATTGATGAACCAAAGGAGACTGCCTCCTTAAAAACCTCTCCAGGTAAAAACCCAGTGGGAAAAACTTGGAAGAGGGAAAAAAGAGTACAACTCTCAAGTAGATCTCCAATGAACAATCCCAACAACCAAACGCAACTTCCAAAGAGAGAACATCATCCATCAGACACCAGCACTCAGAAGACCACATCATGAATGCATAAGAGACAAAGGCAACTGCCACACACGCAAAAGATCTTCCACTTTCGCCGTCTTCTTAAATCTGCACGAGAGAAGCTTAAGACGAACCGTGGACTTGATAAAATCAACAACTTGGGCTTGCGATCTTTTTTGCACCTTGAAAATCTTGTTGTTTCTTTCTTTTCAAATAATGTAAGTAGCAACCGCAAACAGAAGCTTCGAAACAACACTCCTAGCAGACCTAGATTTCACCGTAATAATAAGAAAATTAATGATAGCATCCAGCGAAGAAGGCATAGAACCAACATCAGCAATCACCTTCAAGGAATCCCAGACCTGAAAAGAAAACAGACAATCAAAGAAAAGGTGATCATGAGAATCCGGTTGCAAGTCACAAAGAGGACATTGCAACATAATATCATCCTGATGTCTCAACATATCTTGTGTCTTTAGCCTTCTCTTGATAACCAACTGATAAGGATTTAAGACGTACACTTTTAAGGGGTCATTTAAGCCCTTAATCACCCACTTTTATATCCGCTCTCGCTAATTTCGTTCCTTTTCACTTTTAGGTCTCTTGGAAGCAAAATCTTTGGAATGATGCATATTTGGACGAAAAGGAGTGAATATATGAAGAAAATGGCTAAGTCAAGATCGAAGACACTCAAGTTCTTTGGCCCAAGATGACGGCGTCCTAACTAAAGGCGGCCGTCCTCTCTGGATTTAATTAAAATACACCGACGACTCGGTAGACTTTTGCTAAAATACACCGACGGAGTCGAGCTTTGAAGAGGAATGGTGTCACCAAGACTTTTCATCTCGGACGGCCCAGATTAGAATCGACGACGTCCCTATCGGCCCGACGGCGTCACAACTACAACGTGACGCCGTCCCAACGATAACTTGGCCAAGACGAAAACCCTAATGACGACGATCTGACGGCGTCCCACCTATAAGGCTACGCCGTCGCAAGTGTAAATCTATATATATAATTCGATTTTTCAGTTTTTAAGAGGTAGACTTGTGGAGTAAAAACCCTAAACGGTTATAGTCCGACTTGGACAGTATCTTAGGGTCCCAAACCCTATTTTACACATCAAGATAAGTGTTTTATTCCATTAATTTCATTATGTCTTCCATTGAATGTATGTATGCTTGCTTGTTTAACATGTCCGGCTAAATTTCTTATGTGTTTGTTTAGATCTATGAAACCTAGTTGTTAATTATTGATTGATTGTCTCTTATCTTAATTGTAAATGGCTTAGGAATGCACTAGGCTATCGTTGTGTTTAAATGCTTGAGTAATATTTGCGAACATTAGTTTATGAATCACTTAGAGGATTTCGTAGGCTAAACATCCAAAGATAACCTTTAGGTTAGTTTATGAAACATCTAGCGGATTTCGTAGGCAATAACCTTAATGTATTCTCAAAGAGTTAGGGCATAAGCATTCCCTACGACCTTAGAAAACACAACGCGTTAAGAATAAGAACGTGCCAATTCAACCACCAATAAAAGATGACTAGGGTGTAATAGTATCTAGGTAGACACATTTTTAATTATCATACGAGCACACATCAAAAAGACATAGACTACCTGTAGTATTAGATAATAGATAGTAGAAGTAATCGGTAGAAGTACCACCCCCAAATCCATTGCCCCGAGATTTTACCCTTAGCTTTCTAAATAATATATAAAAGATAAAAAATAATCATCCTCAATCCCAACCTTAGCGTAGAACACTTCTTGCTAGCATTCCTATTCCCCTAGAGAACGATATCAATACCCAAGGCTTACCCAATACTACGCTACAACGATTAGGTTCAATGTCTAGGGTGTTGAAAAACTTGGTCGACGAAAAGGAAGTTCCTTTGACCCCGAACGCGCTTCGTACGCGCATCAAGTTTTTGGCGCCGCTGCCGGAGAATAGAATAGCTAGTTAGATTTTTATCTCGTTTAGGTTCCCTTGCTTGATTCCTATCAAGTGAGATGTTTTCTCATGTTTAGCTTCCTTGTAGTCTATCCCCCTTCTTCGTGAATTTGTTAGTAATCCCATCACTTTTCATCATGGAAGGTGATAACCCGCCACCACATCACCCAATTCCCATCGACCCACTACCAATTGACCCGCCAAGATGCCGTACTCTTGGTGAATACTCTAGACCAATCCACCAAGTCTATAAGAATACCATTGAGCTCCCCGATCAAGCTCAAACTACGGCCCTGTAATCCGACACCATCCGGTTGGTGTAAAATGGATGTGCATTCCATGGACTTCGTTCCGAAGATCCTAATTAGCATCTTAAGGACTTCCTTAAAATCGTTGATTCCATTGACCTTGATGCTACCACATGGGAGACCAAGCGCTTGCGTCTCTTCCAATTCCCCCTACGGGGACCAAGCTAGTAATTGGCTTGAGCGACTTCCCGTCGGATCCATCTCAAGTTAGGATGATCTCACCACTCATTTCCTTGCCTAATTTTTCCCACCGGGGAGAACTACTAAACTTAGGAATGAAATCTTGGTGTTCCAGCAACGTCAAGGCGAATCTCTCTACGAGGCATGGACTCGATTCAAGGACTAGCTCCATAAAGTCCCTCATCACGACATCGATCTTTGGCTTCAAGTCTAAATCTTTAATGATCATGTCAACTTCTCAACTAAGCAATCCATCGACCAAGCGGCCGGTGGCAAACTTAGTGATCTCACCGCGGAAGAATTGTGGGGTACAATAGAGGACCTTGCCCTCTATGTCAACGAAAGTTGGAATGACCCCCCGTGAGTTGCCCAAAACTGTCAAGGCAATCTCCTTGCCTCCCATCGACTCACAAACTTCCAATCATAGGATGCTCGAACTTGAAGATCAAGTCAAATTCCTAATGAGCTCATACGAGAATCCTAAGTCTTCACACCAAGTGAACAAAGTCTCTTCCTTGTAAGAGCTATGTAGTGGTCCCCATGAGACTCGTACTTGCACGAGACTCCCCGAACAAGCTTCCGTTGACTATGCTTCCTCGCGTGCCAATGGAATGGGAGGGAGATTCCCCACAACACCTGGACCTAGGACTTTCAATGATGCCTGAGAAGGAGGGGCAAACCCAAATGTAATTGGGGACAAACCAAAGAATTCACCTCTAATGATTCCCCATGGTCCCACGGCCTAGCCAATAAAACATAGAAGGGATGTTGCAACACCTAGTTACATCCCAAAAAGCTAAAATAGCCAAGCTTTCAGATCGCTTTAACCAACAATAAGCCGAGATGGATAGGAAGATAGATAACCTTTTGGAAGCCATGACCACTAGTGATAGGAAGACCACCTAAAAGGTTAATGCCATCTCGACTCATTCTCCCAAAGCTTTCGGTGTGAAAATTAAGGACCCAAGTAAGTACTTTGAAATTAGGGATCCCTCGTCATCCAAGCAGGTTCAATTCGTCAATGCCATCACCTTAGTGAAACCAAATAGGAATAGTGACGAAGAAAACCATGAGACTATGCTTGAGGTTAGTAAAACTCCTAATGAAGAATCGACCAACAAAGTAGACGAAGTAGGTGAATACTTAAATAAGTTTCCTATGGAAGAGGAAGTTTCACGCCACCCACACTTAGTACGTGACCTTCGTCACATGTATGTTAGGAGAAGCCCTAGAATCATCTTCGGAAATCCTTGGAATCTCAACATACCATGTTGCATAGGACATCTTTTCGTGGCAAAGGCCTACATTGATCGGAAATCCCCAATAAACATCATGACTAGAACATACTATAATTGGGTGATAAAGAAACCTATCCCAAATAGGCAAGTCCTCGAAGATCCTAGAGTTAGTTGTAATTTTCTTGGTAGAGTTATGGGATTGCCTGTCTATGTAGGAAGTTTCACGTACCCTACGGATTTCATAATTGTGGATGATATTAGTACGACCATAGATCCTAGCTTGTCCCACGTAATTCTAGGCAAGCCTTTCATAGAAAACACCGGGATGACTTATGATCCGTCTTTAGGGGTAGCTAGATTCAAGGATGAGACCGATGACGTAGCTTACCAAATGCCATTTAAGATTGAGAAATTTTCATCACTATCCAATGATGAAAAAGAACTTAAGCTATCGGTTTACTATAGGAATGAGGAGGATAAGGAGAAAGGAGTAGATTATGTGATGAATAAGATTTTTGGTTTCTATAAGGATTGTTTGAAATTAGGACCGAAATATAGAACCGATTGGGGGGAAGATGAATTTTTAGAAAGATGCATAATAAGGCATTACTATAACATGAAAAACCCCAATAGAGATCGTCATGAGGAAGAAGGTGACGACAATGACGTCACGTAGGAGCACGACTTCGAGTCTAGCTACAAGACTCATAAATAAAGAACAGCGCTTCGTGGGAGGCAACCCATGCTTAATTGTTTGCTTTTTTGTGTGTCATATATCTTTTTCATTGTTGTTTATTCTCATGTTTGAATTTGTCAAAATGCATTATTTTGTCTTTAACCTCGTCTTAATTACATATAAAGGTATTTTACAATAAGATAAGTGTAGGGAAGATTACATACATTTTTAAAAGAACGTAAACATGAGAATTACAATTAGTGAAATTGATGTATATGTGTGTTTGTTAGAGTAAAATGCTCGTATCGAGTCATAATGGATGTTTTGCAGGAATTTTTCCAGATTCTAAAGATGTAATTTTTCCAGAAAAACGCAGCAGACCAGTTTCTGTCAGGACAACATGACGGCGTCAAGATTAGAACCTGACGACGTCAGGATGAGCAAAAATAGCTTATAAAATTTTTCTCGTTTTCTGTGCTACTTATAAAATTTTGGAATTTCTCAGGTCTTAATTTTCCAGAAAATCTGCAAACATCCATTCCACAAGCATTATATCCTAGTATAGTCGTGTCATATATAGTTTTACCACTAATTTTACGTGAAGTTTCGTCTATTTTCTTAAAGTGTGCAGGTTATATTTGGCAAGAAGAAGAAACACAATATTGGATTGAGCTTATCACGTATACATTCTTCTTGAGAAAGAATTTAACCACTACTTCATACGGATCCTACCGAGCTAATCAGGGGAGTACTAGTTTCTTTCTCTTTTAATTACCTTCCTTTATCAAAACTTTGATACTTTCAGGGAACATTGGGGACAATGTTCAGTTTAAGTGTAGGGAGGGAGAATAAAACGGGAACTTTGAAACTATGCTTATCCTTGAATATTTGTCTTGTCCTAGTTCATTTGTGTAATAAACTATGAGAAATATTTGTTAGGGAAATTTTAGCACCAAATTTAAATTTTTTATGACATGTATGAGCGGGACTTTAGTCTTAATAAAGCGCCTCATGGATAGGAGTTATATGACTAACCCAAAAACCGTTTACCACTCAAATTCCACCCCAAAAATGTGAGGTTCACCCCTAGATCTTTAGGAAAAAAGCATTCACCTTTAATGCTTAGAGAGTGTACCGGTAGTATAATAGATTCTAGAACTTTTTTTTGATGCATCCCGAGATCGCTAGTGAGACTACACTTGTGTAGTTAGGAATGACTAAATTATAAGAGGCATTAGGATAACCCTTGTTTGAAACCCGTATTAAAATTACTTCTTCCACATCGGCCGAGTAATTACCCCACACCCTTGCGATGTACCCATCTTTAGTACACGATACCCCTAGTTAACCCCTCAGAGCCTATCATTTTCGCGGTTCTCGTGATGTTTTGGTTTTCCGAAATATCAATGAAGAGCATTGTTTACAATCCAACCCCAAATGTACACCCAAATCTCCTTAGCCTACCTTGTATGCACTCACCCTTAGTGAATTATTGTTATCATACTAAACCCTTAGTTCAATTATCTATTTACTTGCATGGTTGCTAAGTCGAGTCATATCTTTTTTACATAGTTTGGGATGATTGAGACTCATGGGCAAAAGTAAAATTTTATAGAGTGACGGGAAAGAACGTTAAATTCAAATTCCCTTTATTTACGTAATTAAATACTCCAAGTGTTTTGATCTTTTCAAATCGGGTTAAATTAGTGTTAGAGTAATAAAAACTCATGTGTAGGGATGCTCCTATAAATCCCTTATATTTTGATGTTATCTTAGAGGATGGTAGAGTAAAAGTGTATGAAAAAAAATGAATGAAGAAAAAACCATACGGGCTACCATCCTACATCTATATTTATGTTTATGTTTTTCAATTTATGTATGTTTGTTTCAAGTTATCTAGAGTTTAGTGAGTCGATTCTTGGCTTAGCAACGCCATTCTTTTCATGCTTGTAACATAAGAGTTTTGACTTGCCACCACTAAATCGCCTATCCAACTAAACCCTTTGTTTCCCTACCGTAAGCCTAACGTTACTATCCTTTTTAAAGACCTCTTATATAGTTGTTCCTAGGTGCTTACGCCAAAGCAGTGGAGGTTTGATCTAGTCTCAAGCCTATGGTAATCTATGTACTATGACCAGGTAATGAGTGTTTATCTTCCATTTCCATTTACTATATTTCATATACACCCAAGAGATGAGAGAATCCAAACACCCCTTGTGAGGTGCTAGTATATAATTTTCGTGCTTGTTATGACTATTGCGGTTCTTTTACTTGTTGTGAACTATGTTAAACCAATGCTTCATGCCCCTTAACTTATAAATTGATTGGCCAAAAGCACATTTGCTTGAGGACAAGCAAATACAAAGTATAGGGATATTTGATAAGGATTTAAAAGGTACACTTTTAAGGGGTCATTTAAGCCCTTAATCGCCCACTTTTATATCCGTTACTGATTAATTTTGTTCATTTTCACCTTTTACGTCTCTTGGAAGCAAAATGCTCGAATGATGCATATTTGGACGAAAAGGAGAGAATATATGAAGAAAATGGTGAAGTCAAGATCGAAGACACTCAAGCTGCTGAAACTGAAGCTGACGGCGTCCCAACTAAAGGGCGACGCCGTCCCTCTCTATGGATTTAATTAAAATACACCTGACGACTCAATAGACGTTTTGCTAAAATACACTGACGGCGAGCTTTGAAAAGGAAGGCGTCACCAAGACTTTTCATCTCGGGACCCGGATCCGTAATCGACGACGTCCCTATCGAAGCCCGACGGCGTCACAACTACAACGTGACGCCGTCCCAACGATAACTTGGCCAAGACGAAAACCCTAATGACGGCGATCTGACGGCGTCCCACCTATAAGGCGACGCCATCACAAATGTAAATCTATATATAGAATTCAATTTTTTAGTTTTTAATAGGTAGACTTGTGGAGTAAAAACCCTAAACGGTTGTAGTCTGACTTGGACAATATCTTAGGGTCGCAAACCCTATTTTACACATCAAGATAAGCGTTTTATTCCATTAATTTCATTATGTCTTCCATTGAATGTGTGTATGCTTGCTTGTTTAACATGTCCGGCTAAATTTCTTGTGTGTTTGCTTAGATCTATGAAACATAGTTGTTAATTATTGATTGGTTGTCTCTTATCTTAATTGTAAATGGCTTAGGAATGCACTAGGCTATCATTGTGTTTAAATGCTTGAGTAAACTTTGCGAACATTAGTTTATGAATCACTTAGAGGATTTCGTAGTCTAAACATCCAAAGATAACCTTTATGTTAGTTAATGAAACATCTAGCGGATTTCGTAGGAAAGAACCTTAATGTATTCTCAAAGAGTTAGGGCATAAGCATTCCATACGACCTTAGAAAACACAACGCGTTAAGAATAAGGACGTGCCAATTCAACCACCAATAAAAGATAACTAGGGAGTAATAGTATCTAGGTAGACACATTTTTAATTCTCATACGAGCACACATAAAAAGGACATAGACTACCCGTAGTATTAGATAATAGATAGTAGAAGTAATCGGTAGAAGTACCACCCCCAAATCCATTGCCCCGAGATTTTACCCTTAGCTTTCTAAATAATATATAAAAGATAAAAAATAATCATCCTCAATCCCAACCTTAGCGTAGTACACTGCTTGCTAGCATTCCTATTCCCCTAGAGAACGATATCAATACCCGAGGCTTACCCAATACTACACTACAACGATTAGGTTCACGGCCTAGGGTGTTGAAAAACTTGCTCGACGAAAAGGAAGCTCCTTTGACCCCGAACGCGCTTCGTACTCGCATCAAGCTTTTGGCGCCGCTGCCGGAGAATAGAATAGCTAGTTAGATTTTTATCTCGTTTAGGTTCCTTTGCTTGATTCCTATCAAGTGAGATTTTTTCCTCATTTTTAGCTTCCTTGTAGTCCCATCACTTTTCATCATGGAAGGTGATAACCCGCCACCACATCACCCAATTCCCTTTGACCCACCACCAATTGACTAGCCAAGAGGCCGTACTCTTGGTGAATACTCTAGACCGAGCCACCAAGGCTATAAAAATACCATTGAGCTCCCCGATCAAGCTCAAACTACGGCCCTGTGATCCGACACCGTCCGGTTGGTGCAAAATGGATGTGCATTCCATGGACTTCGTTCCGAAGATCCTAATCAGCATCTTAAGGCCTTCTTTAAATTCGTTGATTCCATCGACCTTGATACTACCACACGGGAGACCACATGATTGCGTCTCTTCAAATTCTCTCTACGGGACCAAGCTAGTAATTTGCTTGAGCGACTTCCCGCCAGATCCATCTCTAGTTGGGATGATCTCACCACTCGTTTTCTTGCCTAATTTTTCCCACCGGGGAGAACTACTAAACTTAGGAATGAAATCTTGATGTTCCAGCAACGTCAAGGCGAATCTCTCTACGAGGCATGGACTCGATTCAAGGACTTGCTCCATAAAGCCCTTCATCACGACATCGATGCAGGTACTTGTAAAAGTGTTGAAGGTACTTCTAACACTGTTATTTGTGAAAATTATTCTATGGATGCATGTACTTGTAAAAGTGTTGAAGGTTCATACACCCCATGTGGTAAAGAAGAACTTTATTATATTTTTTTGGTGGCTGTTCTGTTATTGCAAAATCAAAGCCTTTGGTTCTGGTTTTTTCATGATTTGTGGTTTGCTGATGGTGCGTAACTCAAAACTTTACTCGTTTAGGGTTTAGTTTTTATTTAAGTGCATGTAACCCGTTTAGGGTTTTGGATTATACGTGTGCATCAGATTATTGGTGCTACAAGTCTATTGTGGTTTTGGGTGCATCTTTATTGGTGCTGTAAGTCCTTCATGGTTCATGTGGGTTTTGAGAGAGATGGAAGTGCTGCTGCTGTTCGCTAATGGGAAGTTAAGTTTTACTCGTTTCTTATTCAAAAAACATTTGCGATCATTGTTGTAAGTTAGGGTTTGAACAACCCTATTTTCGTATATGACTGATCAAGTTACATTGGATTTCATTCTTAGCTTGAGTTTCACCACATTGAAACTTGTAGTAGATGAGGTACTGGATCGAGTTGTAGTGCTTGTTTGGGTTTATTTACCCTTGGATTGTTTCATGGTGCCCTTGTTCTTGCTGTTTGGATTATCGTGGTGTCCTTATTCATGGGATATTGACGTTATTGGCTGTTTGGAAGGGGATTATGGCATGAAGGTTGCTGGTTTGTGAAACTTTGAGGCTTGATTAGCTCCATGATTTTCTCTCGGATTGTGTTGGAGAATGGCTCAAGGATTTCTTTGTTTGGTTATGCAAGTTCAAGCTCTATGTGGATTTGTTCACATGGAAGATTGATGGAAGTTCTACGATGACTATGTTCTTAGTGCTACTTTAGTGAATCATGTTTTAATTCCTATTTTTATTCACTTGTATAGTCATTGTAGGTGGTAAGTTTATTATGTAAGTTATAAGAATGGCGTGTCATTCTTATATGAGAGTCTGTAAGTGTCCTAAGGGATTGAGATGAGGGAAGTCACCCTCATCCTTTGTACTTCAATGTTTTTTGGCGTAATATATTTTACCGGGGTGAATTAACCCTTTTACCAAAAAGAAGAACTTTATGCCAATATCGCATGTGGAAATCCTTTTCTAGTTCCACTCTTAACTCCACTTTTACTTGTCCAAACTTAAATTTTCTTTCGTTAAATCTTCTTCGTAAATATCTTTTCAAAAAAAAGACCAAATACAAAATTTGAAAAACCAACAAAATCAAAATACAAAAATAGAAAATTTTCAAAAAATACAAAAACATTATAAAATTTAAAAATCCAAAAATATTCTTCTACAACATGTCTCTCGTATAATCGATATTCTGTATGTTTCTAGAAATGTCATTCAATAATGATACAGACATGTACAGATGCTCAAGCAAGAGTTATCTAAAATATTTTTTAAAACATGTTGTTTCTCAAAATTTCTTTTATAATGGCTTCTGGACACATCAGTTCAGAACCCGCGCTTCAAAGAAAGGAAAGTGCTTAATCAAAACAATGGTTTTAAATATTTTTCAAGCACTATTCCTAAAAACATAATGGCTTCTGGACACATCAGTTCAGGACCCACGCTTCAAAGAAAGGAAAGTGATTATCCAAAACAAAGGTTTTAAATATTTTTCAAGCACTTTTCCTAAAAACATAATGGCTTGTAAGTATGTCAGCTTGCAACCCGAACTTTAAAGAAAGGAAAGTGCTGCTTATAATCGATTTTCATAAATATCGAGCACTTATCCTAAAAAAAATGAAGATAATTCTTCTCTAATATCTTTAAAAGATTTTCAAAATCTTCTTCTCATCTTGCGTACCATTGATTCGAAATTTTTCAAAAAGAATTCTCAAAATCTCACATTTGGTACCAAGATATCTTCCTCATAAAAATGTCAAAATATGCTTTCGTTAAGGGGGAGTATTAAATTAAAATTGTTCCAAGTTTCATGCTAAATCACTTTTTCTCCAAATGCTTTTCGAAAAACATATATTTTAATCATTTGTTTCAAAAACATCATTGATATGCTATTTTTGAGGGGGAGAAACGTGATTAAAATGTGATAAAAAAATGTTGAAAGATCGTTGTTGAATCTCAAAAGAGATCGACTCAGACGTAACCAATGAATTGACGATAAAATAAAGTCAGTACTCGAAAAGACTTGTTCCTGGACGGGCAATAATTTCAAGCTGGTCTAACCAGTGATGTAAGCGTGTCTCGAATAGGACTTGTCTAAGTAGAATGTACCATTTCGAGAAACTTTATTTGGACTTGACTAGGCCGGGTAATATTTTCAAGCTAGTTCACTAGTGATGTAAACGTGTCTCGAATCTGTCTTGTTCATTGAAAGTCGATCAATTCAAAAGTGCGAACTCATCCCCTAATGTGCAAATTTATCTTAAAAGCTTATGTGCACATGTGGAGGGGGAGTATTTTTGAAAATAGGAAACTCTCAAGGTGTTAATAAAATGTGTTTGATAAACATAAACACTTTGATAGATTTTAAAGGATAAAGGTTTTATGGCAACATAGGATAATAAATGAGTTATAAGGTGATTAAGGTTAGGTTTTATGTCCTGCGATCCGCTAGAGCCAGAGGGATCTACCCAAGGACAACACCAATAGTTAAGAACTAGAAAGTCTTTAGGTATGATTGAAAAAAGGAGTAATTTGAGAAAGGAGAAAGAAGAGGTTGAAGAATTAAAAAGAAAAGTAAAAAAAAGGTGAAAAGAAATAGCCTTCCATAATTCAACCTTAGGGCAGATACCGGGTTCAATTCATATGCTACTGGTTGTCACTAAGATGACACCGGTATTGAAGACAAAGATGTCATGGACCCAGTGATGCACTGCACTTAACCTCCTAGCCACTCAAGTTTCTCTTAAAAGGTTCTTGTTTCATCTCTCATGGAGAACCTTGCATAATCTATCGATCTCTCACTCCGAGATGTGTTGATATTGAAAAGGTGGTAGTCTGCTCCAGCCTCCACTCACTAAAATCAAAACGCACTTAATCGAGTCTAGAGCTACGAGATTCGTCAAAAGATCTCTTAGGATATACTGTCCATTATCATACACTTGTCTTATCCAAAAAGGACACAAGTTGTATAAGAGTCTTTTGATCTTGCCTCACATATCATGGTGGTTGTTCTATGTCTCAAATGGTCTACAGTCGTGGAGTGATACTTCGGTATACTTCAGCGACTCACCTGAATTGTTGATACACTTCGGTATATCTTGTTAGCCTTCTTGAGGGCCTCCAATTCAGGAACAACCTTTGTGAGGATTAGAGATGTGTTTTCATACTATGTTGTTAATACTCTCGACATTCGAACCTGTAAGAGCTGGAAATCCCGCCAAGGAGATTCCTTTCACGAATCGAATCCTGATGGCGTGGGTCGTTACTTGGATTTATCAAATGTAATGATAACTATCCCTCAACGGGATTCGGACGGTTGATGTGCCCGACCAAGGTGAATGGAATCAAGACATTCATCAGTAAAACAATCGTAGTGGTCTATTCTCTAATAAAAGTGAACCGTGATCGATTGGTATATTTTATCTAACATATTTATGCAGGTACTCATGATAGTCCCTTGGAGGAAAGGTCATTTATCATCACTATAACAACCCGTAAAATTTTGGATTATTATAATAATATTTATCACGTCAGAAAATTTAAATCGGTTATTTTCTGATAGATGTAAATATTTAGATTTAAAAATGAGAGGTCATCTCGTTTCCTTAAAAATAAGACACCGCACACACGATACTTGTCCACTAGTATCTGTATGTTGTCCAAGTTAAAATTTAAGCATACATAAGCTTAATCCATTGTTTCGAGAAGTTATTCCGCATACTGCAGCGCAGTAGCATACAAGACTAAAAATAAATAATGAGATAAGTGAAATATACACATTTTTATCATTCATTGATAATCTAAGAAAGAAAACGAGAGGTTATCTCTTGAATTTAAAAAGTCACGGCACCTCACGCATACCGACACCAAATTAATAACGGCAAGCAGTATAATCAAATTCCAACATAATAAAAATGTCATATTATTTCGTTTGAGAAATCGTTTCCGGAAATATAATTTCTATATTTCTCGGGTACCGGGAAGGTACGTTTACTCAAGGAGTCGACAAAACACGGGGTACCGATTGTACTGTTTGTATAATAAAACAAAAGAGATAACTCTTCTCTCTCTCTCCCACGTTTCTGTATTACCTGTCCCTCTCTCTCTCCTTTGTCGACACAAACCAGAAAAACAAACATGAGAATGGTATGTTCTCCTCTCTTTTTAGAGTCAAATCCTGAAATCATCTTCTTCATCCTCCCTAAATAGTATCCTACATCACTAGTCATCACATGAGACTCTGGGAGCGCGGCTATGGAGAAAGAAACGTGAGCCAAGAAAGACTACCACTCTACAAGCAGGGTCAAGCAAGCCTAGGGATTCCATCCCCATGTTTTCATCTATATAGAGGGTCAAAGTTTTTACAGGATATTCACACTCCTCTCACAAACACCAAAAAAAAAATAGGGTTCTATAAAATTAGGGTTCCATCATATCAAAGGGGTTTTCAAAATTGATTGAGGGGTTTCGTTCTTGGATGCATAAGGAAGGTTTTCCAAGTATTCAATTGTTCCAATTCACCCCGAGACTTCCCCAATTGGAGAAAGTGATGTCGGTGCTCAATCCATTCTACCCACCAATTTGTTTTTGTAAGGTTAAACTCTTGTCATTTGCAAATTTTGATTTAACTTGTATATTATTCGAATTAATTGAGTCACATGAATTAAGATATAATTAAAGATTGTTGTGGTGTTGTTGTGTTGTTGTTGTTGGATACTGTCGAGGCACCACAAAAAGGAATATAAGAGAAAAAGGTTTAAAAGTGTAACGGGTTAATAATATTATTGCTACTGTCGAAATAAAAATACTATTCTTGTTTTGATTTTCGGCATTTGAGTTAGTTGGATCAGATTTGAAATGAACTCAAGGAGCTTACTACTTTATCCCTCCTTTCTTTTGAGTCTCAGTAAACACTCACCCCATGAGTATATGCTTAAGTTGCTTGAATCTGGTAACTCGAGTTAGATATCGAGCCTTTAGTTCACTCGCTTTGCGTTAAAACACAAGTTCCAAATAATGTCCTGATATTGTATGCATTGTTATTTTCTGAGATTGGGCCAAAGCCTATTCTTGTTCACGCTTGGTCACAACCCACTCCGTTAATAGGCTTTCAAGAGTGCATTTGGTGTTGCGTATAACGACCCCTAAATGGGTGTGTTTTGTTTGTTTATTTTCTGCACCAAGAGTGCCTTTGTAGCTGCTGAATTCAGCCCCTAAAGGGTCCGTTTGGCCGCTGATTTTCAGGCCATAAAAGAGTCGTTTGCCCGCTGAATTTTCAGGTCAAAAAGGTGCGCTTGCCTGCTGATTTTCAGCTCCAAAAGGGTGCGTTTGCCCTCTAATTTTCAGCTCAAAAAGAGCGCGTTCCATTTGCCAATTTTCTGCACTAACTAGTGCGTTTGGTTGACTGAAATTTTGCACCAACGGGTGCGTTTGGTTCTGCGTTATCAGCCCCAACGGGGGTGTTAGTCTTGATGTAGCGGGGGTGTTTTGTTCTACTTGTTTCCAGCCCACTAGCGGTGTTCGTTCTTGCTTGTTTTCAGCCCACCCGGGACTTTGGACTTCGCAAGTTTACAAATTTCTTCGAGTCACGACATGTCTTGCATTATAGCATTAATATTTTGGAAACGCAAGTCACAAACAAATGATAGTAATGAGAATGGTAGAAATAAAACGTACCACTTGAATAAAATGAATATATTTTTTTACGACAATACAAGAGTGTAAAAGATACATACACTTAAGTTTAAACTTATTAGAACCGGATACTAATATACGACTCTTAACATTTAGTTAAACCAATGAAATAGAAAATTTCAAACGAGTGATACCAAATTTTTTCTATAATAATATAAACCATTTTTACAATTCACAAACGTAATATACTTCTCGAAAACTTGTAATTTCAAAGGTATATATTATACCGGGTCTTATATACATATAAAACTTGTCAAAATATATTTAACGAAGTGTGTTTATTAAATCATATTTGTCTAATACAATTTACACGTATATTAAGTTAATACTTGAGTTTTCCTCAAAATAAATACACTTATACTAGGTGCGATAAATATATACTATTGACATTAGTCAACTAGATTGAATAGAATATACCCTCGGCTTATGCCGGATCCGGCATAAGCACATAAACTATTCCACTAATTCAAACCAAACTTATCCTTAAAAGCAAGTATTGTGAATCTTTCTAGTGAAATATATTTAAAACTTGCCGAAACATAATTATCTTGTCAATGTAACCATGTTATATTTTTTAAACTGTATATAAAGATTAAGTTGAGACTTAAACTTCTTTAAAATGAATACATTTAAAAGCTAGATGTCATGAATATATATATGTACGCGTAATATATATATACAAGTCTCCTTCATTCGCACCGTATACGTCTCATAATATATGTACTTTTCTTTCCGGATTTCATCATTCGATCTCATTCGCTCATAATATTCTTCCGTATATTATCATTTGGTCATCATGTAACCAAAGTCGCAGTTCCTTCTCCTAGATTCCTTCCATGTCATACCCTCATAAGCCGAGATCCATCCAAATATTTGTAAATTGTTCAAATATAAATGATGCCACATAAGCAACAACAACAACAACACCAACATTCAAAAATTTATAAAGTTAGTTAAACTTTGTCGAGTCTTAAACATAAAGACTAAGTTACCGTATTAATTAGGTTGCGTGTCGGAGCCGTGCACTATCATTCCTTGATTTAATTCCCTTTAGACTTCTAATTGCCAAGGTGAGTTTCATAGCCCCTACTTTAATCTGTTTTATACTTGTTTTGGGGGAAGATACATGCTCATTTTACTTAAATGATTTTAATGGTACATTTCCATGCATACTATGCCTTTTGATTGATATGTTTTAAGATACATCATACTTAGATGTTTCATGGACGATACCATAATGCTTGACTTAGAATATTACGCAGCTTAGCCTAAGTCCTTAGATCCCAAATTGCCCTCTTCATGAACCGTCAATTCCTGCTGGGAAGTGCGAATGTTATAAATAGATCTATTGGGGGTGACTCACCTGTTCGGTTGACCCCGCTTGGGTCAAGGCGAAACATATAGCATGTCGGGACCGAGTGTATTGGGATAAAAACTCGCCATGGGCTCCTTATTTGCATGACTTCCTTTTTGTCACAATTCGCAATTTTTGGTCATTTCTTAAACTCTACATTCATCATATTAGCTCATGCATAGTTTTGCATTTTTCATTAAACGAATAATTTTCATATTAAATAAACGCTATCGCGTGAATATTATTTTGAACATTTGATCCGACACTTCCAAAAATTATCCCGATATATTTTTATACTTACATTTAGTTTATAAAATATTATTTTTAGTTTACCCGGTGTTTTCAATTTATTTTGTATATAAATTGTTATGTATAAATAATTACGACGGTTTTCGTAAATTCAACTCGTTAATTATTATTTCACTCAAGACTTATGAAATGCATTTTATAATTTTTATGGCTTCGATATATATATTTTTTTGTTCCATTAAAATCGATCTCTAGCCAACGCTACACTTAATAATTAATCATATGTACAAGATACACATTATAACCCTTATATTATAAACAAGAGTCACCAACTCTTGAATAAACTAGCCAAAACCCATCAACTTCCCTCAAATTTAGGATCTTGTCTTGCAAAATATCTAACTTATACAATACATATATTCACATTATACTTTAAACAAACACATAGTAGCTTATTTTCTAAGGTGAAGCAAGATAAAAAATCTCTCTTCCTCTCTTCTCTACCCAACCGACCACACCATAGGACCAAGGAAGAAAAATCTTTCAAGTTTCCAAGTAGTGTCCAAGTTATCGGGTGTGTTTTGATTAGTAGATTGTGGGTTTAGTTCGTGTTCGGTGCTCATCTTGCTTTCATCACATCCAAACATCACCATCTTCATCATACACTTTTGTAAGCATGAAACTTCATCTTTTACCTTTTCATATATTTTCATACATTTTTATGAAGTCCTCATGGTCATATTTGATTTGTTGTGATTTTATTCATTATCATCCAAGATTATCACCCATATGTATTATATAAATATTTATTACAATCATGTGCTAGTTAAAAGTTTATAAAAATGAGAAGTTTGAAAAATGATTTATCAAAGTAAGTTTTGATCTTTTACTAGTGAAGGTTTGATGTAGTTTATGCTTAATTACATGTTATAAGTAGTCATATAAACCTCAAAAATGGTCATTTTATTTATATTGGTTCGACTAGTATTTTATTTTTAGTAGGATTGGCGAAGTGTAGTTCAAGGGATTTTTGTGGTGTAGTTGTGGTTAAACAAGTAGAAAAATGGTAAAGTTTAAAATGAGCGAAGCTACTGTCGAAATTATAATTTTTCGAAAAGTTAGTCATTTTCTAAGTTTTATTAAAGTTTTAGAAAATAGATTTTTATCCATAAGCGTGGCCTTTTGAGCGGACTAAAAGCGGAGTTATAACGAAAAGATACGTGGTTTTAAAGTTACGATTTAAAACTACCATTTTCCGGAAAGTGTACATGCAGTCCGATTTTCAACTGACCAAACAGTGTCCTTAAACTTTCGTGAAATCTTCAAAGTTTAAAAATATATTAGTACACTTAATTACCTTCGTGGATATAAAGAACTTGAAAACGGACTTAAAGCGAGTGAGTTATGGTTAACCGAACTTTGAGTCGAAAACGTGCTGAAAACACTATTCACAGCATTAGTATGCTGTCAGGATTTTTAATCAAGGTTTTGAGGGCCTAAACGGACGTTTCGGGGGAAACGGACCTTAAAAACGAGTTAGTTTTCCTATGTATATATTACTTCAAGTCTAATGTAAACCGATTTTTCAATTACTAAAACCGTTACATAGTTTTAACTACATTTTCACCATTAGCTCAAAAGTAATTATTTTGACATGGAACCGTCACACATTCAAGTAACAATATTTCTATATAACTAATTTTCAAGTAGCATATTGGGTGATACGTTTTCAAATCATGCATTCACGACAACATATCATAACTCAAGTCATAACATTCATTTTAGGTCGCGGATAGTTTCGAGCCTCATTTTCGTGCACTCCATTTTGTTAGCATATCTATCATATCGGTGAGTTTTCATAGCCCCACTTTCTATTATTTAATTGTTTACAAACTTTTGGGGAGATACATGCTCAACTACTTGTTTTATAAATACAAATACTCAAAATATTTACACTTTTATGCTACGCTATACTTTTATACATGATTGCATAATACTTGATAACATTTATACTTAATAACATTTACACTTGATTGCATTATACTTGATTGTGTTACGCTAAACTTGAAAGTCTCCTTGGATAACACACGCATTTGGGTTTCGAGATGAAGTAGAACCAATGCTATTACTTTCCTTGTGAGTTCATACCCGCTTTTACTCATTTAAATTCCTATAAACTATTTGGGGCGAGATATATGCTTATTTATCCAAACATTTAAACTCTTTTGCCAAACAACATTACTTATACTCTAGACTTGGTGTGTGTATTGACTAGACTTAAACAAACATCCCGGCATTTATATGTTGGAAGGCCATTAATTTGGATACGATTAACGTGCGTCGTTGGAGGAACATCCCAAGATTTATATGTTGGAAGGCCATTAATTTGGATACTGACCCAGCGTGCGTCGTTGGAGGAACATCCCATCATTTATATGTTGGAAGGCCATTTATATGGATACGATTAGCGTGGCGTTGGAGGAACATCCCAACACGAGTTGTTGGAAGACCCTTGTGGTGACATTTATACTTTTAACTATCTTAATGTGCATATACATGATTGTCATTCAATTTTTAGCGATGGGTTGTAAACACACGGGTTGCAAGTTTTGTATGGGCGGGACTTGGGCCGAGTGGATTCTGATGCCTTTGCTTTGTGGACTATTCTATATGATCAAAAACTTAGCCTTTGTTGCATAAACGCTCTTTAAAAGCTTTACTTGTTAACCAAACTCTATGAACTCACTCAACCTTTGTGTTGACACTTTTAGCATGTTTTATCTCGGTATCTAAGGCATTCACTTCATGGCATGCATTGGGACATTTCATAGAGTCGTGGAGACAGCGCGTCTCACTGGGTTTTATAAACTTTAAAAACATAGTTTGGCTTGTATAAAATTTATCTCCGTACACATTGATTTTCATTTGGGATCTATATTTTGTAAACTCTGATTGTTTTAACAAATTAAACAATGTGTTTTCCAAACGACACTTTAGGTCGTTCAATATAACTGTAACTTTGATGCTATGACAGTCCTCCCCAAGGTATTCCATTCCGCTGCAAAACAGGTAATTTGGGGGTGTGACAGATTGGTATCAGAGCATCGGTTATAGAGAACTAGGTTGCATCATTGACCCTAGACTATAACCACATCATCATAGCATCTCATCATATCATTATAAGTGCATATTCTTTATACATGCGAACTTATGACTCAACACCAAACATCATATGAGTCGATTAGTCCAAGCATTGCATAGTTACTCCTAAATTATACATAGCCCGATCACCTATGTCTAATTCGGAAGAATCATGCAATGAAGGGAGTAGTAGTCTCATATGTGTAAGCAATTCGTAATCAAGCCAAATTTTCAAAGATTTTCTTGAAACCACTTGTTTCAGTTTGATCCGAGTGGCAGTTCTTGTTTGATGAGTTGCAAAGATCGAGCTAGAAACAAGTCGTTACTAAACCGATTTAGCCTAATCGTATGACAGTTCTTGTTTGATGAGTTGTGGGATTAAGTAAAATCGGTTACCAAAAGTCTTTTAAAAATTTTGCTTGAGAATGGGAAAGCTTGTCTCATCGAGCCTAATCATAAGAAAGCATGTATTTAGGACGGAATTGCTCACGATAGCACGGAACGTACCTTGTGGAACAGTAACTCATATGCATGAGCATTGACATAATCATTTAGACCATACATGAGCATAAACTTTTAGAACCCTTGTCGCGTTTTGGGCCATAGTATCATTAATCGAATCACGAGGACGTGATTCGGCGACATGGGAAGAATGTCACAATTCGCAATTTTGGTCATTTCTTAAACTCTACATTCATCATATTAGCTCATGCATAGTTTTGCATTTTCATTAAACGAATAATTTTCATATTAAATAACGCTATCGCGTGAATATTATTTTGAACATTTGATCCGACACTTCCAAAATTATCCCGATATATTTTTATACTTACATTTAGTTTATAAAATATTATTTTTAGTTTACCGGTGTTTTCAATTTATTTTGTATATAAATTGTTATGTATAAATAATTCTGACGGTTTTCAGTAAATTCAACTCGTTAATTATTATTTCACTCAAGATTATGAAATGCATTTTTATAATTTTTATGGCTTCGATATATATATTTTTTTTGTTCCATTAAAATCGATCTCTAGCCAACGCTACACTTAATAATTAATCATATGTACAAGATACACATTATAACCCTTATATTATAAACAAGAGTCACCAACTCTTGAATAAACTAGCCAAAACCCATCAACTTCCCTCAAATTTAGGATCTTGTCTTGCAAAATATCTAACTTATACAATACATATATTCACATTATACTTTAAACAAACACATAGTAGCTTATTTTCTAAGGTGAAGCAAGATAAAAATCTCTCTTCCTCTCTTCTCTACCCAACCGCCACACCATAGGACCAAGGAAGAAAAATCTTTCAAGTTTCCAAGTAGTGTCCAAGTTATCGGTGTGTTTTGATTAGTAGATTGTGGGTTTAGTTCGTGTTCGTGCTCATCTTGCTTTCATCACATCCAAACATCACCATCTTCATCATACACTTTTGTAAGCATGAAACTTCATCTTTACCTTTTCATATATTTTCATACATTTTATGAAGTCCTCATGGTCATATTTGATTTGTTGTGATTTTATTCATTATCATCCAAGATTATCACCCATATGTATTATATAAATATTTATAACAATCATGTGCTAGTTAAAAGTTTATAAAAATGAGAAGTTTGAAAATGATTTATCAAAGTAAGTTTTGATCTTTTACTAGTGAAGGTTTGATGTAGTTTATGCTTAATTACATGTTATAAGTAGTCATATAAACCTCAAAATGGTCATTTTATTTATATTGGTTCGACTAGTATTTTATTTTTAGTAGGATTGGCGAAGTGTAGTTCAAGGGATTTTGTGGTGTAGTTGTGGTTAAACAAGTAGAAAAATGGTAAAGTTTAAAATGAGCGTGAAGCTGTGTCGAAATTATAATTTTTCGGAAAAGTTAGTCATTTTCTAAGTTTTATTAAAGTTTTAGAAAATAGATTTTTATCCATAAACATGGCCTTTTGAGCGGACTAAAGCGGAGTTATAACGAAAAGATACGTGGTTTTAAAGTTACGATTTAAAACTACCATTTTCCGGAAAGTGTACATGCAGTCACGATTTTCAACTGACCAAACAGTGTCCTTAAACTTTCTTTGAAATCTCCATAGTTTAAAAATATATTAGTACACTTAATTACCTTGGCGTGGATATAAAGAACTTGAAAACGGACTTAAAACGAGTGAGTTATGGTTAACCGAACTTTGAGTCGAAACGTCTTGAAAACACTATTCACAGCATTAGTATGCTGTCGGGATTTTTAATCAAGGTTTTGAGGGCCTAAGCGGACGTTTGGGGAAACGGACCTTAAAAACGAGTTAGTTTTCCTATGTATATATTACTTCAAGTCTAATGTAAACCGATTTTTCAATTACTAAAACCGTTACATAGTTTTAACTACATTTTCACCATTAGCTCAAAAGTAATTATTTTGACATGGAACCGTCACACATTCAAGTAACAATATTTCTATATAACTAATTTTCAAGTAGCATATTGGGTGATACGTTTTCAAATCATGCATTCACGACAACATATCATAACTCAAGTCATAACATTCATTTTAGGTCGCGGATAGTTTCGAGCCTCATTTTCGTGCACTCCATTTTGTTAGCATATCTATCATATCGGTGAGTTTTCATAGCCCCACTTTCTATTATTTAATTGTTTACAAACTTTTGGGAGATACATGCTCAACTACTTGTTTTATAAATACAAATACTCAAAATATTTACACTTTTATGCTACGCTATACTTTTATACATGATTGCATAATACTTGATAACATTTATACTTAATAACATTTACACTTGATTGCATTATACTTGATTGTGCTACGCTAAACTTGAAAGTCTCCTTGGATAACACACGCATTTGGGTTTCGAGATGAAGTAGAACCAATGCTATTACTTTCCTTGTGAGTTCATACCCGCTTTTACTCATTTAAATTCCTATAAACTATTTGGGGCGAGATATATGCTTATTTATCCAAACATTTAAACTCTTTGCCAAACAACATTACTTATACTCTAGACTTGGTGTGTGTATTGACTAGACTTAAACAAACATCCCGGCATTTATATGTTGGAAGGCCATTAATTTGGATACGACCCAACGTCGTCGTTGGAGGAACATCCGGCATTTATATGTTGGAAGGCCATTAATTTGGATACTGACCAACGTGCGTCGTTGGAGGAACATCCCATCATTTATATGTTGGAAGGCCATTTATATGGATACGATTTCAACGTGAGCGTTGGAGGAACATCCCAACACGAGTTGTTGGAAGACCCTGTGGTGACATTTATACTTTTAACTATCTTAATGTGCATATACATGATTGTCATTCAATTTTAGCGATGGGTTGTAAACACACGGGTTGCAAGTTTTGTATGGGCGGGACTTGGGCCGGTGGATTCTGATGCCTTTGCTTTGTGGACTATTCTATATGATCAAAAACTTAGCCTTTGTTGCATAAACGCTCTTTAAAAGCTTTACTTGTTAACCAAACTCTATGAACTCACTCAACCTTTGTGTTGACACTTTTTAGCATGTTTTATCTCAGGTATCTAAGGCATTCACTTCATGGCATGCATTGGGACATTTCATAGAGTCGTGGAGACGACGCGTCTCACTTGGGTTTTATAAACTTTAAAAACATAGTTTGGCTTGTATAAAATTTATCTCCGTACACATTGATTTTCATTTGGGATCTATATTTTGTAAACTCTGATTGTTTTAACAAATTAAACAATGTGTTTTCCAAACGACACTTTAGGTCGTTCAATATAACTGTAACTTTGATGCTATGACAGTCCTCCCCAAGGTTTTCCATTCCGCTGCAAAACATGTAATTTGGGGGTGTGACACTTTTGCATACATAAACTGTCGTAGCTTCGGTTGCATGAACTTAGTGCTAGCGTAATAGATTTATAATATATGGCATTATATTCATTGTAATGTGCATATACCCTTTTTATGGTCCACTAATGAAATTCTTTTATGAAATCTTTTTATGAAATGAAATAATAAATTTTATGACATTACGCAAGACGTAATGATCATCAAAAACCGAATGTGAAATGGTATATTGAAGTGCCTTTAAAATAAACCTATGAACTCACCAGCGTAAGCTGACCCCTTTTAGCATGTATCTTCAGGTTTTGAGGTGATAGCTTATCTTTGGAGGCGCAAGGCAAAGGCATGGCATGGTCATAGACGACTCTGATTTATGTATTGGGACCACCTTTTTATAATGGGCCATTTTCCGCATCAAATCAATAATGTAAACATTGTTTTAAGAAATGAATAAAAGTTTCTTTATGAAAATCAGTTATTCTATACTTATGTTGTGATATCAATTTAGTAGCACCCCAATACTTGTATGCTTCCGCTGAGTCATTTTGGGGGTGTTAAAGATTGGTATAAAAGCCAGGTTATAGAGAACTAGGTATTTTTAAAACCTAAACTATAACCACTTTTACAAAAACTTAACCCTATGACCGACACGTGCCTGCTTGCCAAGCTGATGCCTCACTTATGATCCTATTGAGATCATACTTGATAAGATACATGTTTTATCACTGCTCACCTAATTTCATTATAGGTTATAATTATTTTCCCTATACGTATAATTACGTATCACTGCACTACACCTTTTCCCTCACATAAAGAAAATAATTGTTCTAATCCTTCAAGACAACCTTTAAAAGTATTGGGACATATTACTGGCGTAACTAAGCTAAGTATTTCAAAATTCATTGAACCTCGGTTGAATATAGATTGATCACCTATATTCAACCAGGGACGGTGGGACATAGCCTGATCACTTATGTCCAACTCAGAGGTGAATTTTGCAATACTTAGGATAATTATAATAGCTTTATGTCCAGTGAAATTTGATTAATGTTAATATTGTAATAAACATGTAATAAGCAACACATTGGCGTTACACTAAAGCCACTCACTGGCATCCCTTAATCACAAGCCACTCACTGGCATCCCTTAATCACAAGACACTCACTGACATTCCTTAATCATAAGCCTCTTACTGGCATTCTTTAATCACAAGCCACTCATTGGCATTCCTTAATCACAAGCCATTCACTGGCATTCCTTAATCATTAGCCACTCACTGGCGTCACATTATTATTTTCCCTATATAGAATACTTCCATGTCACAATCGGGTTATGTTATAGTCACTCCTACCCCAAACCTTACATTCCGTGGACGAATCAAACCATTTTAGGAGCAACCTTCTAATAGCACCTATGAGAAAGATACAATAAACCTTTGGCAAAATCTAGAAAGGCATGATAAAGGACCGATAATCCCACATAAACTTGAAAACTTTACGCCCTACCTTGAGAATTAAATACCTAGAAGCTCCACCCACCTCTTAAGAATAACAGTGCCTACCCTGTTACCCTCCTACAAACAAAATAAAAGAGTTGCCATACAAACTATTTTCGATTATCCCATGGACCATTATAATGAAAATACCTTATGAACCACTCCATGAATCATTCAACAAACCAAATTACCACCCTACCATTTCACCATAAAGTAAACTACAATTTCACTACTACCTCACAAAAATCAAGTGTTTCTTAATACTTTGAAAAGTATTCTAGAACCACTCTATTGGTTACTTACTCCCTCAAAAAGCTTTTTAAGTTAATATCTCAGAAACAGATTTCACCAATGTCCTCCTTAGTAGCTAAGCCTAACCTTAGGATGTATCCCACACCTTTGCCTAAAACCATGGATAACAATGAGGTCCATCAACTATTAAACCTCCAATCCTACCCAACTTAGACAACTAAACCCTACTTGTGGCTATGGGTAAATGTTATATCCTGCTACATGTCCTTGCTACAATATATTTTCCAAATTTGAGGATTCCCCTTTAGAATCCAACAATAATACTTTCAAAAATCCCTTGTTAAAATAAGACAAAATGCTGAAACACTAAAAGTTTCGCAAAATTTCCCTGTACACCCCATAATTTAGAACTAGTTTTACAATCTTTTAAAAATATGTCATTTTTACATCTTATCGATTTTGAAATCTGGTCTTAGTCAAACTTGTATAAACATTTATTCCAAAGAGAAATTCAAAATAAATGTTTCTTCATCCCTTAAGAATCAACCCATATACTTTAGAATCATGAAACGCCATAAATAAGTACGTTTGATAAGACCTTGAGAAGTTAGAGGTGCCCACACTAACATAATAGTGAAACCGCATAACATCAAGAATTAGAACTTTCATCCAATGGACCTACCCCAGAAAAATCATGACTCCTCAGATAGAGGATGTGCTGCTGGCATAACAACTAGATACCCATACCCAAAGGGGAAACCCTAGAACAACCTAGGGAAAATTCAAAACTTGTTCCAAATACCATCACCTCGTTCCCGACACCCTATCGGATAACGTAAACTGAGATCCGGGACGTATCTCCTGTAAGGTGGGGTAGACTATAACAACCCGTAAAATTTTAGATTATTATAATAATATTTATCACGTCAGAAAATTCAAATCGGTTATTTTCTGACAGATGTAAATATTTATATTTAAAAATGAGAGGTCATCTCGTTTCCTTAAAAATAAGACACCGCACACACAATACTTGTCCACTAGTATCTGTATGTTTTCCAAGTTAAAATTTAAGCATACATAAGCTTAATCCATTGTTTCTAGAAGTTATTCCGCATATTGCAGCGCAGTAGCATGCAAGACTAAAAATAAATAATGAGATAAGTGAAATATACACATTTTATCATTCATTGATAATCTAAGAAAGAAAACGAGAGGTTATCTCGTGAATTTAGAAAATCACGGCACCACACGCATACCGACACCAAATTTATAACGGCAAACAGTATAATCAAATTCCAACATAATAAAAATGTCATATTATTTCGTTTGAGAAATAGTTTCCGGAAATATAATTTCTATATTTCTTGGGTACCGGGAAGGTACATTTACTCGAGGAGTCGACAAAACACGGGGTACCGATTGTACTGTTTATATAATAAAACAAAAGAGATAACTCTTATCTCTCTCTCTCCCACGTTCAGACATTACATCCTCTCTCTCCTTTGTCGACACAAACCAGAAAAACAAACATGAGAATGGTATGTTCTCCTCCCTTTTTAGAGTCAAATCCTGAAATCATCTTCTTCATCCTCCCTAAATAGTATCCTACATCACTAGTCATCACATGAGACTCTTGGAGCGCGACTATGGAGAAAGAAACGTGAGCCAAGAAAGACTACCACTCTACAAGCAGGGTCAACCAATCCTAGGGATTCCATCCCCATGTTTTCATCTATATAGAGGGTCAAAGTTTTTACAAGATATTCACACTCCTCTCACAAACACCAAAAAAAAATTAGGGTTCTATCAAATTAGGGTTCCATCATATCAAATGGGTTTTCAAAATTGATTGAGGGGTTTCGTTCTTGGATGCATAAGGAAGGTTTTCCAAGTATTCAATTGTTCCAATTCACCCCGAGACTTCCCCAATTTGAGAAAGTGATGTCGGTGCTCAATCCATTCTACCCACCAATTTGTTTTTGTAAGGTTAAACTCTTTTCATTTGCAAATTTTGATTTAACTTGTATATTATTCGAATTAATTGAGTCACATGAATTAAGATATAATTAAAGATTATTGTGGTGTTGTTGTGTTGTTGTTGTTGGATCTTGTCGAGGCCCACAAAAGGAATATAAGAGAAAAGGTTTAAAAGTGTAACAGTTAATAATATTATTGCTACTGTGGAAATAAAAATGCTATTCTTGTTTTGATTTTCGGCATTTGAGTTAGTTGGATCGATTTGAAATGAGCTCAAGGAGCTTACTACTTTATCCTCATTTCTCTTGAGTCTCGTGATACACTCCCCATGAGTATATGCTTAAGTTGCTTGAATCGGTCACTCGAGTTAGATATCGAGCCTTTAGTTCACTCGCTTTGCGTTAAAACACAAGTTCCAAATAATGTCCTGATATTGTATGCATTGTTATTTTCTGAGATTGGGCCAAAGCCTATTCTTGTTCGCGCTTGGTCACAACCCACTCCGTGAATAGGCTTTCAAGAGTGCTTTTGGTGTTGCGTATAACGACCCCTAAAAGGGTGTGTTTTGTTTGTTTATTTTCTGCACCAAGAGTGCCTTTGTAGCTGCTGAATTCAGCCCCTAAAGGGTCCGTTTGGCCGCTGAATTTTAGGCCATAAAAGGGTCGTTTGCCCGTTGAATTTTCAGGTAAAAAAGGTTCGCTTGCCTGCTGATTTTTAGCTCCAAAAGGGTGCGTTTGCCCGCTGATTTTCAGCTCAAAAAGAGCGCGTTCCATTTGCCAATTTTCTGCACTAACTAGTGCGTTTGGTTGACTGAAATTCTGCACCAACGGGTGCGTTTGGTTCTGCGTTTAGCAGCCCCAACGGGGGTGTTAGTCTTGCTGTAGCGGGGGTGTTTTGTTCTACTTGTTTCCAGCCCACTAGCGATGTTCGTTCTTACTTGTTTTCAGCCCACCCGGGACTTTGGACTTCGCAAGTTTACAAATTTCTTCGAGTCACGACATGTCTTGCATTATAGCGTTAATATTTTGGAAACGCAAGTCACAAACAAATGATAGTAATGAGAATGGTAGAAATAAAACGTACCACTTGAATAAAATGAATTTATTTTTTACGACAATACAAGAGTGTAAAAGATACATACACTTAAGTTTAAACTTATTAGAACCGGATACTAATATACGACTCTTAACATTTAGTTAAACCAATGAAATAGAAAATTTCAGACGAGTGATACCAAATTTTTTCTATAATAATATAAACCATTTTTACAATTCACAAACGTAATATACTTCTCGAAAACTTGTAATTTCAAAGGTATATATTATACCGGGTCTTATATACATATAAAACTTGTCAAAATATATTTAACGAAGTGTGTTTATTAAATCCTATTTGTCTAATACAATTTACACGTATATTAAGTTAATACTTGATTTTTCCTCAAAATAAATACACTTATACTAGGTGCGATAAATATATACTATTGACATTAGTCAACTAGATTGAATAGAATATACCCTCGGCTTATGCCGGATCCGGCATAAGCACATAAACTATTCCACTAATTCAAACCAAACTTATCCTTAAAAGCAAGTATTGTGAATCTTTATAGTGAAATATATTTAAAACTTGTCGAAACATAGTTATCTTGTCAATGTAACCATGTTATATTTTATATACTATATATAAAGATTAAATTGAGACTTAAACTTCTTTAAAATGAATACATTTAAAAACTAGATGTCATGAATATATATATGTACGCGTAATATATATATACAAGTCTCCTTCATTCACACCGTATACGTCTCATAATATATGTACTTTTCTTTCCGGATTTCATCATTCGATCTCATTCGCTCATAATATTCTTCCGTATATTATCATTTGGTCATCATGTAACCAAAGTCGCAGTTCCTTCTTCGAGATTCCTTCCATGTCATAACCTCATAAGCCGAGATCCATCTAAATCTTTGTAAATTGTTCAAATATAAATGATGCCACATAAGCAACAACAACAACAACACCAACATTCAAAAATTTATAAAGTTAGTTAAACTTTGTCGAGTCTTAAACATAAAGACTAAATTACCGTATTAATTAGGTTGCGTGTCGGAGGCGTGCACTATCTTTCCTTGATTTAATTCCCTTTAGACTTCTAATTGCCAAGGTGAGTTTCATAGCCCCTACTTGAATTTGTTTTATACTTGTTTTGGGGGAAGATACATGCTCATTTTACTTAAATGATTTTAATGGTACATTTCCATGCATACCATGCCTTTTGATTGATATGTTTTAAGATACATCATACTTAGATGTTTCATGGACCATACCATACTGCTTGACTTAGAATATTACGCAGCTTAGCCTAAGTCCTTAGATCCCAAATTGCCCTCTTCATGAACCGTCAATTCCTGCTGGGAAGTGCGAATGTTATAAATAGATCTATTGGGGGTGACTCACCTGTTCGGTTGACCCCGCTTGGGTCAAGGCGAAACATATAGCATGTCGGGACCTAGTGTATTGGGATAAACACTCGCCATGGGCTCCTTATTTGTATGACTTCCTTTTGCATACAGAACCTGTCGTAGCTTCGGTTGCATGAACTTAGTGATGGCGTAATAGATTTATAATATATGGCATTATATTTATTGTAATGTGGATATACCCTTTTTATGGTCCACTAATGAAATTCTTTTATGAAATGAAATAATAAATTTTATGACATTATGCAAGACGTAATGATCATCAAAAACCAAATGTGAAATGGTATATTGAAGTGCCTTTAAAATAAACCTATGAACTCACCAGCGTAAGCTGACCCCTTTTAGCATGTATCTCCAGGTTTCGAGGTGATAGCTTATCTTTGGAGGCACAAGGCAAAGGCATGGCATGGTCATAGATGACTCTGATTTATGTATTGGGACCACCTTTTTATAATGGGCCATTTTCCGCATCAAATCAATAATGTAAATATTGTTTTAAGAAATGAATAAAAGTTTCTTTATAAAAATCAGTTATTCTATACTTATGTTGTGATATCAATTTAGTAGCACCCCAATACTTGTATGCTTCCGCTGAGTCATTTTGGGGGTGTTACAATCACCATGTACATCAACACGTTCATCTCCACATACTCATACTTATATGAAGTTCATCCTCATAAAAAATAAAGTCAGAATGTTCAAGACAAAGTTTTACTTCAAAGTTAAAGATCAAAATGTCAAAGAACAAGTTCATGTATCAAATGAGGAAGACATTAGTATGAAGTTCAAAGTCTTTTCAAGACGTATGAGTATGGTGGAGAAGACGACAAAACAAATACATGAAGATGTTGATCAAAGGAAAGAAAGATCAAAAACGTTAATCAAATATCACAAAGCATGAAGGAACAAAGAATCAAGATAATTCTAAGACATTTCATGAAGTTCAAGATCAAGACGACTAATGATATCATCATAATGAAGCATCTAAAGAATGACATCCCTTAGGGGGAGATTATTAGACTTAAGAAAAGTGAGTGTCATTCTTAGATAGTATCTCGTGATTTGTATTTATCTTATATCGATTGTAAATGGTTTATGTAAGTTGTAAAAACCATGAGTATTTATATTTCATCCTAAGCAACTATTCTATCCCATATCACCCCATCTAGTAAACCATGTAAGGGTTCCTTCCCTATAAAAGGAACCCATGACCTTCCATTTGATGTGTGGAACACTAGTGAAACTCTAGGGGTAAGGTTACTAGGTTCTTCCATTCTTCCTCTTGTATCATCTTTTTTTGGGTAAAAGGCCTTCCGCCCGGTAAAATATATATTACACCAAAAAACATTAAAGAACAATGGATGAGGGTGACTCCCCCACCTGGGCCCGATCAAGGCTAAAAACAACTGCACCACATGTGCATCAAAACAAAGCAAACCAGCTAAACAAAAAGCTAACAAAAGAAACAATAAGAAAATGTTTATGACATGCCATAAACACGAACACCTAATTATTTCTTTGTGCGACCTTGCACCTTGAAATCTCCCAAAGATTTAGAAGAATTAGCAAAGTATGTAGAAGTGTAATTTGGATCCTACACCTCATCGTCACTTGACTCGCCTTACATTTCTAAAACTTGTTTCCCCTCGGGATCAAATGCAAGAAAATCAAAAGGGTTCGGAGTTGCAAAATTATTATCTTGTGTAACCTTCTTCTGACTTATGTTCTTTGAAGAAGATGCAACATTATTAGTATTACCCATCTTATTCTTTTGACGGTAGTAGAAACTGGGTTTAGGTTTGTTTAAACGAACATCGTCAATGTTACGATCCTTTTCATGTTGATTCCATTTCCCTTTCTTTCGCGTAACTTCCACAAAACCATCCTCCGGAAAGGCCATATTTCGACCTCATACTACGAGCATAGTAGTCAACCACCGAAAAGGCCAAAATCTTACCAATAAAATATCCGTAAAGTGTATTCTTGAATTTATTACTAACCTTTTCCATGGTTGCACGTGGTATAGCAACATCAGCCCCTTCACAAGAAATATCAGATTCCAATGGGCACACAACCACCTTTGGTTTAGACGATTCAGGTTGCAAAACCTGTGCAAACGAAATAGTTTCGGGACTCTTGGTGACCGCTTTTGGTACATATTTCGTTTGAGCAGCAGCAAGGCTTGCATTAGCAGGTGACGCATCATCACCATTAGCAAAAGAAACCTCATTCTGACCACAACTCTCCTTGTTAGGCCCTCCATCTTCAAATTGAACCACACAATTTGCCCTAGCAGGAATTCTGTTGGACCGAATCATGTTACCATCAATGTTATTCACTTTTTTCGCTAAAGAACTCAATAACTCACTATAATTTTCCTCTCCTTCCTTCATCGTCATCACAAAACCAACAGCAAACAACCTAAACAAAACATGCAGCAGCAACAAAGAACCACGAAAGCCCTATTCGAATGGCAAAGAAACTTTAATAACCTTAATGATGACGACTACGACCCAATAAAAACCAAACCCTAATCAGCCGAAAAAAAACCCTAAAAACAAAAAAAGACCCAAAATCTTTGCAACAGCAATTGAATGGAGATGAAAGAATGATAAAAGATCGCTCCCCAAGCACATACAACGTTAATAGCAGGGAAATATTGGGCAAGAATCGATTTAGGTTTCATTATGGGTGGCGGCTAGGGTTAGGAGTAGAGAGAGTTTTTCCATTTTTTAGGTTAGTAACTTATTCCTCTTGTATCATTTTCTTCTTCTTAATCTAATATTCTTTCTTTACTCTCTTCATCTTCTTATCTTCTTTTTGTGTGTGAAATGAGTTAATATTGGGTCCAAACAGTACCATTAAAATAGGTACATTGGATTTCAAAAATGTGTATTTTGTAGAAGAGCTTAAGTTTAATCTCTTTAGTGTCTCACAGATGTGTGACAAAAAGAATAGAGTTTTTTTTTACTTACACTGAATGTATCATCTTATCTCTAAATTTTATGTTGATTGATGAAAGTCAAATTCTACTTAAAGTTCCTAGAAGAGATAATATATACAGTGTTAATTTAAAGAACATGGTTCCTAAAGGTGGTTTAACTTGCCTTTTTGCAAAAGACACATTGGATGAATCTAAACTTTGGCATCGAAGGCTTGGACACTTAAACTTTAAGACAATGAATAAATTGGTTAAGGGAAATCTTGTAAGAGGTTTACCTTCCAAGCTTTTTGAAAATGATCAAACCTGTGTTGCTTGTTAGAAGGGAAAGCAACACAAAGCCTCTTGTAAGTCCAAAACAGAGAACTCAGTCAGCTTACCATTACATATGTTGCATATGGATTTGTTTGGTCCAACATTTTTAAAAAGCTTAATGAAAAAGATGTATTTCCTAGTTGTCACAGATGACTTTAGTAGGTTTACTTGGATTTTCTTTTTAGCTAAGAAGGATGAGACTAGTGGCATCCTTAAGTCCTTTATAACTAGGATAGAAAATCTAGTAAATCACAAGGTTAAGGTAATAAGATGTTACAATGGAACTAAGTTTAAGAACCAAGAGATGAATTAGTTTTATGAGATGAAGGGTATTATGAGACAGTATAGTGTAGCTAGAACTCCTCAACAAAATAGTGTAGCTAAGAGGAGAAATAAAACACTAATACTGCTTGCTATGTGCAAAATAGAGTGTTAGTTGTTAAGCCTCATAAGGGCCCATATGAACTTTACATGGTAGAACACCAATATTAAGTTTTATGAGACCATTTGGGTGTCCTGTTACTATTCTCAATACCATAGATCACTTAGGCAAGTTTGATGGTAAGGATGATGAAGGGTTCTTTGTTGGATACTCTCCGAATAATGAAGCTTTTAGAGTATTCAATAGTAGAACAAGGATAGTAGAAGAGAACATGCACATTAAGTTTAGTGAGAGTACACCTAATGCTGTAGGTAGTGAACCAGATTGGCTGTTTGATATTGATGCACTAACCAAATCAATGAGTTATGAGCCAATTGATGCAGGTACACGATCTCATGATTTTGCAGGTACAAAATCAAATGATAATGCAGGTCAAGCTAGAAAGGAGACAAGGCTTGGCAAAGATTACATTTTGTTGCCATTATGGACTGGTTATCCACCTTCTTCCACAGATCCAAAGAGTTCTCCAGATGATGGATCCAAACCTTCTAATGATGATGGAAATAAAACTACCGAAGGTCCAGATACAGAAAATGACAGTGATGATCAAGAGCAGGATGATAAAGTTAATAGTCATAATGATATTAATACTGCTAGTGTTGTTAATAGCACTAACAATATTAATACTGTTAGTTCACCTGTTAATGCTACTAGTGTTGAAGTTAATGTTGTTGGAGAAAAGGAGTATCCATTTGATCCAAACATGACTCCTTTGGAAGATTCCAACATATTTAGCTACTCTTGTAGTGATGAAGATGAAGATGATGTTGACATGGCTGACTTGACCAATTTAGATACTACAATTCTAGTCAGCCTTGTTGCAACTACCAGAGTTCACAAAGATCATCCTTTAAATCAAGTGATTGGAGATGTACAATCTGCTACTCAAACAAGAAACATGATAAAGAATGTGAAGGATCATGGGTTCATCAGTACTCTTAAACAAAGATCAACCCATAAAGAACGGATCATGGGTTCATCAGTACTCTTAAACAAAGATCAACCCATAAAGAACTGTTTGTTTTCTTGCTTCTTATCACATGAAGAACCTAAGAAGGTGATTCAAGCACTAAAAGATCCAAGCTGGATAGAGGCCATGCAAGAAGAGCTTATGCAATCTAGGTTACAAGATGTTTGGACTTTGGTGGAGTTACCAAATGGTAAAAGGGCTATTAGTACTAAATGGGTCTTCAGGAACAAAAAGGATGAAAGAGGTATAGTGATAAGAAACAAAGCAAGATTAGTAGCTCAAGGATACATACAAGAAGAAGGGATAGACTATGATGAAGTCTTTGCCCCTATTGCAAGAATGAAGCAATCACACTATTCTTAGCTTATGATTCATATAAAGACTTTGTGGTGTATCAAATGGATGTTAAAAGTGCTTTTATCTATGGAAAGATTGAAGAAGAGGTGTATGTTAGCCAGCCACCAGGATTTGAAGATCCAGACTTTCTAGATAGAGGGTATAAAGTTGAAAAGTCACTTTATGGTTACATCAAGCTCCTAGAGCCTGGTATGAAACCTTGTCAACATACCTGCTGGACAATGGATTTGAAAGAGGGAAGATTGAAAAGACATTATTCATCCAAAGGCACAAGAAATGATATTCTGCTGGTCCAAGTTTATGTGGATGATATCATTTTTGGTTCTACTAAGAAGGAGCTATGCATTGCTTTTGAAAAGTTGGTGCATGAAAAGTTTCAGATGAGTTCTATGGGAGAGCTCACATTCTTATTGGGACTACAAGTAAAGCAGAAGAAGGATGGCATATTTATCAGTCAAGATAAGTATGTTGCTAAAATTTTGAAGAAATTTGGGTTTTCTGAAGTCAAGAAAACTAGCAAACCAATGGAGACTTCAAAGCCTCTGCTCAAGGATGAAGATGGTAAAGAAGTAGATGTTCACATTTATCGATCAATGATTGGTTCATTGATGTACCTTACATCTTCAATACCTGATATTATGTTTGCAGTGTGTGCATATGCCAAATTTCAAGTCAATCCAAAGGTTTCACATCTTCAAGATGTGAAAATGATTTTTAGGTACTTGAAAGGCAACAAAAATTGGGCCTTTGGTATTAAAAAGATTCTCCTTTTGATTTGGTGGCATACACTGATTGTGATTATGCTGGCGCAAGCTTGGATATGAAGTCTACAACAGGAGGTTTTCAATTCCTTGGGTGTAGATTGATGTCATAGCAGTGCAAGAAATAGACTTTGGTTGAAAATTCCACAACTAAAGCTGAATATGTGGCTGCTTCAAG
Source organism: Chrysanthemum lavandulifolium (assembly GCA_022545495.1). Classification (NCBI taxonomy): domain Eukaryota; kingdom Viridiplantae; phylum Streptophyta; class Magnoliopsida; order Asterales; family Asteraceae; genus Chrysanthemum; species Chrysanthemum lavandulifolium. The sequence continues at coordinate 376,079 of JAHFWF010000091.1, read as the reverse complement.
TTGCTGTGGACAAGTGCTCTGGATTCAGAATCAACTGATGGATTATGGGTATAATTTTATGCAAACCAAAATCTTTATTGACAATAACAATACTATTTGGATCATTAAAATCCAGTTTTTCACTAAAAAACAAAGCATAAAGAGATCAGACATCTTTTTATCAGAGATTCAAATGATAAGAAATTGATTAGAATGGTTAAAATCCATATTGACAAGAATGTTACAGATTTTCTTACAAAAGCTTTTGATGTAAGTAGATTTCAATATTTGGTTGGTAGTATTGGAATGTTAAATCCTTAAAGTCTATTATCTCTTTATGTTTTTGTAAAATTTTTGTATGGATTAGTGTTGTTATTTAGGTCTTAAAAGTTTCTGCTATCAGCTTAAAAGTTTCTGCTGTTAGTTATACTTACTACTGCTAAGTATAATCATATGGTGATCATTATGCAAAAGTGTTATTGCTTGTATTTTTCTTGGTGTTTGTACTAACATTTCGTAGAATTAGCAAAGAAAGTTGTTTGGATTGAATTGGATTAAATGCTGGTGACTTACAGCTGCTAGGAATAACTTAATACTGCTAAGCATAAGTTAATGCTGCTAGGCCATATTACTTGATACGCGTACAACGCGCGTTCGGGGTCAAAGGAACTTCCTTTTCGTCGAGCAAGTTTTTCAACACCCTAGGCAGTGAACCTAATCGTTGTAGTGTAGTATTAGGGTAAGCCTCGGGAATTGATATCGTTCTCTAGTGGAATAGGAATGCTAGTGAAAAATTACTACGCTAAGGTTGGGGTTGAGGAAGATTATTTTTTTATCTTTTTTATGTTTTTTAGAAAATGGAAAGGTACGAATCTCGGGGTTTGGATTTGGGGGTTGGTATTTCTACCGATTACTCTACTATTCTAATTATCTAAACTAAGGTGAGTGTAGTCTATGTCTATTATTGTGTGCTCTTATGATGATTAAAAATGTGTTTACTTAGATGTTATTACTCCCTAGTTATCTCCTATTGATGGTTGAATTGTCACGTCCTTATTCTTAACGCGTTGTGTTTCTAAGGTCGTAGGGTATGCGTTTATCCCTAACTTTTTGAAACTACCAAAGGTTAATGACTACGAAATCTCTAGGATTCATAAACTTAACACTAAGGTTATCTTTGGATATCTAGCCTACAATTCCACTAGTAACTATAAGGTAAGGTTCAACAAAGATTAATCAAGCATTAATAGCACAACGAATGACCTATCACAATACTAGGTCAATAACAATTAAGATAAGAGACAACCAATAAATATTCAATAACTAGGTTTCATATTATCTAAGCAAACACACAAGTAAATTAGCCGGACATGGAGAACATGCAAGCATACACACAATCAATTGAAGTAATGATTAAATCAATGAAGTAAAACACTTATGTTGTTGTAAAATAGGGTACGGAACCCTAAGATACTGTACAAGACAGCCTTGGTTCGGTTTAGGTTTTTACTCCACAAAACTACCTCTCTAAAAACTAAAAAATTCAGATTCTATATATAGTGTTACAAAATGCGACGGCATCACTCTTTAATTGTGACGCCGTCGGGTCGCCGCCATTAGGGTTTCGTCTTGGCCACGTCAACTCTGTGACGGCGTCACCTTATGCTCGTGACGCCGTCGGCTTCAACCTCTGACGCCGTCTAAATCCAAATCTAGGTCGTCTGAGTTGCGGCGCCCTACTCTTTTAAACCTGATGCCGTCACTTGTAAATAAGCAATTTGGCTACTGAGTCGTCTCAAGATGTGTCGCGACGGCGTCGCAGTTAAGTCCTGATGCCGTCCCCTTTCAATTCTAGCAGCTTGAGTGTCTCGATTCTTGACTTTGGTCATTTTCTTCATATATTCGCGCCTTTTCGTCCAAATAAGTGTCATTCCAGCAATTTGCCTTCAAGAGACCTAAAAAGTGAAAAGGAACGAAATTAAGTAATAACGGATACAAAAGTGATCAATTAAGGGCTTAAATGACCCCTCAAAAAGTTACCTTTTAAATCCTTATCAAATATCCCTACATTTGGCATTTGCTTATCCTCAAGCAAATGTGCTTTTAGCCAATTGATTTATAAGTTAGGGGTCATGAAGCTTTAGTTTAGAACGATTCACAAGACATATAAGCCCCGCAAAAGTCATAACAAGCACAGAAATTACATACTATACTCACATCTCTCGGGTGTATATAAAATATAACAAGTTGGAAATGGAAGATAAACACTCATTAACCGGTCCTAGTACATAGATTACCATAGGCTTGAGACTAGATCAAACCTCCATCGCTTTGGCGTAAGCACCTAGGAAAGACTATCCAAGAGGTGTTTTAAAGTGTTGTAACGTTAGGCTTACGGTAGGGAAACAAAGGGTTTGGTGGGATAGGCGATTTAGTGGTGGCAAGTCAAAATCTTTATGTTACAAGCATGCGAAGAATGGCGTTGCTAAGCCAAGACTCGACACTCTAAACTCTAGATAAATTGAAACAAACGAACATAAATTTAAAAATAGATGTAGGATGGTAGCCAGTATGTTTTTTTTTCCTTTTTTTTTTTTTTTTTTTTTTTTTTTTACACTCTATTTTTTCTTTTCTCTTTTTCTATTTTTTTCGATTTTTTTCATACACTTTTACTCTACCATCCTCTACGATAACATCAAAATGATAGGGATTTATAGGCACATCCCTACACTTGAGTTTTATTACTCTAACACTAATTTGACCCGAATTGAAAAGATCAAAACACTTGGAGTACATTATTACGCAAATAAAGGAATTTGAATTTAACGTTCCTTCCGTCATTTCATAAAATTTAACTTTTCCCATGAGTCCCAATCATCCCAAAACTGTGTACAAAGGATATGACTCGACTTAGCAACTTATGCAAGCAACTAGATAATTGAACTAAGGGTTTAGTATGATAACAATAATGCACTAAAAGTGAGTGCATACAAGGTAGGCTAAGGCGATTTGGGTGTATATTTGAGGGTGGATTGTAAACAATGCTCTTCTTTGATATTCCGAAAAACTGAAACATCATGAGAACCGCGAAAAGGATAGGCTCTGAGGGGTTAACTAGGGGTATCGTGTACTAAAGATGAGTACAACGCAAGGGTGTAGGGGAATTACTCAACCGATGTGGAAGAAGTAATTATATTACGGGTATCAAACAAGGGTTATCCTAATGCCTCTTATCATTTAGTTATTCCTAACTACACAAGTGTAGTCTTACTAGCGATCTCGGAATGCATCACAAAACAAGTTCTAGAATCTATTATACTACCGGTTCACACTCGAAGCATTAAAGTGGAATGCTTTAATTCCTACAAATATAAGGGCGATCCTCACATTTTGGGTGGAATTTAAGTGGTAAAGGGGTTTTGTGCTAGTCATATAACTTACTATCCATGAGAGGCTTTATTAAGACTAATGGCCCACTCCTATATGTCAAGAAAAATTTTAAATTTGGTGCCAAAATTACCATAACCGATATTTCTCATGGTTTATTACACAAATGAGATTGGACAAGGCAAATAGTCAAGGATAAGCATAGTTTCAAAGTTCCCGTTTTATTTTCTCTCCCTACACTTAAACTGAACATTGTCCCCAATGTTCCCCGAAAGTATCAAAGTTATGATAATGGAAGGTAATTAAAAACGAAAAAAAACTAGTACTCCCTTGATTAGCTCGGTAGGATCCGTGTGAAGTAGTGGTTAAATTTTTTTTCAAGAAGAGTGTTTGCGTTAAAAGCTCCTTCCAATCTTATGTATCTTCTTCTGGATAAATTAAACCTGCACACTTGAAGAAAACAAATGAAACCTTCGCGTAAAATCGGTGGTAACAATATATATATATATGACTCTACTAAACTAGGATATAATGTTTGTGGAATAGATGTTTACAGATTTTCTGGAAAATTAAGACCTGGAAAATTCCAAAAATTTATAAGTAGCTCGAAAACGAGAAAAGTTAGTAAGCGGTTTCTCTCCTCCCGACGTCGTCGGTTGCGACCAGACCGTCAGTTATCCCGAGAACTCGGTCTCGCGATTTTACGGAAAAATTCTGGAAAATTTTTATCTTTAGATTCTGAAAAAATTTCCTACAAAACATCCATTATGACTCGATACAAGCATTTGACTCGAACAAACACACACATATATATATATTTTAAATAATTGTAATTCTCATGTTCACGTTCTTTTTGAAAACGTGTGTAATCCTCCCTACACTTATCCCTTATGTAAAATACCTTTATATGTAATTAAGACGAGGTTAAAGACAAAATAAAGCATTTTTACAAATTCAAACATGAGAATACACAATCAAATAAAAGATATACGACACAAACAAGCAAAAAATTAAGCATGGGTTGCCTCCCACGAAGCGCTTTTCTTTATTTATGAGTCTTGTAGCTAGACTCGAAGTCGTGCCCCTACGTTGGCAAGTTTTTCATTCTCAATGAGAATTCTATCAAATTGACAAAATTTTCATCGACTCTATACTTAGGCCCTAGGGTCAAGCAATTCTTATAATAAAGTCTCCTTTTCTCCCACATGAAGTTCAAACCTTTTTCAACATTGTCTTTGCTTTTTTCCTCAAAAGCTCTAATGTTATCTCGTTCAAAAAGGGATAGAGTGCCATATCCATTCGTCTTCCAAGGCATTCTATAAGTGATCTCATCATTTCCTTCCTTAAACCTAACCGTTCCGTCAAACTTGTTATGGCTCATTTTAGACTTTTCAACAAACGGTTTTCCTAACACTACTTGGGATAAGCTATAGTCAATGACACATCCGATGTCTTCTAGGACCACAAAATCAACTAGGTAGGTGAAATTACCTATAAAGACGTGTACATCTTTGACTCTTCCCACAAAGTTGCAAACCCCTCCTGGATACTTAGGGTCCCTCCTAATCTTAAGTCGCTCATTCATAATGTCATTGTAAACAGCTGATGACATCATATTAATAGGAGATTCCGTATCTATGTAAGCATGTTCAACATTCCTATATCCGATCATACAAGGGATTTTGAGGTTCAAAGGATTTCCTCTCCTAATCTTTGGACATATCCTAATGATGGGTGATCGGGGATTATCGATTATGTATTGATGGTAAGCAACCTCTTCCTTAGTGGGGTAAAGATTGAAATAAGCACTATCCTCCTCATTCACGTTTTTATCCACTAAGCCATTTTCCGAATTACTGTTGATCATGGAGCCAACCACAGAAGCGCTGACCACTTTCTCAATAGCTTCCCTAATTGTGCTATCAAATACCTTTTGCAAATCTTGAAGGTCGGTGTTTCTACTCACATAACGGCTTCGGCGGTTGTGTTGGTCATTGGGTTGGGTTTTGAGTGAAAGTGATTTATTTGGTGGTGGGTTGTTGTTTGATGAGCAATCACCTTCCATGATGAAAAGTGATGGGGTTACTAACAAAGGTAAAAAAGAAGGGGGATAACTACGAGGAAGCTAAAAATGGGAAAAAAATCTTACTTGATAGGAATCAAGCAAGGGAACCTAAATGAGGTGGAAATCTAACTAGCTATTCTATTCCCCGGCAGCGGCGCCAAAAACTTGATATGCGTACAACGCGCGTTCGGGGTCAAAGGAACTTCCTTTTCGTCGAGCAAGTTTTTCAACACCCTAGGCAGTGAACCTAATTATTGTAGTGTAGTATTAGGGTAAGCCTCGGGAATTGATATCGTTCTCTAGGGGAATAGGAATGCTAGTGAGAAATTACTACGCTAAGGTTGGGGTTGAGGAAGATTATTTTTTTTTTATCTTTTTTTATGTTTTTGAGAAAATAGAAAGGTACGAATCTCGGAGTTTGGATTTGGGGGTTGGTATTTCTACCGATTACTCTACTATTCTAATTATCTAATTATCTAAACTAAGGTGAGTGTAGTCTATGTCTATTGTTGTGTGCTTTTATAATGATTAAAAACGTGTTTACTTAGATGTTATGACTCCCTAGTTATCTCCTATTGATGGTTGAATTGTCACGTCCTTATTCTTAACGCGTTGCGTTTCTAAGGTCGTAGGGTATGCGTTTATCCCTAACTCTTTGAAGCTACCAAAGGTTAATGACTACGAAATCTCTAGGATTCATAAACTTAACACTAAGGTTATCTTTGGATATCTAGCCTACAATTCCACTAGTAACTATAAGCTAAGGTTCAACAAAGATTAATCAAGCATTAATAGTAGAACGAATGACCTATCGCAATACTAGGTCAATAAAAATTAAGATAAGAGACAACCAATCAATATTCAATAACTAGGTTTCATATTATCTAAGCAAACATACAAGTAAATTAGCCGGACATGGAGAACATGCAAGCATACACACAATCAATTGAAGACATGATTAAATCAATGAAGTAAAACACTTATCTTGTTGTAAAATAGGGTATGGAACCCGAAGATAATGTACAAGACAGCCTTGGTTCAGTTTAGGTTTTTACTCCACAAAACTACCTCTCTAAAAACTAAAAAATTCGGATTCTATATATAGTGTTACAAAATGAGACGGCGTCACTCTATATTTGTGACGCCGTCGGGTCGCCGCCATTAGGGTTTCGTCTTGGCCACGTCAACTCTGTGACGGCATCACCTTATGCTCGTGACGCCGCTTCAACCTCCTCGGCGCCTGCGGATCCAAATCTAGGCCGTCTGAGTTGCGACGCCCTGCTCTTTTAAACCTGATGTCGTCACTTGTAAATAACCAATTTGGCTACTAAGTCGTCTTAAGATGTGTCACGACGGCGTCGTAGTTAAGTCCTGACACCGTCCCCTTTCAATTCCAGCAGCTTGAGTGTCTCGATTCTAGACTTTGGCCATTTTCTTCATATATTCGCGCCTTTTCGTCTGAATAAGTGTCACTCTAGCAATTTGCCTTCAAGAGACTTAAAAAGTGAAAAGGAACAAAATTAAGTAATAACGGATACAAAAGTGACCAATTAAGGGCTTAAATGACCCCTCAAAAAGGTACCTTTTAAATCCTTATCTTTATTGCTACTGGGGTTACTACTGCTGGGTAGTTAAAGGTTACAACTGCTGGTTTTGGTGGTTCAGGGTACTGGTTTGAAACTGTATCAATTGGGGGTATAAGTACATCAGTTAAGGGTTTCAAACGATTTCACACATAATTATTCTCTCAGAACATAAACCCTAACTCATCTTTATCGCTCAATTTCAAAATCAAATACAATGTCAAACCTATCTTTTGCTGATTCTCAAAACATGATCGCATTTTTGGAAAAACCCAAAGAGGCGGAAGGATTTGAATAGATAATTGATTTTCTTAATGCGCACCCTATTAGGTTGATGTGTCTCTCGTGTGCAAGTTTTATAAATTTATAAACACGATTTATCCGGGCAATTACTTTAACACATACGAGCAAGTATACTCGTTCATGATAGCAAAGGTGGATAAGTCGAGATCGTCCCAAGGGATTAGCGTTTAGTTTGTTAAATTTTTTGAGGCAAGAAAGCTTGTCAAGGCTTTCCTTCAAAGTGATGTTTTTATAAAAATGAAATTAAAGAAACATATACTTGTGTGAAGTCCATAGTCAATTATCAAGAGTGTTCATGAAAGCTTGGTGTAAACTTGATGCAATGCACAAATCATAAGCAAATGATTTCCAATCCATGGTTCATGTTTTGTAAAAATCATTTTAAGAATAAAAACACATAGGTAATCCTTTCGGTCCTTAACCTAATGATTATTCTTTAGAAAATCCATTTGTTTGTAAAAGATTCTTATTCAACTTGTTCTTACGAACACTTTCGGCCTTTACGTGATGAAACCGTTTCTAGTCTTGTTTTAACAAGTGAATGTGATGAGTGTCAATCATCATATCCCCATACTAGTTTGTCACTAACGTTTTGGAATAAAGCATAAGAGAAATCCTTTCGGTCCTTTATCTTCAAAATGTTTTACCAACAAATTAAACAAGACTAGTAGTTATTCCAACAAACTCATTAAACAAGAACATTTACATGCATCATATATATAAGAACACTCCTACAATTGCCTACATCCTTACACACAAGTATACTCAAGAATTACTACATTAAAACCATAACATAACACAAGTAGTAACGATGTAATTCATATAATTCATAAGAATAGAGATTCATGACAAAGTTCATAAGAATACCTAAACTTCGGATTACAAGAACTAGAAAATTGTGGAACTATAGCAACCACGCACCTCCAAACGCCTTATACTACCCGTACAGCTCCAAATGACTACCAAATGGTTGAGAATTGTTCTCACCAAGGTCCTGGACGTTTTACAGATGAAATGGGACTTTTGGGATGAATAAAAATGTTTGGTAATATTATTGGTGTAAGCCTATTACTCTTTGGGGCGTGTCACACTAAACTACTAAGTCTATGTGCATTATATAGCTAAGAACTCTTCACCAACAAGCCAAAAACGTCCAGAAGGAGTTATTAACTAAAAATGATCGGACTCCAATGATTTATAGAAGTTATGGCATCCATAAATGAGAGAAAATGTAACTATAGCTTCCCCAACCGGATCGGTTGCGAAGCAGCCGATCGGTTGTGTTTTGACCATTATCCAGCCGATTCGGTTGCGGGCTCCAACTGATCGGCTGGATGCCTTCCGTACATCATATTTTGACTTTTCTTGACTTTTCTCGATGCATGCCTTTTTCCTTGCTTTCGATGCTGATTTCCAAGATAAAACTTAATATTTTTTGATGTAGATACTTAAAAATCCTCGTGCTTCCAATCATCGAGTCCTTGAGCCTTCTCACCTATCTTTTCTTTCTCGGGAATTGTCCGAATGTGCATGAAATCGTCATTTCTTCGCCTTTTACGATACCTGGCTACATTCACATACAAATATGCTTCTTTTGCACTTTTGCAACAATTATGTGTAAATATAACCGATTGTCATACACAAAACTAACAATAACACTACTAAAAACATACTCATTCTGAGCGTTATCATATTCCCCATACTTAAGTTCTACTCGCCCTTGAGTAGGTCTAGCATATATTAAAAATCGATTTCAATGGTCTCAACACCGTGGTTCCAAAAATCTAACAATCACTTCAAAATAAATAATTATTAATTTGCTTTTAATATGTGAAAATTCTGAAAATGAACCAAATAACTTTTGATAACTTAACTAAACACCTCACGAATGATTTTAAGAATTCACTCAACACTCATATATTGGTGGGTATATGTAAATCACTCAATGCCTTGTCATGATTTGTGCTTCTTACCATAAGCTTGTATCAAGACAAATAAAATAAATTCATCAAAGAGGTCTTTTATTCGGGTTATAACGTTAAGGCTTTGGGTTTATAAAAGGTATGGATAAGGCATGGGATGATTTATCAAATTGGTTTAAAAAGAAAAATAAAGTCAAGTCTAAACCCCCATGTTGCTAGCCATCGAACAAACCACAATCCCGAAAATGATTATAATCGCCTCTTCTTCACATATCGATCTCCAAACATATATAACTCATTTTAGCTCATTGGCTAATCAATATACTCTATAATATAACACATTGGCTATAATTGTCATCACATAATCTTTTTTTTTATTCCCCCACACTTCGTATGAGCATACACCACAAAAAATACAAACGAGAAAGACGTCTCCTTCATCTTTGTTGGAAAATGGCACACACGAATGACAAAGTGTAGCTTCTTCATAATCATCAAAAACAATCCAACACTCCAAACAACTAGCAACAAACCAATAGACATTGACATGGGTTGGCTAAGGTTTTAAGGTGTAAAATATTTTGTATTTTTCTTCATTTAACAAAAAACGAAAAGATTGGCTCGGAAGGTGTAACTAAGGGTATCTAGTGCTAAAAATGAGCACTAACAAATGAGTCAATTTTAAGTGGTTAACTAACCGATGTGGTTAGCAAAAAATATTAGATGTAAAATGGAAGGTCATTTGGGTTAAATCCTACGATTGCCTCTTATCATTTGAACATATTTTTATCACGCGAAAGTGATTTTAACCGTAACGCATAACAAGTACAAGTTCTAGAATCGACATAATCACTGCCACACTCATATCAAAATATAAAACATAAAGATGCGTTTTATACAAAAAGAATCCTCACAATTAAGTGGAAAAAGGCTATAATGCGTACTAGTAGATGTTATCGAATCCAAAATGAATTACTCTCGTAACTTGGTCCAATTCCAAAATTTTCAAAAATCTCTTTTTACCATTGAAATAACCAAGTTGTTTTTAAATATATATATATAGAGTTAGGATCAAATAAGAAGATTACTTAAAATAAGAAGGAATAAGAAGAACTATAACCGCAAATCCGAGATGCACCGACCTAAATTAGATGCATCCCTATAATCTTAGATGCATTATAATTCACCATAGTGTGTTTTTTAGCTTTTAATCAGGTGCATATACGTATATTAGATGCATTTCATGATTTCTCTTGTTTTTTGTTCCTCTACACGTTCCGAAATCATGAAAATCAATTTCCACCATCTATACATTAAATTAACTTTCGAAACTTAAGATGTTGCATCTATATGAATAGAAATGCATCAAATGCAAGTCGTTGCATCTTAAATGCATGATTTTGGTCACTTTTCACCACTTCTTATTTTTAGTTACTTCTCACGGATCCTACTCTATATATATATATATATATATATATATATATATATATATATATATATATATATATATATATATATATATATATATATATATATATGTGTGAAAACAACTAGATAATCAAGGCGAACTTCTACTAGCTACTTGAATCCGAAAATTCTACCTAATAATCAAAACAAAACAAAACTAAAAAAATTTAAAAATCGTATCATTTTTCCTATTTTCTTCCCTCCCCATACTTAAGTTTTGCATTGCCCTCAATGTAATAAAATGAACTTCAAAGTAAAGAAAATGGGAAAATAAATAGTCAAAAAGATACCACAGGAGTAGATACGCAATATGCATATTTGGTCATAGGCACGCGAGTGAGTTATCCAACTCCAAATATTGACCAACAATAAGCTTCCGACATATCATTCCTGCAAACAAAACTGAAAAATATACACAACACACAAAACAAACAAACAAAACTAAACTAAAAACAATCCAAACGCTACTTAAAAATAAAAATAAACAACGTACGATAATAGTCCTAAAGAAATAGTTTGAGAGAGAGATAGAGAAAATATTGTTCGACACACATAAGCATTGTTTTTCCAAACCATCCAAATCACAATCAAATAATGATCCACTATCCAATCCAAGTTCTCAAAGGCATTATGTCAATTTCTTCCGGTAATCCTTTAAGTTTTCCACTTCCTACTTCTCTCAAATGAGCAAATCCTTCAGCATCCGTACTTCCGGTAACAATCGGTTCCCTAAACAAAACCATCCCCTTTTGGTTAAATAAACCCAGGATTTTTGCAATCCTATTAATAAAGTGTCCTCCACAAATATAATTATCGCTCCCTTGTACGGTCCTTTGATGAAGGTGCTTGGCAATCAACCACGCTACATCTAATGATCTTAAAGGATGTCTTTCCTCAAAAGTGAATAGTACCCAAAATAATCCTCGAGAATCCTGTCCACATCATGCGCCCTATGTAGTAGAGATTCAACTACTATCCTGTGAAACACTTGCAAAATTGGCTTCCTAATGGACGAAACTTTACTTTCACCATAAGTCAGCTCACTTTTCGCACTGATTTTTCTCCAAACCCCATTTTCATCTAATCCTTCCTTATTCCTATCACTCAACATAAGTATATATTTAAAATCCCGATTCCTTAAATCTTCCTCCGAATATAATCTTAGCAAATTACCAAATTGCCAAAATGTGATAACATGTTCTCTACCACCTAGCCTGAAAGTAAGACACTTGTCTGAGCAAACCCCAATAGCTGTAATGTCCGTCTTCATTCCAAAAGAACACATAAATTCTAAACATCATTCTTTGTATATGGGCTCATTGATGTTGAGAGCCCTCCCCCACATTTTCGTAGTTAGAATCTGCTTGTTCCATAATGTTCTCACTAACAACTTATCCTCTAGAATCTCATGGCATCCCAAATTTTTCAATACTTCCAATTAGTAATCCGTGGTCGGTGTACTTCTTTTCCTCCTATAGTTAGGAAAGTATCATTGAAACGCTTTCGACGATTATCACTCTCTCCACGCCAAAGAAGATTTGGGTGGCACTCTGGAATTGGCATTTCTTCTCCCTTCTTTCTTGCTCCTCGGGTTCGTGACGCGATCCCTTTTCCTGAAACATTCTTCACAACATAACCAAATCGGATTAGTGGTTAGAAACATGCAGTATTATCGTAGAAATCATAAATATAAGTTAATATAAGAGTGTTAGAACCAACGATAAAGTTTATAGAAGACCCGAAAGTCAAGTTAAAAATTTGCAATTTTCCTTCACAGAACCTGGAACCGGATCGGTCGAGGGGCAGCCGATCGGCTCCTCCCCTGACCATGATCCAACCAATAGGTTGCGATTCGCAGCCGATTCGTTCGTGGGTTCCGCAGTAGGCAATGGCCATCCAATTGACTTCCCACTAGATTTTTCAAATTCTAATTCACTCCTACAGTTCATTTGAATCTCAGTAATGATTTCTACAACCTCAATTCGCTCTTAATTCGCTTCCAAAACATCTTCCTATGACTTGTTCATCATTCTTAGAACTCAACTAATAACTCAACTTCAATTCCTCAATTAATTGTTCTAACAATAATGTGGCATCTAAAAATCACTGAAAATGCATCATCTAACAACTAGGAATCATCAATTGCAACTTCATTTGATTCAAGACTACCACCTAATTGAATCCGAAAATTCAATCAACTAATACTCATCCAATGTTGAATCAATCACTATAATTCTTTTTGCAATGCATTCCTACATCAATTACCCACTTAATTCCAAAGGATTACCTCTTAATTCGAATTCTATCAAAACCCCCAATTGGTGACCTAATTTGCAATTCGAATCAAAAACTCAAATTAAACCTTAATTAAGCTAATTGATTGCAGATGCTTACTTGTTTAGGTGCCATGATGAACTTCCAACTCTCCTAAAACCTTCAAATAACTACTTGGTGGTCGAATTTTTTAACTCCAAATGGAGGATTAGTGTGTGTGTGTGTTTCTAAAAAAAAATTGAATTTTTGGCACTTATACTTGCTTCCAACCGATCAGTCATGGACATGACCGTTCCGGTTTGCATTTTTTCAGAAATATTACCTTTTAACTTTACTTGGCCATTTTACCTTCCACGCAAAAATTATTTTACTCAAAAATTCGATTAAAGACGCACACAACAATTATCCAACCATTTGCAAATTCTATCAATATCCAAACTACTAACTCAAAACTAAATCATAAAATCTTATCATCATAGAACTTAAACTTAAACTCAAAAAGAAATTGATTATAAATAAACTTCGAACCATAATCAAAATAAAAATAAAAAGAAAATGAAATTCCAAAGTGCATAATAGTAAATTCCATCAAAAGATGAAGCACAAGCAAACAAGTGCTTTTTATTATTGCGGTGTTCCATTCTTCATTATCCTTCGAAGTATTCGTGTTTCAAGATATCTTTGCTTTGAAACTTCCCCGTTAGCTCACGATATGTTTCATGGGTCTTGAATTTCCTAACAAAGTTCCTCCCACTTGGGCATAATATGTCAAATTTCACATGACACTCTCCATCACCTTCCTGTTTCTTGTACACACTTGCTCCTTCGGGTCCCCACTCTAAGTTTTTCAATTGCACGGGCAAGGATACTAGAAAGTTCGTAAGCTTTTTATACACAAGAATATTCTTGAAGGGATTTTAAAAAGCTTTCATTGCAAAGTGTTCTCTCTATTTCGTCTTCTAAATCAAAATACGGTGGGACAAGTGGTCCATACATAGCATTTCCATGGTCATCATGACCCACTTCAAGTCAAATCATCATTATCCAAAAATTCCAAGTCTTCCATGAACCCCAAAACTTTACCTCTTGGTTTGGGATAATATGTTTGTTTGGCAATTCCGTCATCAATGGTCATTGTTCCCCTTCCCATGTCAATTATAGCTCCACACGTTCGAAGAAAAGGTCTTCCAAGCAAAAGAGGTAAAATCTTATCTACCGGAATATCCAAAACAAGAAAATCGGCTAAGTAAGGTTGATAACCAATTTGTACCCTTACGTTCTTAACCTCTCCCATGGCCTTGGCCTGAGAATTATCGGCCATTGTTAACTTTGATTGATTCGGTTGAGGGTTACTTAGCCCCAAATTCTTATATAGCGAATATGATATGACATTAACACTTGATCCGGTGTCCGCTAATGCATAGATCGGAGTGGTACCGTTAACTTTGATTGGTAGAACAAAGTTTCCCGGATCACTCTCCTTTCTTGGAATCCCCCTAAATAAAATTATATCCCTTTCTTCCTCCGTTAGGTTTTTGTCTTCCAAATGAGCTCTTGCCAACATCACCGCATCGAGTTTCTTGCAGTACATTACATAATCTTGCAAAACTTCAATGACGGGTTTCTTTTCATTTAGCTCAATGAATTTTTGCTCTAGGTTCAGAAGAATAACCTCCTTTTGTTCTTGTGTCAAAGGTTTAAAGGTGGGTGGTGAATGGGGTGGTGATGGTGAGAAATCTTGGCTTTTGGTGGTGGTAGTGGTTGGAGTAAGTTTATTTGATGAAGTTTTCTTCCTATTCGCTTTGCCCATCTTCAAAACCTCCAAATTTTCATTTTTACCATACTCCATATTTCCACACAACTCCGTTAGCATATCATTCACATTCTTTTCCTCCTCTAAATCCGTGATATTGATCCTCATTTGTAACACCCCTGAAATCTTAATGACAGTGGAAGACTAATTCGGGTGTTACTCGAATGGAGATCATAGTCAATAATTATAGAAAACGACTCAAAAGAGGCGTTTTATTAAAAGTAGTTATAATTTATCGAAAACTCATAGTTGTTACAAAACATTGTAAATTTTTCAAGCATTTTCCCAAAATAAAGATCATGAGTTTGAAAGAAATGACAACTTTATGTTTACACCACCAGAAAAGCCTTGCCATGCTCCACTCCGTGCCTTGGTCATAATCTTCACTGATTACCTAAGATACATGCTTAAAAAGGTCAACAAAAATGTTGAGTGAAGTTCATAGGTTTAAATAACAGTTGAACATAAGTATATGAGCATGATCATTGTAAACTAACAATATCATAAAGAAAATCACAGATTACTATGCGCTAAGCTCATGCAACCAAGACTCAACTGCATACACCGAATTACTGGTGTATGTAAGTTTTGTCCCAAAGGAGGTAATAGCCAATTACCTAATGCAATTCAAATATGGTGCGCCCCGGTTATTTCTCTATAACCAAGACGGGGTCGTTACTCCCCATAGTTCTATTCACTATATCTGCGTTCACTCGCGGTGACTAATGGTTCATGATACAGGGGACTTATGGCTAAATACTTAGGCAGTACCAATAATCAAGAAGTGAACATTTTTGAAAAACCTTGTGTTCTAGTTTAGAGCATGTATCTCCCTCGCGGGGTTCGTAAAATAAAGTAAAATCGAGGCTATGAACTCACCTTGATGATATGAACAAGGACAAACAGATCAAGCAAAATGTAGCGGAGGTTCCAAACCGAAACCTAAAAATGATGAGATGGCGAGTCTCAGTTATGTTGAACATTTTGGTTCGCGACCAAAATAATAGTGCATTGAATATTCTTATTCAATAGGTCATTGAATTGTCCAATTCAATAGTGTGCGTGCGTGCTTAACGTTTTAAGTTAATTTTACTTGCTACATTGCCTTAGTTAATGATCCTCACTTACGCATAAGTGAAATGTTTTCCCCCGTTGTGATCTCGTAAAATGATCGCATTGTTGAGTATTTTAGCTTGTTTAGATCCCACGTGCGTTTTATCGGATTATATATATATAATTATATTCTTATGAATATATATATATATATATATATATATATATATATATATATATATATATATATATATATATATATATATATATATATATATATATATAACGATATCCGATAATAAAATACTCTTATGATCAAAATACTCGTTTTTACGAAGTAACGTTAAGTTTATAAGTTTTTCTAAACTTTTCCCGAATATACACTTTTTATCCTCAAGTTACGAAAAGTACAAGTTTAGTCCCTTAAGTTTGAGAAAATGACACTTTCTACCCGAATGTATTTTATATTAAACCTTTTCAATTTTGACAGTTTTACCCCTTGGGAAAACTACTTTTACGAAAACAGCTCTCCAAGGCTTGTTTTATCACGTTTAGACCTTAGGTTTTCCAAGTTTACACTTTTCACCCCAAACTTAACTTATAACTAGTTTTAAAAAATGACAAGTTCGGTCCTCGTGGTTTTATTCGTGCACATGCACGTAAAATCATACCCCTATACTTTCGAAAATGGCCACATTAGCCCTTAGACTTTTCGTACATGTTCATTATACGTAATATATGACCTTTTAACTTTTTAAAAGCTACGGTTTTAACCCAAGGACAACCATATTTGCAACTTAAGTCCAAAATACATTTTTAGAAAATGAAAACTTTGTAAAACGATCATGAACTTATTTCTAACTTATTTTTAGTGCATATTGGCTTATTCTTGTTCTATTGGGCCGGGTAAGAGCTTATTTGAACTTGGTTTGGGCTTATTGGGCTCGTAAGTTGGGCTTCAGCCCCGTTAGTTTTTACGTGAGGATTAAATGTGTACGAGAGTTCCTAACAATTTTTAGGAGATCTTGTAACTTTTTATGACTTGTTTTGACATGGTTATCAAGTCCTAATTTGTATCTAGTGTGTGACCATATGTCGTAGGGTGAGATGGTGCATCTAACGTGTTTATCGTGTGACATATCATATATAAATACGTGTGTTACTAAATGTAATAAGTCGAAATGAAATGAGCTTGGTGAAAACTTACTACACTCGTCAAGAGTGGAGATGAAACAACAAGTTGAGGATGATGCCGAGACCCCCTTGTTCTCCTTATAATGATATCCGACCTAATGTTGACCCAAGTTCCTTAAACCTTGCTTCTATTCGATTCCCTTTGCTCCTCTTTGATACCCACGGTGGATGGTTTGTGTTGATGTATGAGAGTAAGTATTTGGGAATTAAGTGTGGTAATGTGTGTGTGTGTGTCTAAGTCTTGTGAGAAGGTTTATAAAGAAAAAAGTAGCATGGCTTCTATATTTGTTTAATCTCCTTCCTACAAGTTCCTATACCTAAATCAACATGTGTGGATTGTTTTGAGGGTGTGCATGATGGCAGCAAAATATGGGGCACGTATTCTTGTGTAGTCGACTCAAGGGGACACTAAATCCATTGGGTAAACAAGTCAACATTGGTCAAATGGGATTAAAGTAGTTCTTAGGGTGTTTTTATATTAGTTTAGGGTGACTTTGGCCATATTTTACCTCTCCTTCCCCATACTACACGCAACATGTGACAAAAAGAATGGCATTTTTTTATTTGTTTGTGTCTTTTGGTTCCTAGTTGTGTTTGCATGATTTCCTTTCTCTTTTCTCGACCGGTTACACAACACAAGAAGAGTAGTATCATAAGTTTTCAAATCTTGTCATGTGGGTGTGTTGGGCTAGCAGCTAGGCCCAAAAAAATTAAGGGTGTTCGGGCTTGGTTTGTTGGATCGTGTACAAAGGCAAAGCCCAAGGGAAATTCAAGTATATTGGGCTCAAGTTGAGTAACGAGGCCCAAAGGAATGAGTTGGGCTTGAAATGGGTAGTGAGGCCCAAAGGAAAATGGTGTGGGCTTGGTTCAGTGGTATACGAGGCCCAATAGTAGTTGGGTTGGGTCGTGTGGTGATAAGAAGCCCAATAGGTTCCTAAGCCCAATATGATTTTGATATATTTTTATTAAAATTTATTTTGTATTTTTATAAATTTTTACATATTCGTTACGTATTTTAAGATTATCGGGATCGTGAGGAATTTTGTTCTAATCACAATGGTATGTTTATGAACGCTCAAACTGCGTTGATCATACATATGCCAAATGATATGCAAATGTGATGTTTAGAAAATTTCATGATGATATAAATCGTGCTTAATTTCTGATTAAGGTCTTAAGTAAAATGAAATTTTCTTCGACTTACAGATACCTACCCTTAAGAGAACCGCATCTCGCGGTTTAACTTCATGAGAGGTTGTCATGGGTGGTTAGATGAGCAGTGGGGATACTTGGACGCATTACATCCTCGCTCCCAGGTGAACTCTGCACCTCGTTTCTTGTGATTCCATCAAAATTTAACGATAGGAATGCGGCTTTGCTTAAGCCTCTTGACTACCCAATCCATGATCTCAACGGGTTCTTCTACAAAGCTAAGTTTGTCATTGAGCTGTATGTCCTTGAGGGGTACGACTAGAGTTTCATCCGATAGACACTTCTTAAGATTTGAGACATGCAAAGCGTCATGTACTCGACTAAGCTCTTTGGGAAGTTCGAGCTTATATTCCACTTGACCAATTCTTTGAAGAATTTTGAACGATCCTACGTATCGAGGTTTGAGTTTTCCTCTCTTTCCAAACCTGACCATTCCTTTCCAGGGTGATACTTTGAGCATTACTCGGTCTCCAACTTGGAATTCCGTTGGTTTTTTCCTGACATCTACGTAGCTCTTTTGTCTATCTCGAGCTGCTTGCAGTCGTTGCCTAATTTGCATTATCTTTTCAGTTGTCTCCTGGACAATTTCGGGGCCTGTGAGTTGTACTTCTCCAACTTCGCCAAACAACCGGCGATCGGCATTTTCTTCCATAAAGTGCTTCAAAAGGAGCAACTTTAATGTTGGCGTGGTAACTGTTATTGTAAGAAAATTCAGCCAGAGGTAAGTGCTTATCCCATCCTTTTCCGAAATTGATCACACATGCCCTTAGCATGTCTTCCATATTTTGGATCGTTCTTTCACTTTGTCCATCTGTTTGAGGATGGTACGCGGTACTCATATCCAAATTGTTACCCATGGCGTTTTGAAGTGTTTGCCAAAATCTCGAGGTGAATCGGCTATCTCGATCAGATATGATAGAGATCGATACACCGTGGCGAGAAACAATCTCTTTGATGTACAATCTAGCAAGTGTAATCATCTCGTCGTTCTCCTTGATCGGCGGAAAATGAGCGGATTTCGTGAGACGGTCTACGATGACCCAAATGGTGTCAAAACCATTAGAAGTTCTCGGTAACTTTGTGGTGAAATCCATTGTGATTCTTTCACATTTCCATACGGGAAGTTCTGGTTGGGTTAACAATCCTAACGGCTTTTGATGCTCTGCTTTGACTCTCAAACATGTCAAACATTTACTGGCATATTCGACGATATCAGCCTTCATGTTTGGCCACAAGTACAAAAGCTTTAGATCTTGATACATCTTGTTGGGACCAGGATGTATGGAATATTTTGATTTATGTGATTCATGCATGATAAGTTTTCGGATACCTTCGTAGAGTGGAATCCAACTTCGATCTTTGAAACATAACGTTCCGTCCGATCTTTTCACAAATCCATTTTCATTTTCCGGCATGCCATAAATCTTCTCATTCGGCATGTTTTCTTCTTTAAGTGCTTCAATCTGAGCTTCAAGAATTTTCGATGGTAGGGGTGAATTGATTACCATATCCAATGGTCTCACTCTAAGTGGCTTAGGGCGATCTTTTCTGCTCAAGGCGTCGGCAACAACGTTCGCCTTTCCGGGATGGTAACGAATTTGCAGTCATAATCACTGAGCAATTCTAGCCAGCGGCGTTGACGCATATTCAGTTCTTTTTTATCTAAGATTTGTTGAAGACTTTTGTGATCAGTGTACACTATACACTTGGTTCCGTACAAATAATGTCTCCATAATTTGAGTGCAAATACCACAACGCCAAGTTCTAGATCATGAGTAGTATAAATCTTCTTATGAGTTTTGAGTTGAAGGGATGTGTAAGCAATCACTTTGTTGCTTTGCATGAGAAAAGCGCCTAAACCCATGTGTGAAGCATCGCAATATACTATAAAATCTTCTACTCCTTCAGGTAGTGCCAAGATGTGTACTTCACAAAGCTTGTTCTTTAGGAGTTGAAAAGCTGATTCTTGATCATCTCCCCATTCGAATTTCTTTGTTTTCTCGGTTAACTCGGTCAATGGTTTTGCTATCTTCGAGAAACCTTCGATGAATCTCCGATAATAACCAGCAAGTCCTAAGAATTGACGAATTTTAGTGGGGTTGGTGGGTACTGACCAATTCTTTACGAATTCGATCTTTGCGGGATCCACGTGGATTCCTTCACTGTCGATCACATGACTAAGAAATTGGACTGTCTCAATCCAAAAATCGCATTTGGAAAACTTTGCGTATAATTCTTCATCCTTGAGTAACTTCAAGGCAGTTCTCAGATGTTCCGCATGTTCTTCTTTATCACGAGAGTAGAGAAGAATATCGTCAATGAACATAATGACGAATTTATCCACATATGGTTTCTGAGACTCTATTCATGAGGTCCATAAATCTGATGGTGCATTAGTTAAACCGAATGGCATTACTTGGAATTCATAATGGCCATATCGAGTTCTAAATGCGGTCTTGGGTATATCTTCCTCTTTTACCCTTAACTGATGGTATCCAGATCTTAAATCAATCTTCGAGTATACACTCGAGCCTTGTAACTGATCAAACAGATCATCGATTCTTGGTAAGGGATAGCGGTTCTTGATTGTGAGCTTGTTTAATTTTCTGTAATCGATACACATCCGAAATGATCCATCTTTCTTCTTAATAATTAAACCGATGCTCCCCAGGGTGAGCAACTTGGTCTAATGAATCCTTTATTAGATAGCTCTTTTAGTTGTTTAGACAATTCTTGCATTTCCGAGGGTGCTAAACGGTATGGTGCTCGTGCTACGGGGTAGCTCAGGAATAAGATCAATTTGAAATTCGACTTGTCGGCGGTGGGAGTCGGGAAAATCTTGGAAACACCTCGGAAATTCTCGACTATAGGTACATCCTTTAGTCATTTCTCTTCTGACTTCTTTTACGTTACTTGAGCTAAGAAGGCATAACATCCTTTCTCCATGTACTTTATTGATTTCGCACAGGATATGATACTTAAGTACTTTCTACTTTGATCTCCTTGAATAACTAAGGTTTCACCGTTGATTGGGATATGAACAGTTTTCTCGTCGCAAACAATCCTAGCACAGTGTTTAGACAACCAATCCATGCCAATTACGACATCGAAACTACCAAGTTTGATTGGTAAAATATCTATAAGGAACGAGTGATCTTGTAACAGAATAAGGCAATTACGAATTACGGTGTTAGTTCCTATTATCTTTCCATCGGCTAGTTCTATCTCATAAGTTATATCTAAGGAAATTGGGGAAATTTCAAGTAATGGTGCAAAGGTAGTAGATACAAAACTCTTATCAGCTCCAGAGTCAAACAAGATTTTTGAAGAATGATTGTTAAGAGAATACGTACCCGTCACAACGTCAGGGTTCAATGGCACGTCTCCATCTCCTAGCATGTACGCCCTTGCACGCGCATTGTTCGGTTGAGCTGCATTCATCTTTGGGCATTTACTCTTGAAATGACCCTTTTCTCCACATCTATAACAACTCATATTTGCCACAGTGTTTCCTCCTCCAGGTTTTCAGCAATACTTTCCTTGATGACCTACCTTGTTTCACTTGTCACACTTCAAAGTGCACGGTCCAGAATGGTGCATCAAACATCTGTTACACTGGGGATGTGGTCCGGCATACCCTTTTCCGGCAGTGGGTGCAACATAAGCCCTTGCGGCTTCTTGTCTTCGGTTTTTCCGATTGTGATGGTGGTTTCTGTTGCGGTGATACTGGTTGTTGTTGTTCCGATTGTTGTTGTTGGACTGATGGTAGTTGGAATTTAAGCTTTTCCGATCATCAAGCTTTCTTTTGTTGTCACTTGAGCCTTTTGCATTTGCAAGCTTCAATATCGGCTCCATAAGGCGGTGGGATACAATGACAACTTCTTCAACAGTCTTGGGATTAGAAGCGAGGACAACTCCTTCAATGTTTCGAGGTAGACCTCCGATCAAAGCTTCCAAAAGCTTTTCATTGGTAGGGAACAGATGAAGACACATATCTCTCAGCTCATGGAATCTCTTGAAGTATGTCTTGAGATCATTACCTTTAGCAGCCAAGTGGTAATACTCATCTTCAAGCTTCTTTATCTCAGTTCTCGGGCAATACTGTTTCATTAACAGATGTTTCATATCTAACCAGGAAATTTTACAAGCTTCATCCATTCTGATTGGTTGAGCATGGGCATTCCACCAAGATAACGCATCTTATAGCAAAGTTCCAGTTGCAAACTTGACCTTGCAATCATCTGTGCAGTCACTTAGTAGAAACACAGTCTCGGTTCTCTCAAACCAATGAAGTAGACCAATAGCACCTTCAGTGCCCTTGAAGAATGTCGGCTTGCAGTTCATGAACTCTTTGTAGCTACACTTACGAGCTACGGAAGACTCACTTTGATTTGTTGGAGCGTTAGTTGCATTTGAGTTTGCCATTTCAACAATACGTGAGGCTTCTGCGACACGAGTTGCTTGACAAGATGAGCGACTTGACCTCACGTCTTTGCTTAGGCAACACGCTCGATTTCGACTTCTCGGCGATCTTCGCTTCTCGGGCAATCTCGGCTTCTCTTGCAATTTCACCTCTCTTGCAATCTCAACTTCTCTTGCAATTTCGGCTTCTCTTGCGGCAACTTGACTTCACATGCCTCTTGGGCAATTCATTCGACTTGACAATGTGTTCAACTTCGGCTCAAGCGATTAATCGGTGACATCTTTGAGCTATAGCGGCGCTAACGCTTCGATGACCATTTTCGAGCACTCACGGGGTGATGGTGGATGAGCTAGCTTTCTTCTTGACCATTTTTCTAAAATTACCAAGAAATAAACACCAAGATTAAGAATCATCGATGATAATAAAAGTGATTACATATTATAAATATCATAATAGTCAAGATCACCACTTTAAATCAATGATATGATATCGTTATGAACAGTAATTAGTGAATCGTGATTTTTCTCAACAAAATCTTAACATATATATAAGGACATAATGATCGGTTCGGCATACATGACCGACGAATAATATCACAACACAAAAATCTAAGAAATACAACCATAGGATACTTAGAATACATCAATACATAGTAATTGTTCACAACCATAGGTTACAACATCATCATTCTTGTTCCATAGTTACAAACCAAAAGGATACAAGCCTTAACGCCTCATATGGCGGCTTTATGATACACACTACAATAAAGATGACTAGAATCTACGCATCTCCCGATGCGTCATCATGATGATGACGAATCTCCTAAATCATGGCTGTCAAATCTCGAATCTGCTGCTCACGTGCCTGATCTCTCGCCTCGAGGTCATCAATCCTCTGCTCTAGGATAGCAGTGTGAGCATGAGCGAATGCAAGCTCGTGATGCAAGGCTCTCGCTCGGCCTAAGGCAGTGTCTCTCAAGGTACTGACATCTCGAACAGTAGTCTCAAGCCTCTGGGTTAATCTGGTCACAGCATCTCTCGCCTCCATAATCTGGGCGCTCATCATGTCAAATACAATCTCAATGGAGTAGCGACCTATCATGAGGTTTTCGACCTCCTACTCCAAGCTATCTATCCTAACTATCGGGATCTCAACATAATGCGCCAGGAGCTCACTCAACTGGTCTTCGTGTCTAACGAGTCTAGTCGCCAATAGAGGAATGGTGTGGTGTACAGGCTCACCGTGTGAGGCGAGCTGGAGTCGGTGCGGTGGTTGAGCTCTCTCCAAGCTTGAATGAACTAGGTGCTACCTCCTCTTCTCTCCAACAACGAAGTAAAGGTATCAAGAATGACCATCGTCTAGCGCCGACCTTCTTCCTAGGTCCGGTCTCGACGTCCACTTGAGTAGGCATGTCAGGATCAGATAGTGATGGTGGATTGCATTGAATGCAAAGCGGTAAGGATGGCTCACTGAAAGTGTCCAATGGAGGTGATGTTGTAGGCGGTGATGAAACAGGAACAGTGGTAGTCTGATGATAGAATACGGTAGGTGGCGGTGGTGGTGAAGTAGCAGTAGGTGGAACAGTAGGTGAAACTGGTGATGACTGAGCTGATGGTATCACATGAGTCATAGTGATGGATCGCACACTCTTCCTAGTTGTGTGTTTGAGGATAGTACCCTTAGGATGCAGTCTATAAGGCACTCCAAACGGCTCAGACTCATAGTTGTTACAAAACATTGTAAATTGTTCAAGAATTTTCCCAAAATAAAGATCATGAGTTTGAAAGAAATGACAACTTTATGTTTACACCACCAGAAAAGCCTTGCCATGCCCCACTCCATGCCTTGGTCATAATCTTCACTGATTACCTGAGATACATGCTTAAAAAGGTCAACAAAAATGTTGAGTGAAGTTTAAAGGTTTAAATAACAGTTGAACACAAGTATATGACCATGATCATTGTAAACTAACAATATCATAAAGAAAATCACAGATTATTATGCGCTAAGCTCATGCAACCAAGACTCATTGCATACACGAATTCTTGGTGTGCGTAAGTTTGCCCCAAATGAGGTAATAGCCAATTACCTAATGCAATTCAAATATGGTGCGCCCCGGTTATTTCTCTATAACCAAGACGGGGTCGTTACTCCCCATAGTTCTATTCACTATATCTGCGTTCACTCGCGGTGACTAATGGTTCATGATACAGGGGACTTATGGCTAAATACTTAGGCAGTACCAATAATCAAGAAGTGAACATTTATAAAAAAACCTTGTGTTCTAGTTTAGAGCATGTATCTCCCTCGCGGGGTTCGCAAAATAAATAAAATCGAGGCTATGAACTCACCTTGATGATATGAACAAGGACAAACAGATCAAGCACAATGTAGCGGAGGTTCCAAACCGAAACCTAAAAATGATGAGATGGTGAGTCTCAGTTATGATGAACATTTTGGTTCGCGACCAAAATAATAAAGCATTGAATATTCTTATTCAATAGGTCATTGAATTGTCTAATTCAATAGTGTGCGTTCGAGCTTAACGTTTTAAGTTAATTTTACTTGCTACATTGCCTTAGTTAATGATCCTCACTTACGCATAAGTGAAATGTTTTCCCCCGTTGTGATCTCGTAAAATGATAGTGTTGTTGAGTATTTTAGCTTGTTTAGATCCCGTCGTCGTTTTATCGGATTATATATATATATATATATATATATTCTTATAATATATATATATATATATATATATATATATATATATATATATATATATATATATATATATATATATATATATATATATAATATATATTTAACGATATCCGATAATAAAATACTCTTATGATCAAAATACTCGTTTTTACGAAGTTACGTTAAGTTTATAACTTTTTCTAAACTTTTCCCAAATTTACACTTTTTGTCATCATGTTACGAAAAGTACGAGTTTAGTCCCTTAATTTTGAGAAAATAACACTTTCTACCCGAATGTATTTTATATTAAAACTTTCAGATTTTGACAGTTTTACCCCTTGGGAAACTACTTTTACCAAAACAGCCCTTCAAGGCTTGTTTATACTTTTCACCCCAAACTTAACTTATAACTAGTTTTAGGAAATGACAAGTTCGGTCCTCGTGGTTTTATTTGTGCACATGCACGTGAAATCATACCCCTATTCTTTCGAAAATGGCCACATTAGCCCTTAGAATTTTCATGCATGTTCACTATACGTAATATATGACCCTTTAACTTTTTAAAAGCTACGGTTTTAACCCAAGGACAACAATATTTTCAACTTAAGTCCGAAATACATTTTTAGAAAATGAAAACTTTGTAAAACGATCATGAACTTATTTCTAACTTATTTTTAGTGCATATTGGCTTATTCTTGTTCTATTGGGCCGGGTAAGCGCTTATTTAAACTTGGTTTGGTCTTATTGGGCTCGTCAGTTGGGCTTTAGGCCCGTTAGTTTTTGCGTGAGGATTAAATGTGTACGAGAGTTTCTAACGATTTTTAGGAGATCTTGTAACTTTTTTATAACTTGTTTTGACATGGTTATCAAGTCCTAATGTGTATCTAGTGTGTGACCATATGTCGTAGGGTGAGATGGTGCATCTAACGTGTTTATCGTGCGACATATCATATATAAATACGTGTGTTACTAAATGTAATAAGTCGAAATGAAATGAGCTTGGTGAAAACTTACTACACTCGTCAAGAGTGGAGATGAAACAACAAGTTGAGGATGATGTCAAGACCCCCTTGTTCTCCTTATAATGATATCCGACCTAATGTCTACCCAAGTTCCTTAAACCTTGATTCTATTCAATTCCCTTTGCTCCTCTTTGATACCCACGGTGGACGATTTGTGTTGTTGTGTGAGAGTAAGTATTTGAGAATTGAGTGTGGTAATGTGTTTGTGTGTGTTTAAGTCTTGTGAGAAGGTTTATAAAGAAAAAGGTAGCATGGCTTCTATATTTGTTTAATCTCCTTCCTACAAGTTCCTATACCTAAATCAACATGAGTGGATTGTTCTGAGGGCGTGCATGATGGCAGCGAAATATGGGGCACGTATTCTTGTGTAGTCGACTCAAGGGGACACTAAATCCTTGGGTAAACAAGTCAACATTGGTCAAATGGGATTAAACTAGTGCTTAGGGTGTTTTTATATTAGTTTAGAGTGATTTTGGCCATATTTTGCTTCTCCTTCCCCATACTACACGCAACATGTGAACAAAAAGAATGGCATTGTTTATTTGTTTGTTTCTTTTGGTTCCTAGTTGTGTTTGCATGATTTCCTTTCTCTTTTCTCGACCGCTTACACAACACAAGAAGAGTAGTATCACAAATTTTCAAATCTTGTCATGTGGGTGTGTTAGGCTAGCAGCTAGGCCCAAAAAAATTAAGGGTGTTCGGGCTTGGTTTATTGGATCGTGTACAAAGGCAAAGCCCAAGGTAAATTCAAGTGTATTGGGCTCAAGTTGAGTAATGAGGCCCAAAGGAATGAGTTGGGCTCGAAATGGGTAGTGAGGCCCAAAGGAAAATGGTGTGGGCTTGGTTCGGTGGTATACGAGGCCCAATGGTAGTTGGGTTGGGTCGTGTGGTGATATGAAGCCCAATAGGTTCCTAAGCTCAACATGATTTTAATATATTTTTATTAAAATTTTTTTTGTATGTTTATAAATTTTTGCATATTCGTTACGTATTTTAAGATTATCAGGATCGTGGGGAATTTCGTTCTAATCACAACGGTATATTTATGAACACTCAAACTGCATTGATCATGCATATGCCAAATGATATGCAAATGTGATGTTTAGAAAATTTCATGACGACATAAATCGTGCTTAATTTCTGATTAAGGTCTTAAGTACAATGAAATTTTCCGGGAGCTTACATCATTTCACAAAGCGCAAAGTCCAATTGGCACTTAGTCGTAACTTGAAAATCACGTCCAAAACAAACATCGGGTTCGTCCGCGTTACCTCCATCTAAAACCACAAAATCAGGTTCAAAACTATGGCCATGAATATTGATGCGTAGGTTCTTGACAATTTTTCTTCCATACCCTTCATAATCTAGCCTAACATGGTTAAACTTGTCAAGTACTGTGTCAACATAATTATCCACATATGCCATGTTGAGCTGGGCATCCCAAGCACTTACTCCTTCGATACTAGAAGGTGTTCCAAACTGCATGAAAGGTGAGTCATACCCCGTGAGAGGTGCTTGAGTGAACATCACTACCTTATTCTTCTTGGGAACATGAACTTTATTCTCCCCGACTCCTTCTAAACACTCCGTTCCAACGGCTATCTCCTTCTTGCTCTTCTCCAAAATGTTTCCAATTTTCTCCAAAGAACTACCAGTGTCTTTGAACATTTCATCCAAATTTCTATGATACTCCGAAATACCGCTCAAACTATCCATATTATACTTATCCAAACAAAACAACCAAATTATTAGCGTTAGAGTTAGTTACAATCAAAACAAACTATAGAAATACATTCTAAACAAGTAAAGACACTTTTTAAAACTAAACACAAAAGCTAAAACTTGAATTAAGAAACTAAAAAAAATGTTAACGAGAGCTCCAACCGATTCGGTTGGTGGTATGCCTCAAAACCAATTCACCCAGCCGAATCGGTTGCGGGGCGCAGCCGATCGGCTCTGGTGAAAATCCAGAATTTTTTTTATATTTTATTTATTTTTATTTATTTTTATTTAAAAATAATAATCAATTAATTTAATATTAATAAAAGACAATGAATTAAAAACTTTAACTCTAATAAATGAGACTACTCATTTACCTATTTATTAAAAACATTAAATATACTAATTAAGCATAAACAAAACATTAACTAAACTTAAATTACCAATTAAATATAACTAACTATAACTTCTAAAAACTAAAAATTAAACTAAGACATTAAACTTATTAAAACACAATTTAATAAAACTTAAATAAAACTAAAAATGATCGATAACTCAAAAATCTAAAAACAAGAAAAACAAGCATAAACAAGCATTTATACTACCCTAAAAATTAAAAATACCAGGAATTAAACTAAACACTTAAACACATAACACTAGATTATCAAGGAGCTAGAAAAAGAAAAACACAAAAATTTTACGAGTGGTTCAACCGAATCGGTTGCTTACGCAGCCCATCGGTTGGCCTAAAAACCAACTTTTTAAATTTTTCTCTTTTTTTGATAAAACTACTTAAACTAAACTCATACAATATCAAAAATACAGAAAATAACACACCAAAACAAATCAAATCCCCGGCAGCGGCGCCAAAAACTTGATGTGCAGATCGTGTGCAAGTTTTAAAAATTTATAAACACGATTTATCCAGGTAATTACTTTAACACATACGAGCAAGTATACTAGTTCGTGATAGCAAAGGTGGGTAAGTCAAGATCGTCCCAAGGGATTAGCTTTTAGTTTGTTAAATTGTTTGAGGCAAGAAAGCTTGTCAAGGCTTTCCTTCAAAGTGATGTTTTTATAAAAACCAAATTAAAGAAACATACTTGTGTGAAGTCCATAGTCAATTATCAAGAGTGTTCATGAAAGCTTGGTGTAAACTTGATGCAATGCACAAATCATAAGCAAATGATTTCCAATCTATGGTTTATGTTTTGTAAAAATCATTTTAAGAATAAAAACACATAGGTAATCCTTTCGGTACTTAACCTAAGGATTATTCTTTAGAAAATTCATTTGTTTGTAAAATATTCTTATTCAACTTGTTCTTACGAACACTTTCGGCCTTTACGTGATGAAATCGTTTCTAGTCTTGTTTTAACAAGTGAATGTGATGAGTGTCAATCATCATATCCCCATACTAGTTTGTCACTAACGTTTTGGAATAAAACATAAGAGAAATCCTTTCGGTCCTTTATCTTGAAAATGTTTTACCAACAAATTAAACAAGACTAGTAGTTATTCTAACAAACTCATTAAACAAGAACATTTACATGCATCACATATATAAGAACAATCCTACAATTACCTACATCCTTACACACAATTATACTCAAGAATTACTCCATTAAAACCATAACATAACACAAGTAGTAACCATGTAATTCATATAGTTCATAAGAATAGAGATTCATGACAAAATTCATAAGAATACTTAAACTTCGGATTACAAGAACTAGAAAATTATGTAACTATAGCAACCACGTGCCTCCAATTGCCTTATACTACCCGTACAACTCTAAATGACTACCAAATGGTTGAGAATTTTTCTCACCAAGCACCTGGACGTTTTACAGATGAAATAGGACTTTTGGAATGAATAAAAGTGTTTGGTAATAGTCTTGGTGTAAGCCTATTACTCCTTGGGGCGTGTCACACTAAACTATTAAGTCTAGGTGCATTATGTAGCTAAGAACTCTTCACCAACAAGCCAAAAACGTCCACAAGGAGTTATTAACTAGAAATGATCGGACTCCAATGATTAATAGAAGTTATGGCATCCACAAATGAGAGAAAATGTAACTGCAGCTTCCCCAACCGTATCGGTTGCGAAGCAGCCAATCAGTTGCGTTTTGACCACTGTCCAGCCAATTTGGTTGCGGGCTCCAACCGATCGGCTGGATGCCTTCCGTACAACATATTTTGACTTTTCTTGACTTTTATCGACACATGCCTTTTTCCTTGCTTTCGATGCTGATTTCCAAGATAAAACTTGATATTTTTTTGATGTAGATACTTAGAAATCCTCGTGCTTCAATCACCGAGTCCTTGAGCCTTCTCACCTATCTTTTCTTTCTCAGGAATTGTCCAAATGTGCATGAAATCGTCATTTCTTTGCCTTTACGATACCTGGCTACATTCACATACAAATACGCATCTTTTGCACTTTTTCAACAATTATGTGTAAATATAACCGATTATCATACACAAAACTAACAAGAACTCTACTAAAAACATACTCATTCTGAGTGTTATCATAGGTATACATTAACTGTTAATCATACACCAAGCTAGCACCATTAATATTGCTTTCAAAACCTGCCAATGTTAGTCTAAAACCAAGAAAACACAATGCAAAGCATTTCCTTTATGACAGTACAAAGTATGACTAACAGGAGAAATACAACACACATAATTTGCACTAGCAATACAAATTATACTCAACATTACTAATTGATACAACTAGCAGTACAAATCCTTTTCAGTTACAAAAACATTAAGAAATCAAACATTTAAGGGTTAAGCATCCCAATACATGTTACCAAGTATTGAAACCTCCCCACATTAATAGCTTTAGTTAATAAATCAACAAAGTTGTTTTCAATATCAATCTTAACAAACTCTATTAACTTTTTCTCATTACAATCTCTTATAAAGCGATGTCTGATTTCTATGTGTTTTGTTTTAAAATGATGAACTGGATTTTAATAATTCAAATTGTACTGCTATTGTCAATATAAATTATAGTACCCATAAAGTTATACGCATAGTGATAAGGTTTTAAAAGGTACCATTTTGAGGGGTCGTTTAAGTCCTTATTTGATCACTTTTGTATCCGTTATTGCTTAATATCGTTCCTTTTCACTTTTTAGGTCTCGTGAAGGCAAAATGCTGGAATGGCACTTATTTGGACGAAAAGGCGCGAATATATGAAGAAAATGGCCAAAGTCAAAATCGAGACACTCACGATTCTTTGAAACTAGAAGGCGGCGACGTCGGTGTTAATGGCGGCCGTCCTAAAATTATTGTGATGATCTAGAACCCAAAACTCGTATTTTCAAGTGACGACGTCTAGTTGTAAAAGAGTAGGCCGTCGCTACTCGGGCGGCCTAGATGCAATCGAGCGACGTCGAAGGCGAAGAGGACGGCGTAACGGACACAAGGTGGCGCCGTCGCAAGGTTAACGTGGCCAAGCGAAACCCAATGGCGGCACGACGGGCGTCACTAAACATAAGGTGACGCCGTCGCAATTGTAATCTTATATATTGAATCCGAATTTTTCAGTCTTTGTGTGGAGAGTCTTTGGAGTAAAAACCTAAAACCGAACCTAAGGTGTCTTGTACAGTATTTTAGGGTTTTAAACCCTATCTTACATCAAGATAAGTCTTTACTTCATTAATTCAATTATGTCTTTGATTATTTGTGTGTATGCTTGCATGTTTACCATGTCCGGCTAAATTACTTGTGTGTTTGCTTAGATGTATGAAACCTAGTTGTTAATTATTGTTAGGTTGTCTCTTATCTTAATTGTAATTGGCTTAGGAGTGCGACTAGGCTATCGTTGTGTTTAATACTTGATAAATCTTTGATAGTTTATGAATGACTTAGTGGATTTCGTTTACTAAACCCAAAGATAACCTCAAAGTTAGTTTATGAATGACTTAGTGGATTTTGTTTACTACACTTAAAGGTGACTTCAAAGAGTTAGGAATGCACACCTTACGACCTTAGAAAACACAACGCGTTAAGAATAAGGACGTGACAATTCAACAATCAATAGGAGATAACTAGGGAGTAGTAGCATCTAGGTAAACACATCTTTAACTATCATACGAGCACACAACAATAGACATAGACTATCCTCACCTTAGCTTAGTTAATTAGAATAGATAAGTAGAGTAATCGG
Organism: Chrysanthemum lavandulifolium; assembly: GCA_022545495.1. Taxonomy (NCBI): domain Eukaryota; kingdom Viridiplantae; phylum Streptophyta; class Magnoliopsida; order Asterales; family Asteraceae; genus Chrysanthemum; species Chrysanthemum lavandulifolium. The sequence goes on along the minus strand of JAHFWF010000091.1, from coordinate 343,786 downwards.
TAGAAATACCAGCCCCCAAATCCAAACCCCGAGATTCGTACCTTTTCCTTTCCATTTCATAAAATATAAAAAGATAAAAAAAAATAATCTTCCTCAACCTTAACCTTAGCGTAGTAACTCCTTACTAGCATTCCTATTCCCAGAGAACGATATCAATACCGTGGCTTACCTAATTACTACACTACAGCGATTAGGTTCACCTAGGGTGTTATAAAACTTGCTCGAAGAAAAGGAAGTTTCCTTGACCCCGAGCAGCGCGTGTGGCGTTATCAAGTTTTAGGCGCATTGCGGGAATAGAATAGCTAGTTAGTAGTCCACCTCGTTTAGGTTTCTTTGTGATTCCTATCAAGTAAACTTTTTTTCTCATTTATTAGCTTCCTCGTAGTCTATCCCCTTCTTCGTGACCTTTGTTCGTAACCATTTTCATTGACTATTCCGTTAGCCGTTATGGAGAGCGAATCGCATAAAACTTTCACCCAATCAGCGAAATCTACTACATAATTTATCCCTTCCACTCCAAAATGAGATCTTGAGGTTCGGTAACATCATGATGAATCCTTTCTGAGGCGTGGACTCGAATTAAATATTTATTACAAAAGTCCTTTATCATGGTATTGATTTCTGTTTCCACTACAATTCTTTTACACTCGTATCGCCCACGAAACCCAAAGGAGACTTGACTATGTAGCGGATGGGGATATTTGGGGACGTGGTGTTCGAATTGCATGGAAACCTTTGAGATCTGCCCAATTTAGAAGTGGAACATGGGACCCAAAAATGAATCTTTAGACCTATTTTCAATTTGGAAACTTGATTCGGAAAGGTTGTTTAGGAAGGAGATGATTAGAGTTGAGGTACCAAGGTGCATGTCATGGTTAGGCGCTACCACGTTACAAAATGAATACATAGGTGATCTTTATAAGATGGAGGATAGAGTAGAAAACCCAATCCATCGGATAACCCACAAGTCCTACCATCACTTGAGAAACACACACCGCCTATGACTTACCCAGTAGTAGAAGAAACTATAGGAACCCCAATAAAGGTAGAACCTTTGGACCGACCACAAGTAGTGGATGTGGGTTTGAGCGCTTGTAGTGATGACCTTTCTCTTAGCCCTAAAGAAGTTCCTAGTTTTGATGAACCGGAGCCTCAACCGAAACCCTTACCCAATTTTCCGTCTTTAGATGTGAATCTTGGAATTGAATTAGGCTCCAATCCACCCATCAAAATAGATAGTCCGGGTAGTTGCTTGATAAAAGTGGTAGACTCTAGGCCATGTAGAGTGGAAGCTAATATAGCCTTACACACTTATATCACCCATTCGTGGTTGATAACAAGAAACATTATGGGTTTAAACCGGGTTTATTAGGTCAAGATGGATCCTTAACTAAGAATCTTTTGAAGTTGATAGAAGATGATCCATTTTAGGAGGAGATTTGATTCACCCGCTACACCAATAGACTTAGGTAAAGTTATAATGAATGGAGCACACTCCTTTGAGCATATAAATCACCCATCACCCTCTCCTCACGTAGCAAATTTCCACCCTAAGGGTGTGTATTGCTACTATCACACTTAAACTTAAGTGTAGGAAAAACTTCCCTTTATCATTAAATAAGGGTAGAGTCGGGCTCGTGACTCGAACAAAAACAAGCGCTTCTTGGGAAGCAACCCATGTGTATTTGTTTTCATTTTCATTTGTGTGTCGTATATCTTTTATTAATTGTTTATTCTCATGTTTGAATTTGTAAAATGCTTTATTTTGTCTTTAACCTCGTCTTAATTACATATAAAGGTATTTTACATAAGGGATAAGTCTGAGGAGGATTACACACGTTTTCAAAAGCGTAAACATGAGAATAACAATTAACTAAAAGATATTTATGTTTGTTTGTTCGAGTCAAATGCTTGTATCGAGTCATAATGGATGTTTTGCGAAATTTTTCCGATTCTAACGATGTAAATTTTCCGAATTTTTCCGGAAAATCGCAGACCGACTTTTGTCGGGATAACTTTGGCGTCGTCAGATTGCAACTGGGCGTCGGGAAGGAGTAAAACATCGATTACTTTTTCTCGTTTCGAGCTACTTATAAATTTTGGAATTTTCGGTCTTAATTTTCTTAGAAATTCAGTAAACATCCATTCCACAAGCATTATATCCTAGTTTAAATCGAGTCTTATATATATTATTGCCGCTGATTTTACGTGAAGGTTTCGTTTGTTTTCTTCAAGTGTGCGAGTTTAGTTTGTCAAGAAGAAGTTACATAAGATTGGAAGGAGCTTTTCACGCAATAATTCTTCTTGAAAAGTTTAACCACCACTTTACGGATCCTACCGAGCTAATCGGGGAGTACTAGTTTCTTTCGTTTTAATTACCTTCTTTTATCATAACTTTGATACTTTCGGGAACATTGGGGACAATGTTCGGTTTAAGTGTAGGGAGGAAAATAAAGCAGGAACTTTGAAACTATGCTTATCCTTGACTATTTGCTTTGTCCAATTGTGATTGTGTAATAAACCATGAGAAAATGTCGGTTAGGGTAATTTTGGCACCAAATTTAAAATTTTTCATGACATATAGGAGTGGGCCATTAGTCTTAACAAAAGCGTCTCATGGATAGGAAGTTGCATGACTAGCACACAAACCCTTTACCACCCAAATTCCACCAAAATGTGAGGATCGCCCTTAGATTAGTAGGAATTAAAGCATTCATCTTTAATGCTTAGAGTGTGAACCGTAGTATATTAGATTCTAGAACTTGTTTTGTGATGCATTCGAGATCGCAAGTGAGGCTACACTTGTGTAGTTAGGAATAACTAAATGATAAGAGGCATTAGGATAACCCTTGTTTGATACACATAATATAATTACTTCTTCCACATCGGTTGAGTAATTCCCCGGACCCTGCGTTGTACTCATCTTTAGTACACGATACCTAGTTAACCCCTAGAGCCTATCCTTTTCGCGGTTCTCGTGATGTTTGGTTTTCGGAATATCAATGAAAACATTGTTTACACCACCCCAAATATACACCCAAATCGCCTTAGCCTACCCTTTATGCACTCACTTTTAGTGCATTATTATTATCACCCCAAACCCTTAGTTCAATTATCTAGTTGCTTGCATAAGTTGCTAAGTCGAGTCATATCCTTTGTATCTGATTTTGGGATGATTGGGATTCATGGGAAAAGTTAAAGTTTATGAAATGACGGGAAGGAGCGTTAAATTCAAATTCCCTTTGTTTGCATAATAATGTACCCCAAGTGTTTTGATCTTTTCAATTCGGGTCAAATTAGTGTTAGAGTAATAAAAACTCAAGTGTAGGGATATGCCTATAAATTCCTATTATTTTGATGTTACCATAGAGGATGGTAGAGTAAAAGTGTATGAAAAAAAAAAAAAAAAAAAATACGGGCTACCATCCTACATCTATCTTTTAAATTTTTGTTTGTTTATTTGAGTTATCTAGAGTTTAGAGTGTCGAGTCTTGGCTTAGCAACGCCATTCTTCATATCTGATTAACATAAAGATTTTGACTTTCCACCACTAAATAGCCTATCCCACCAAACCCTTGTTTCCTACCGTAAGCCTAACATTACAACACTTTAAAAGACCTCTTTGATAGTCTTTCCTAGGTGCTTACGCCAGCGATGGAGGTTTGATCTATTCTCAAGCCTATGGTAATCTATGTACTCGGACGGTTAATGAGTGTTTATCTTCCATTTCCTATTTGTTATATTTCATATATACACCGAGAGAGATGTGAGTATCCAAACACCCCATGTGAGGTGCTAGTATGTAATTTCCGTGCTTGTTATGACTTTTCTTGGGCTTATATGTGTTGTGGACCGTTTTGAATTAATGCTTTATGACCCCTAACTTATAAATTAATTGGCTAAAAGCACATTTGCTTGAGGACAAGCAAATAACAAGTGTAGGGATATTCGATAAGGTTTTAAAAGGTACCATTTTGAGGGTCGTTTAAGTCCTTATTTGATCACTTTGTATCCGTTATTGCTTAATATCGTTCCTTTTCACTTTTAGGTCTCGTGAAGGCAAAATCTTGGAATGGCACTTATTTGGACGAAAAGCGCGAATATATGAAGAAAATGGCCAAAGTCAAAATCGAGACACTCACGATTCTTTGAAACTAGAAAGCAGCGACGTCGGTGTTAATGGCGGCCGTCCCAAAATTATTGTGACGATCGGAACCCAAAACTCGTATTTTCAAGTGGCGGCGTCTAGTTGTAAAAAGAGTAGGCCGTCGCTACTCGGGCGGCCTAGATGCAATCGAGACGACGTCGGAAAGGCGAAGAGGCGGCGTCGGACACAGGTGGCGCCGTCGCAAAGGTTAACGTGGCCAAGACAAAACCCTAATGCGCGGCGACACGGCGTCACTAAACATAAGGTGGCGCCGTCGCAATTGTAATCTTATATATAGAATCCGAATTTTTCGGTCTTTGTGTGGAGAGTCTTTGGGTAAAACCTAAAACCGATAAATATACCATCGGTCTCTGCTTCACTTGTAGCCCAAAAAAGTGAGTTCGATGCGGGTTTCTTGACGAGTTTTAATATTTATAATGTCTCGTTATACCTATGGTCTACCTAATGCACTAACGACGGTGTGCCCGGTCGTGTGTAGTGTAGTATTCGGTAAAACCGAGTCGTTCCAAGAGCTATGTGTGTTGGATTATTACTAAGTCTAGGTGTCACAGATTTTAATATGATTATGATATGGAATTAATTGATTAACAACTAAAAGCGATTAAAGGCAAAGGTTGTGATCAATAAAGGAGAGTGGTGCTAACCTAGTAATTCATCCTAGCTAGTAATATCTCGTCTAATTACTTCCAATTACTTGAGTGGGGTCAAAGTTGAGAGGACATCATTTGGTCAATTAAGCCAACCTATCGACAAAGATGCCACCCTTGGAGAAGTCGGTGTCCTCATAAGTCAAGTTGTTCTGGTCCCCTAAGCCAAGTCATTAAGTACCGCTACATGCTAGACTTATAATAGTGAGTGCGGGCATTAGCAACAAACACTCACCCCAATTCTTAAGTTCATCCAAATGGTAGGTGATCGGTTGGTCAATCGCACAAGTAGAAAGGGTCATCAGTTGGTCATATCTTACCCTTCCCGTCTCAGTCTACTCACTTAGGGTCATTTGGTCATATCCCCTAAGCAACTAGCATCTACCACCATTAAAAACTACCGAAACAAGGGTAGCTACTAATAAACTATGCATGCATACACTTAGAAATAATTATACGAAAGTAATATAAATGCAAACATAACAATTAAGGAATCATAACTAGGCCAGCACCAAGAGGTGCTTAGTCGCTCATATTAACCATACAAATCAATTCAATAATTAATGTTACGAAATACATGAATCGAAAGTAAAGAAAGATAAAATGCTAATGCTTATCGTGGGGGTGATTTCTCTATTGGAGATAGCTCAGTATGCTCCTCTAGACACGCTTTGGCTTCTTCCCACGTTCTTTGGTTGTGGTGTGTGAAATGGGATGCTTTCAAATCTTTGGAAATCGTGGGGTATTTATAGGCGGATCGTGTTATGGTGTAACTAATAAAATAGTTCGCCGTAATCCTCTATTTCTTCGAAAATTGCACTAGATCTGCTGGTTCTGGTACGTAACCTTAGAACTAGTTATGTCGTATCTTCAATAATTCTTGGTTACGCCGTAGTTTATGCAAGGATTACGACGTAGTTATCGGTGACGCGGAACCTCATTCGACCTAATATAGTTACGTCGTAATCTTTTGGGAGAGTTACGCCATAATCTTCGATGAGTTGGCTTTACGAATCACGCTTTAATTACGGTAATGTGAGAGTTAAGTTACTGCGTAACTTCTTCAAAGTGAGCATACTATGATAAATCTTAATAATTCTCCAGTGCGTCTCTTTAGCTCAATGCTGCGTAATTTACCTCAAAGTGGAATATAATGGAAAACAAGCGTAAATCCATATAAATGATATAAATTACAAGCATTATCGGGGGAAATTGACAGTTAATATTCAGGATAATTTGATGTTATCAAGTTCTCCTATGGAACTTATCTGGAATTTGTCATGCATCAGCTTCTCAAATTCTATGCACATCTCCTTCTTTGTAGCACCAAAAATAATATCATCTACATAAACCTGTACAAGCAAGATATCTCCTTTGTGCTTCTTGATAAACAAAGTCTAATCAATCTTGCCCTTTTCAAATCCATTCTGCAACAGATATGTAGCTAAAATCTCATACCAGGCCCTTGGTTCTTGATGCAGACCATAAAGACCTTTCACCACCTAGTACACCTTGTTTGAATGATCAGGATCAATAAAACCTGGAGACTGTGAAACATAAACCTCCTCTTCAATTATACCATATATAAAGGCACTCTTGCTTCAATCCCATGAATCCCATGCATGAAGCATAGGCTAAGAACAACCTTATTGCTTCAATCCTAGCTACAGGTGCAAAAACTTCTTCATAGTCAATTCCCTCTTCTTGTGTATAACCTTGAGCTACAAGCCTTGCCTTATTTCTAATAACAATCCCTATTTCATATCTCTTCACTTTGAACACCCACTTAGTACCAATCACCCTCACACCATTAGGTAAGTCTACCAGAACCCAAACCTTTTGAATTTTGAACTGCAAGAGCTCTTCTTGCATTGCTTCCAGCCAGCTTTCTTCCTCCAAAGCTTTGAGAACATTTTTTGGGTTCAATATGGGAGAGGAAACATCCAAACAAACAGATGTTTGCTTCTTCATGATTTCTTTCTTCATAAACAACCATAAGAAATCCTTGTTGATCTGCATTCTGTGTTTGTCTCCTGGTTTTAACACCAGACTGCACATCTCCAATCACATTACCAAGAGGATGATTTTTGTTAATTGTTGTTTTGGGAGTTGAGAGAACATCATATGTGAGAGGTATGTTGTTGAAACTAGCTCCAAAATCATCAAAACGATCAGTCAGTGGAGCAGTACTAACTGTTAGTTCATCAGGGTTAGCACTTTGCCCAGCAATACTATCTTTTAGCGTAGCAGTACCATCTTCATTTGTACTACTTTCAGGAATATTTTTATTTTGAGTGACTACATCATCTGTATTGACCACACCAGCATCCTTTTCCTTTGAATCATCAGTAGGAGATGGTGGATCAGCATTCTTTGAAGAAGAAGCAACCTCAAAATTGTCCATCAAAACTTGCACCAAAATGTGATCATGATCTGATTCTTCCTCCATGCCAGGTTCATCTGTATCAACATATTCTTCTTAACCTGCAAAATCATTAGTATTTGTTCATGCATTCACTGGTACATAGTTCATAGATTGTGTTAGAGAATCAAGATCAAACAACCATTTGGGCCTTCTCCTACAACATTATCCTTATTCTCCAAAAACTATACATGCAGGGTTTCTTCTACCTTCCTGGTTCTAAGATTATATACTCATAAAGCTTTAATAATCATAGAATACCCAACAAAGAAACCCTCGTCAGATTTTCCATCAAATTTACCCAAATTATCCAAGGTATTGAGAATAGTGACATGACATCTAAATGGTCTCATGAACTCTAAGGTAGGAGATCTACCTCTAAACAACTCATAAGGTGTCTTGTTTTAAGAATGAGCTACTAAAACCCTGTTTTGCACATAACAAGTAGTATTAACTGCTTCTGCCCAAAAAGTCATGGGAAGCTTGGAATCAGCTCATATGGTTCTAGAAGCTTCTATTAGAATCCTATTTCTCCTCTCAGCAACCCCATTTTATTGAGGAGTTCTAGCCACACTAAACTCTCGTTTAATACCTTTTTCCCTACAAAAGTCATCCATCACTCTATTCTTAAATTATGTCCCAGTATCACACATGATGATCTTCACCTTCTTATCAACTAGGTTCTCTACTTCTGTAATGAAAGTCTTAAGAATGTTGGTAGTCTCTTCCTTAGCTCCTAGAAAGAAACCTATGTAAACCTGCTAAAATCATCAGAAATAATAAGTCCATATGAAGCATGTGTAAGGGTTGAGTAATAGATTTTTGGGTCTTGGGCTTACAAGAAGCTCTGTGTTGCTTACCTTTGAGGCAAGCGACACAAGTTTGGTCATTTAGAAAATGTTTTTGAGGCATTGCTCTTACCAACCATATTTTACAATCTTATTAATGGTTTTAAAGTTAATGTGACCAAGTTTGCTATGCCATAACATAGACTCATCCAAAGATGCTTTTGCAACCAAACAAGTAAGATTCTCCTTAGGAACTATATTTTTCATGTTCACACTGTAAATATTTCCTTTCCTAGGGACTCTAAGAAACACCTCATTGTCATCAGGAAACTTAAAGTCTGGGGAGAGGATAAGGCACTCAGTGTCAGTAAAAAACACAAAGTTCTTTTTTTCAAACATTTGTGACACACTAAAGAGATTGTATATCAGCTCCTTTACATAATACACATCTTTAAAATCAAGACTTCTAGTCTTGATTGTACCTGTACCAGTAATCCTGCCACCTATACCACCACAAAAAGAAACATATCCACCTTCCAAATGTTTAAAGTCTAAAAGGTAGGACATATTCCCAATCAAGTGCCTAGAACATCCACTATCTGAATATCCTTGATCTTCTTCTTCATTTGAATGTCCCTGTACATAAAAGAAAGGAAATTAGTTTCCTTTGGGGCCCCAAGCCATCACTGACTTGGATATGCCTCGTGCATCAATGTAATTATATTTCTTCATAGTTATTGATGCACTGCTGGATTTGGTGGGTCTCCATTTCCAGCATGCTAAGGCCTTAATAACAATGACCCCAGTTTCCCTGACAGTGCCCACAGACCTAGTAGTACAAACTACTGGCCTAGCAGTACAAACTGCTGGACTAGCAGTTTTTACTTTTTGCCTCCAAACCTTATTTTTAAACATAATTTTCTTATTAAAAGACCAACTATTTCCCTGTGTTTGTGATGTGCTATTTCATCCTGCCTTTAATATTTATAAAACTGAGATATACTAGGATAAACACATGCTAACGGGCAGAGAACCCAATCAGATAAAGTAAAGCCTTAGGTAAATCTGAGTGTCATCCCAAGAGAGCTGTGACCTTGAAAGAGCTAAGATAAATAAGATAAGTTGATAATGGTATGATATAATGGATGGAATTATCCTAATTATACAGGAGTAGAATTTAGGACAAAGTAATAGAAGAGTGAAGCTTAACCAAGATTATAGATATGTTTTGATTCTCATTATTTAGGCTCAATATAGTGTGTAATTGTCGCCAGACTCTTTTGGTCAATTCGTCTTAGCCTATGATTCTTAGACCGCTCACCAATATGATCAGGTCACCTGGGATCATTCAGTAATCTAATAGCAGTCATTAAGAACCAAATCTACTAGACCTAGTCTATGGAAACCCGGCCTTTAGGAACTTAGATTTCCCCTAGCTTCTTAAATACATCCACTTGATAGGTGGTCATTTGGTCAATTCGTACACAAAGAATGGTTTTACTATGGCCAATTCCTTCCATACTTCGCAACCTAGTGAGTGGAGGTCAGTTGGTCAATTCTCCTAACCCTCTAGATACTAACAAGCTTATAATATTACCGAAACTAGTGATCTATGATAAGACTAAGTAGATGTCTATAAAAAGAGATAAAGAGGATAAATAACATAAATATAAACTTTAGTTAATAACATGAATCCATAGTACGATTTCTAGAAAAACATAAAAGAATTCAAATTCCGGAAAGTCAGCTTAAGAGAACTCGTACGCCTTTTCATCTTGTTGTTTAACCACGATCTTGTTTAAGAAGGAGTAATCCCACTTTGAAGCAGTAGAAACAGACATAATAGCAACTATCCTTTGATCATGCTTTACATCCTTGCTTGACTTGCCGATTCTGCTGCTCCTGTAGAAAAGCCTTCGCCTTTCTGGCCAATGAGGAATCCCAAACAAAGCATCTTTGTCATACTCCACTACTTTATCAACAAACAAGTTGGTCGCGTCTTCTTCGATAGCCTTGTTGGTGGAGAAAGAGGCAGCCGGTATGTTGAAGGTTAGGGATGTAGCATACTTCTTGCTTATGGAGCTTCCGTGTTGAAGATACTCAAGGTCGTTAACGATTAAGGCAATATCTTTACCTCGTATTTCTTTTAACACCTCCGAAGAACAACTTTGTGCTCTTGAAAAACGGATAAATTATTTAGTTGAACGACAAAGGAAATTGCCCGAACCGATTTCTTCAACTCCTCACTATTGGTCAACCTAGCTGCCTCGACCAGTAACCAAACACCCTTCTCTGAATCGCCCAGTCGCGAGAGAAACCCCGCTTCCCTAAAACACTTTCGCTCTTCTTCGCCGCAACCGCATTCACCTAGCTTCAAAACCCAAATGAGAGAGTATATGGCGGCTCATTCGGAGAGGTTAGAAAAATTCGAGGAGGAATTCTATAGACAAAGAGAAGAAATGCAGGAAAAGATGACAGAGATGATTAACTTAGTGAAGGAATACACTAAGATGAAAGCTCCCGAGAAGGTGTTAGATAGAAAAGATGACCACACTACCCCCACTATGTATGTAAACGCCATCTCCATTGTTCATGATGAGGAGATCGCAAAATGAACTAGTGTTATGGAGGGAGTAGTTGAGAATAAAGATACGGGGGCAAAAGAGAATAGCACGAATTGTAAGAATAATGGTAAAGGCAAAGCTAAGGAATTAGATAAACCTCAGACTGTAGGGCACTACCTTAAACATGAAGTCAATAAGAAAACCATTGTTAACCTAGTGAACAATTTTAGGTACAATGATGCTCATAGGAAGACCTTCTTAGGTTAAATAAAGGAGGATGAATATGACAATATTCCTATTGGACCTTTGTACGAGGCAATTCTAAAGAAACAAGTGGCTAAGAAACAAGAGATGTTTGGGAACTTCATAATATCGTGTAGCATTAGTAACTTAAAAGATGTAATGGCCTTAGCTGACCAAGGTCTGATGTAAGTATAATGTCATTATCAATATACAATAAGACTAAGGAGAAAACAACCAAGACTAATCTTAGACTTTCCTTAGCCAATCATTCATATGTTTACCCTTTAGGAATAGCGGAGGATGTGTTGATTGATGATGCAAATAGCATCTATCCGGTGGATTTTGCAATTGTGGATATTGAGGAAGATGAACACATACCTCTTATTCTTCGAACACCTTTCTTAGCCACCGCCAAAGCAACAATCAAATGTGGTGAGGTGTTATGATACTTAGAAGTGCTAAAAAGCAAGGTTAGGATACCTATAGTTCCAAGACATCCTAAACTTAACGAGAAGAAAGGTTGATCATGACTCACAAGTTCACAATAGTATTGGGAGAAAAATCGTTGAATGGGAGGAGAAGATTAGGGAATACAAAGATAATGAGATTGAATTAGAGAATCGAAGCGTGATAAACACATAATCGAGGCATAACTATGCCATGGAAAGATCCTATGGGAACCATCATAAGAAAGATGATGATAATGAGATGAAATGGCATGAACATCGAATCAAGAGTCCTAAGGAGTTTACGGAAGGAGATATGGTACTCTTGTATAATTCGAGATTAAGATTATTCATGGGAAAACTTAAGTCAAGGTGGTATATGGCCCCTTTACGGTGAAAAGGGCAACGAGTGGTGAAGTCGTTGTGTTGCTTGACAACGATGGAAGAGAATTCACCGTAAATGGACGATATGTGAAGCATTACCAAATCAATAATATCGACTTAATCAATGAAGAAGATATTATTTTGGATAATAAATCTGTTAGGAATTAGAAATTCTGGTATTAAAGAGTCGGTCACCTCAAGTATATGTAATCATTAAAAGCTCGTAGTCGTAGTTATTTTAAGTTAAGTAGTATTTAGTTAAGTAACCTTTGTGGAGGACGGACGGGTCTTTACCCATTGTATGCACGATCCACGGCCCGATGTGTGGCGATTTATGTAAGACTATAAATACTCTCTACCTCCCAAGGTAGAGTTGGAGCTCATAATAATATCTTTCACTTTCTCACTAAGTTCCTAAACCTCTAACTTTCTCTCTAGAATTCCACTTATTAGCCACATGGTTGTTATGGTTTGATGTGTATGTAAAGTTATATCTTACAATTGGTATCAAGAGCCATGGTTAGATCATATCTTGCACATCTTTGGATTTCTAGTGGTTTTTAGGTGGTTTTGAGTTTGAAAAAAGTTTAGTGGTTTTGCATCATTTGGTTGATTTCTTGTGTTAAAGTTTGAATTTTATTAGTACTTTCATGTTTAGAATCATCACAGTGTTTAGGTTTTCATTTGGTTAGCTTGAATCATCTTGGTTGGGTTGTTTTGGATTGAAAAGTGATGTTTATAAGGTTTTTCTTGCTAGCGACTTAGCTCACGGTTTAGTTTTCTTCATAGCGACTTGCTTCACAAAATTGTAGCGATTCTGACTTTAAACCTAGCGAGTTAGATCTAGCGAGTTAAAGTACAAGTAGTGGACTCTCCACTCAGTAGCGACAGTGGTAGCGACTTGATGCATGGCGAGTTGCTCTTTAGCGACTTGTATTTCTAGCAACTTGTGTAGCGTAATTCTTGCCAAAATTTTGCTAGCGACTTGAGGGGTAGCGAGTTACTACTAGCGACTTGCTTTGTGTCTAGCGACTTGGGACTCTAGCGACTTAGTTGGCTAGCGAATTAAGTGTTAGCGACTTAGTGCATTATTTTCTAGCGACTTAGTGCATTATCTTCTAGCGACTTAGTGCATTATCTTCTAGCGACTTAGTGTATTATCTTGGTGACTTGAGTGATTGTTTACGGTTTTCTCTTGATTTAGTAAAATCCCGTGAAAGAATCTATTTCCGGTTTAATCATAGAGTTATAAAATCCCGTATAATCTGTTAACATGTCTACCAACGTCCCTCATCATCATCTCCATTGCTGAGGATGTACAAGCGGTGGCTCGGATACTCGTCCACCCATGCTTGTGAGCCGACTACGATTCTTGGGCTCAACGAATCAGATTGTATTGCCTTGGAAAGGAAAATGGTGTCAACATTCTCAAATCCATTGATGAAGGACCATATCGAGTTGAGACAACTAGAGACATACTTGATACTAATGAAGATGGTACTCTGTTACGGAATAGACGAGACCTAAGATGTATGATGAGCTTGATGATAAGGATAAAAGAGATTTGATGCGAGATATCGGGGCTTCAAACATTGTTCTTCAAGGTCTTCCTAAAGACATCTACAAGGCGATCAATCATAACAACAAGCAAAGCGGTTTGGGATAATGTTAAGATGCTTCTCTCAATTCGAGATTAACTATGGAAGCAGAGAATCCCACTCTATGACAATTTGAGCACTTCAAGATGAAACCGGATGAGAGTGTCTATGAGTACTATGTGAGATTTCATAAGTTAGTTAATGACATGAGGAACATCGAATGACTATGCCTAACATTAATGAACTCAAAGTTTGTGAACAACATGAATCCCGAATGGCACAAGTTTGTCACGGTATGTGAAGCTCACTAAAGGATTGAAGAATACAAACTATGAGCAACTCTATGCCTTCCTCCTTGAGAATGAGAGACATGCTATGTTTGAAAAATTGATTCTCAATCGGTTCAAAACCAACGAGGAGAGACAAGCTCGTCTAATGACTCAATGACTTTCTACCAAACATCGGAATCACAACCAAAGCATCACAAGTCATACCCTTGGGTAATGGTAATCACAAACTCATCCACGATCCTATGTTCAAACAAGCGATGCTGATGCACACGTGGGTAACATCATTAATCAACTAGCTCTTCTCATTAGTCAAAACATGAATTCTCTCCCACAAACCAACAACAACCTCGAGGCGCATCTAACCCACATAATCAAGCCACTTGTTAAAGATGGAAGGATCGTGGTGCAACCGATTCGGGAAAGGCGATATGATCGGGGAAGAGGTGGGGCTGGGAGAGGTTATGTTGGCAACGAATCGAGGAAGAAATGGTAACCAAGGTCAAGCTAAGCCAATCAAATGCTATAACTGGTGGTGGTGAAGGACATTGCGAGGCGCACATCTCCGCGTCCGAGAATCTTGAATGCCGAGAGATAAGATGTTGGCACAAGCTCGGGACAATGGTCTGCGTTGGATGAAGAGGAATTCTTGCTTCTTCTTGAGGGCAATGCCAAGACCTATGATCTTGAGATGTGGATGAGCTATTATTAGGAGATAGGTCACAATCATCGAGCGCCTTTCAAGTCGTGATCGTGATGCATACGACTCGATGTAGATGATGGACCCTACGCACACACAATCTTTATGGCTAGCATCTCTCAATGGTTTCTCCCAAGATCTCTTCTTCACCACAAGTGGCCCATCCAAGGACAAACTCATCTCGAGGTATTAAAACTATCGATGATCTTGATGTGCAATGATGCATGACAAAGTACAATCAACTGAAACTTTTGAATCAAATGTTGAAAATGTGGATAATAACAATATTGTCCCATACGATCAATACGTGAAACAAAGTGAAAGTGAAGTTGTACCAAGTGATGCATCTTCTGCGGTCAACAATGACTATGTCTTTGATGAATACCCGCATGTTCTCTGATGATTCCATAATTTACGAACTAAATGCCTATAAGGAGCGTGTTGCTATTTATGAACAACGTGCAAAATTTGAGTTGACCACCGTGAGCGTGAAATGGATGTCCAGTGAGTACGATAATTAGAAAAAGTAAATTTAGAAGAAGTATTGAAACAAAATTAAATTCCTTGCAAGAAAAACTTTCTAAAACAAATTCCAAACAAAAACAAGAACTTCAAGAAAATGTGAAATGCTTAGCAAAATTTAATGCAAAGGAATCAAAACTCTTGAGAGATTTTCTAATCTGAAAACTTTGAAAAACAAACTTGAAAACAAGTTGTACATACAAGGAAACACCATTCGATTGCTCACATGGTCACCAAACATCGAGGTCTTAAGCGATAAGCATAGCATTCCCTTGTTGAGGAACCGAATCAGAGGTAATTAAAAAGGCTAGAAATGCTCATAAGGTGCTTTATGATGGTGATGAAATCCTTAAGCCTAAGCGGAAACCTAGTTGCGTTGAGTGCTTGAGGATGATAAGAAATCAAATGAAATCACTAGGGAAAAGATGAATAAGAAACAAAATGATCCCAAATGCAAAGATAAAACATAAATATCACTCCTCATGATTACAAGAAGGAAAAGCTGATTTCCTTAAACAAGTTTAAGCCTCAGACATTGTTGACTCCCGAACAAGTCTTACGGAAAAGGATTTAGATAAGCGAAAGCGGAAAATATTGTTGAAACTAACCCTCCCTTTGGAAAATGCCTAGAGCGACCTGTATCCTCTAATACACCAATGCATCTTGTACCTAGAACAATTGCCACTAAAAGCAAGACATTAATTAGCCAATACGTGATATTTCAACTATTTGTTGACTTTGAAAACTTGCAAGAAAAGGATCACACCCACAGTGGCGAAGGAGAAGGGGTTTGAACAAATGAAAGAATGTTATTTGGTGAGGTCATGCCCTTCTTTAAACTTCTAAAGATCACTTTGAGAGTCTTAAAAGGGGATAGAAAGCAGATATTAAGGGAATGGAAAGGAATTTGATGCAATGGTTGTTGAAGTTAGTGACTATGGCGTGCCTTTGAAATATAATGAGATTGAGAGAAAGAACTTGCATACATTAAATGAGAATCTTATTCTTGAATGTGTTGCTCAAGATGTGTTTTCAACGCTCAAATTGCTCTATTAATGCTTCCAAATTTCATGAATTATCTGTACCTGAAAGTCTCCCATGATCGTGTCATTGAGCTTGAAAAACTAATTCTAAACTAAATGAGAAAATTGAGCGGATGATCACGACAATTTCGTTAAACATTTTTCTAAACTAGAAGTTGAGCATTTTAATTTACAACTAAAATATCAACATCTTAAAGAAAATGTCAAAACTTCAAATGTCAAGACATCTTGAGATGCTCTAGAGTTTGATCGAGTTTTCAAATTAACAAAGCGTGATGAACATATTCAAGCTCGATGCAACACGATCGAAAGTTGAAAGCCCAAATCTCTCAATTAAAGGGTCAAGCGAACAATATGACGAGGCTCCCAAATGCCTCCTCCTTTAGATTCTCGAACTCTCAAACGTTTCATCTTCAAAACCTAGTAAATGCTTTACAAAAGGAAAGCGAAAGTTTTCTAGAGGAAAATGAAATGGTTAAGCGTCATTTCAATGAGTTGTTTGAATCAATTAAATTCACTCATTAACAAAACAACGAACAAATAGCTTCATTGCAAAAGGAAATTGAGAATCAAGAGTCGGGGTAAAAGGAAAATGCCAATGATCTATGGGAGAATGTTGTATCAAAGGTTCACTACGGTAATAAATATGCTTTATGCATGACATATGTCCCCCTCATCTAAGAAACAACAAACTAGCTATTCAAACATACTTTTCATCTCTTAAGGATTGCTTAGAATGCTGCGTGAGATTGTTGAAGAGGATAAGCTAGAGAAACCTCATGATAGTGCAATTGGACATGCATGCTTATATGCCAAGCGATCTCAAGAAATCTTAGAATGCTTGATCACAATATGCCCAAAGTCATTAAGTGAGAGTTAATCCTTTGATTCCATGCTCGATGCCTAAAGCCAAGTATGATATGCACTCGATTCCCAATGTGTTGAATGTGAACCGTAGTGTGTGCCGTTAAGGGGTTGATTCTAGATCTATCAATGCTAAGAAAGAGAACTCAAGTGTGCCTTCTAGGTACAAATCTCGGTACCTCTAGTTTTAAGAATGTGAACCGTAGTGCACTGCATGTAGTTGAGATCCCACACATCTAAGCAGGTGGTGCAAAGAGTAGTAAAACAAACTAATGTTCTCATTCCTCTACAGAGAATGTCGGTGACATTAAAGGGAGCGGGTCAAAGTCTCAAGACAATACAAGGAATGATAAGACCTCATGAGCTAAGAATGTGCCTTTGGAAAAGTGAAAGAACAATCTAGGAACCTTAAGTTTGAATCGAATAAAGCGAATCGTGTTGATTCTAGTATTAGCCATAGGCGTCTTGTAATTAATTCGAATTCGATACTATTTGCAAACCTTGTCTTGATGTCTCGCTTGAATTACATTTCTAATCATGAATGTGGTGTTAATGTTACGCCTAATGATGTTAATTGTCCGAGTTAATATTGTTAATACTAAAGTTCATGCTAAGAAGGCTAAAAGGCAAAACGAAGAAAGTTAGAAAACGGTGAAACCCACAGGGAAGAACATTCGGTAAAATAGGCTTTTATTGGACACTGTTGGTTTAAGACTAATCGAGATAATGCCCACTAGAAAATGGATGCCTCTTGGTAGAACTATTCCACTAAGAAGTGATCACACTGCTGTGAGCAGGGCTAATCTCGACACTAGCCTGCATCTATTCTAATGATTCCATTGCCTCACTTTACGATATGAATGCTTCTATTTACGATGTGGGTGTTCCAAACATTGTTACTAACCAAATGGAACCCATTCTTGCATGGGGATCCCAATTATCGATTATCCATTCTTATGCGTGTTCAACCTGCGGATCGTTCAAATGGTTACGTAATTACACGGACTCATTTGTTCCAAACATATATTTGAGACCGGTCGTTGCTCATGAACCGTGAGCAAATTCATCGGGCCATTAGATTTGGTAATGATCCTTGATTGCTATTATGGGTTATGGAGATTATGTTGTTGGTGATAGTGTCATCTCTAGAGTGTATGGTTTAGGTCACAATCATTCTCTGTTGGTCAGTTACGTGATTACGATCTAGAAGTAGCCTTGAGAAAACATACACTTTGTTAGAGATCTTAATGGTGAGGCTGTTGAAAAGGAACTCGTGGCTCAAACCTTTACACCATCTCTCGATGACATGATGAGCCTCTCCAATCGCTTGTATCTAAGGCTTCAAAAACAAAGTCATGGTTATGGCATCGTCGTCTCAATCACTTGAACTTGGCACCATCAACGATCTTTCAGAAAGGACTTAGTTGTAAGTTTACCTAGACTAAAGTATGAAAAAGATCATCTTTGTTCGGCATGTCAATTGGGAAAAAGCAAGAAGTATGCCCATAAACCCAAACCAACTAACTCTATCACGAAAGTTCTTCATATGATTCATATGGATTTATGTGGACCAATGAGGGTGCGAATATCTTTGGGAAGAAATATGTGTTAGTTGTGGTTGATGATTACTCTAGATTCACAGGTCAAGTTCTTAAGGACAAAGGATGAAACTCACGATATCATCATCAAACTCATCAAGCATTGCAGCGAGTTCGACTAAACAAAAGCTGTCGAGTGCTCGAGCAGACAATGGGCGGGTTTGTCAACAAACAACTTAGTGAATTCTATGAAAGCGTTGGAATCGACCATCAAAGAAGTGTTCACGAACCCTCAACGAGCGGTGTAGTTGAAAGGCAAATCGTACTCTTGTTGAAATTGCTAGAAGAATCTTGATCTACTCAAAGGTTCCAATGTTTCTGGGGTGAAGCAATTGCCACTGCATGCTACACAAAATCGTTCCACGATTCACACTATTCATGGAAAAACTCCATATGAACTTGTCACGCAGAAAACCTAATCTATCTTTCCTTCGTGTGTTTGGTGCATTGTGCTATCCAACTAATGAGGTCAAGACTTGGGCAAACTTAGAGCTAAAGGCGACATTGGAGTATTTGTAGGATATGCATCAAACAAAAGGGATACGAATCTACAACAAAAGAACCCGAAATATCATGGAAACAATTCGTTACGTTTGATGGTGACCCGGTCAAATGGCTCCTGGACACTCACTTCGGGACCCGCCAAAAAGCAGTCCCATTGGTTCATCCCTTGTTCCAAACTCCTCTCAAGAAACTCCATATGTACCTCCATCGAAGAGGATGTAAAGAAATTGTTTGATCCTATGTTTGATGAGCTGTATGATTCAATTACTAATGAGGTCTTGATCCACACAGAGGATGCTCATATTCAGTGAATGAAGTCAATCCTTGGTCTCAATATCTTTAAGTCAAGCAGCACTGCTGCCGATCCTTGATCTCATCAACAAATCATCATTCTTCAAATGTACATCATGGAAATGTTTACGGCATCAATGATGAAGTTAATCCCTTTGCTACTACGAAGATGCTCCATTTGAAAACATATTTGCTACTCACGAATCATCATCGAACCATCTTCTTTAGGAGACATCGACTCGACTACCTCGGTTCCTCAACAAGCGCCACATGAACACCTCGAGAAAATGGACTCACGATCATCCATTAGACAACATCATTGGTAATCCCTCTCGTCACCGTATCAACTTGGAAACAACTTGCAACCGATGCCTTATGGTGTTTCTTCAACTCCGTACTATCCAAGATCAAACCAAAGATGTTAAAAGCGCCATGAATGAAGATAGTTGGTTCAATGCCATGCAAAGATGAAATTCATGAGTTTGATCGTCTTGATGTATGGGAGTTAGTACACACTCCAGGCGTGCTATGATTATAGCTCTAAAATGGATCTTCAAAGTAAAACTTGATGAGCATGGTGATGTGTTGAAGAACAAGGCTCGATTAGTTGCTAAAGGATATCGTCAAGAAGAGGTATAGACTTTGAAGAATCTTTTGCTCCGGTTGCTCGAATCGAGGCAATCGAGAATCTTCACGGCTAATCTTGCTAGTAAGAACATGGTAGTTTATCGGATGGATGTAAAGGCGGCATTTACGAGCGGAGATCTTAAAGAAGTCGTCTCGTCGACCAACTGAAGGATTTGTGAATCAGAGCATCCTACTCACGTTTATCGTTTGAAGAAGGCTCTTTCACGGTTTAAAGCAAGCTCGAGGCATGGTATGATACCTTTGTCAAAGTTTCTTCTATCAACCGGATTCATCAAAGGAAGCGATTGATCCTACATTGTTCACCGGGAAGTCGGGCAAACATTTGATTCATGTTCAAATTTATGTTGATGATATTATTTTGCCTCGGTAACCCAATGGAATATGATCGTTTTCAAATGAAATGAGTTCAAAGTTTCAAATGTCAATGATGGGACAAATGTCATTTTCTTGGGATTACAAATTTCACAAAGTCCGGAGGCATTTTCATAAATCAATCTAAATATACAACAGAGATTTTAAAGAAATTTGGATTTGATTCATGTGACCTGTTGACACCCCATGATTGACCGAACCAAATTAGATGAGGACCTCTCGGGATCATGATTGACCAAGCGAAATATCGGAGTATGATTGGATCACGATGTATCTCCTTGCTAGTAGACTAGACATCTTGTTATTTGTTGCATGTGTGCTAGATACCAGGCTAAGCCTACTAAAAAGCACCTGAAGCGATTAAGCGGGTCTTCGGTATCTCCAGGAACCATCAATATGGGACTATGGTACCGAGAGGACACCGGTATGTCACTAACGCCTATGCGAGATCTTGATCATGCGGGTTGTCAAGATACTGCGTCAATGCGTCGGGGGAGGTGCTTTCGGTTTTGGGTGATAAGCTTGTGAGCTGGTCTTCAAAGAAGCAAATGAGTACTTCTATTTCCTCTAGGCTGAATACATAGCCATGTCATCTTGTTGTGCTCAAATCTTATGGATGAGATCTCAATTATCGACTATGGCTTTGAATTCAACAAAATCCCTCTGCTTTGTGATAATAAAAGTGCTATTGCTCTCTCATGCAACAACGTTCAACACTCAAGAGCAAAGCATATCGACATTCGACATCATTTAATCGGGAAACAAGTGGAAAAAGGTGTGGTGGAACTATACTTTGTGAGTGCGAATATCGGTTAGCGAGACATCTTCACCAGCTCTTCGAAGAGAGCGTTTGAGTTTATTCTTCCACGACTTGGCTTGAAAAGCCTTCAACGAAAACTCTCAGCGTCTTGGGGAGGAAGGCGAGGAGTAAAGGTCTATCTTCATCTATCTCTTGTATATATCTATTCGAAAAACAAAATACAAAATTATAAAACCTTCAAAATCAAATAGAAAAATATAAAACTTTCAAAATCCATAAAAATTTGAAAATCTTCAAAAATATTGTCATTTTGTCATGTTTCTCTCGATTTGATAATATCTACGGTCTTGATGTTGTCATTCAAAGAATGACACGGGACTTTAGATGTTGCTCGAATTTTAAAAAAAAAAAAAAAAAAAAAAATCAAAAATCAAAAATCAAAAAATATTTTGGGAGAAAGAGAAATGGTTTATTGTCATTTTCGAGCAATAACCGGTTTTAAAGAAAAACGAGCCATGTTTTATCATGTTTTCAAAATTCCATGCTCGATTCTATAAACATTTATCTACTTGAAAACCAAATGCTTTGAAAAATAACTGGTTGTCTATTTTGATAATCATCCGAGGACTTATTTGTCAAAATCTCTATCTATCAATCAACAACCTATGTCATTGATTGAGGGGAGAATGATTTCAATTAAATTAAAAGTTATTTGGCATTAAATTGTTTTCAAACTTTGTGGTGAAAGGATGTCGTCCCAACAAAAATAAATTCTTCAAAGATGTGAAACATTATTTCGGGACGACCCTACTTGTTTAAAATTTGTGCGGATCAAGTCATCCGCGATGTGTGTATGGTCGGAAGCCATTGACATTCTCAAGGCTTGCCATTCGGACCCTTGGGGACATCATAGCCCCAACTACACCGCCAAGAAGGTGTTTGATTCGGGATTCTATTGGCCCACGATCTATAAGGATGCCCATGAATTCGTTAAAACCCATGGCGCTTGTCAACGTCACGAATATCTCACAAAGGAATGAAATGCCTCAAACGCCATTCAAGTGTGTGAGATTTTTGACATCCGGGCATTGACTTTATGGGGCCATTTCCTTCTTCTCACGGAAATAAGTACATACTCGTGGTCGTTGACTACTTGTCAAAATGGGTTGAGGCTAAAGCTTTACCCACCAACGATGCCCGAGTTGTGGTGAAATTCTTGAAATCTCTTTGCTAGGTTTGGAACTCCACGAGCCATAATCGGTGATCGTGGTACGCATCAGAATGACCAATTTGCAAGAGTCATGCAAAAGTATGGTGTAACTCACCGTACCTCTCACGTATCACCCACAAACAAGTGGGCAAGTGGAAGTTTCCAACCGGGGATTAAAGAATCTTGGAGAGGACGGTTGGTGAAAACCGTGCCTCTTGGTCGGATAAGCTAGATGACGCACTCTGGGCCTTCCGTGAGACCTACAAAACACCCATCGGGTGCACTCCATACAAGCCGGTGTGCGGAAGGCATGTCATCTTCCTAGAGAGCTCGAGCACAAGGCATCTTGGGCCTTGAAGCATGCTAACTTTGATATTCAGACGGCGGTGATCATCGGAAAGTTCAAATGAATGAATTAAATGAACTCCGTGATCAAGCTTACGAACTCTTTGATCTATAAACAAAAGACAAAGAAGATTCATGACTCGAAAATCAAGAACCGCGTTTTCAACGTTGGTGATCGAGTCCTTCTTTTCAATTCAAGATTGAAGATTTTCTCGAAAGCTCAAGTCCCGTTGGTCGGTCCATTTACTATCGCTAAGGTTTATCCTTATGGTACCATTGAGTTATCTCAACCCGATGGTCCTAATTTCAAAGTGAATGGTCATCGAGTGAAGCATTATTTTGGAGAGGACATTCCATCCATGGTTGTCCGGACTTACAAACTTTCCCCATGAACCAATGAATGCGGGATCGAGTCAAGCTAGCGACTCGGTAATCAAAAACAAGAGCATGCCATATGGGTTTCACCCATATTTACGTCTTCTCACCTCTTTCTACCACCCTAGTGTGGGGGTTGCCACATGTTTCAAAAAAAAAAAAAAAAAAAAAAAAAAAAAAATCTTCTTTCTAAATAATGGCCGTAGTATTTCCCTTTACGTTCTCGCTTCGGCATAACCGCGGTACTTTGAATATTGAGGCAATATTCATCTCTAGTGTGGGGATTCTCACGAATTTTATCATGTAAATATACCGCCTAATCCCGTTTTTGGCCAAAAATTTTTTTTTTTTTTTAGAGTAAGTGTTCTACACTTTCTCATCCAGTTATCGATCCGCCATGTCTCAGAAGACAAAGGATTGGCTAATCCAGAGCAAACGGCTCTTGGTAAAGATTTCTCAAATCCGTTTATATGGCTTGCAATTTGCCTAAAATTGTATGGTATTCACCACCATATCCTAAAAGTGAAGAGTTGGCTAGCCCGCAAGATTATGGCTTGTGGTAAAGGCGATGGAAAAACCATAATTGGTAATCAGCTCACCAAAGATAATGTTGATAATTTATCTAAGAGTTGGCTAGTCCGTATGGTACGGCTTCGGTAAAGACAAATCAAATCCGTTGGAAGTCGGTGGTTTGCTCAAAATCACATGGTTATCGGTGTACCATGGTTCTTACTTGAACTGAAACATTTGGCTACTCCGAAGTAATGGCTTTTGGTAGAGAGTTTAAAATCCATTATGTTTTCTCAAATCATTGCTAGGGACTAGCAATATCTCAGTGTGGGGGATTGATGAGTGTGTAAATACTCATCATTTTTGGTACAAAATAAACTGCAAATTCATCTGAAAACACTCAGAAACACATCAAAATGATCAAATCATCACAAATCAGTGTTTTATGTGTTTTAAATACAAAAATATCAAAATCAGATGAAAAACATATCAAATTTGCAAAAATTGCAGTTTCAGTCCCCCAAGTTTCTTAAATTGTCAAAAATAGTCCCTGAGCCATAAATTCAAAAGAAAAGTCACCAAAGGTCTTTTTTAAAATCACAAATTGTCATATTTAGTTCTTTGGTGAGAAATCAAAAAGTTTTGAGAAAATTACAGTTTAGTCCCCGAAAAATCCAAATTGGTCAAATCTAGTCCTTGGGAATTTCAAAAATGTTAAAAGTTGATCCTTGGATTAGTATAGTTGGCAAAAACAACCCTTTTTACTACTCTTCATAAGTTACATGTTTGGTCCTTTGGTTTCATGAAATTGCAAATTTGGTCCTTGATGTTATTACTAATTCAAACCAACCGGACCCTAATATAACTACCCAAGCCCAAACAAATACCCTGGCCCAACATGTTTACCCGGTCCGTTTACCCACAACCCGCCCACCTTTTAAATAAACCAAACCCGCCCTCACGTGTTACCCCTTCCCCCATCATTTCCCCTGTGCACGCATGCCTGCAACTCACCCTCCCCCCTCCTCCATCATCATACCCCTACTGCTACCCTCCACCTCGCTCCAAGGATCATTAAATGCGCCTTCAACCTAACTCTGCCCTCTCCAACTGGCATATCTAGTTTTTCCCGCCAAAATGCATCAAACGGTCACAAATGGTACCTACCAATCCTATGGTCAGTTTTATTGGTGGGATCTATTCAGAAAGATGAGAGAGGAAGTTTGAAGCTTATAAGAAGCCAAGAGAAGCTACAAAGATATAGTTAGCTTTTATTTTTGTACAATGTATGTCGAATTATTAGTTCTCAAGTTTTAACTAGTTTGTATTTTGTATTTTAAAGTTTACTTGTCTTAAATAACAGTTTCTAAATGTATTCCAACTTTCTTTAAGCATCAATTAAAGTTCTTGTTCAATTTCAAACTTTTTATGTACTGTTGAAATCATTAGTTTCCCAATCCTATTTACAAGCTTCTAATAACTTATTTGTCAGCTCAATAATGATTGTTTAAGCTTATTTAAGCTTTCCATAAGCTCACATTGCAGTTTCAATTACTTTTGACATTTGGTCAAAATAAGTCAACATGGGTGGAAATGGATACAGAAAGGAAATGGGTTGATGCAGGCTTAGAAATGGGTTGCTTTGGATTGATTTGGGTTGGATTGATAGGATTAGAGGTTCTTGTTTCACATATTTGCTAGCCACTGTGGCTTGGACTCTTGTAAGTCATTTTCAAAAGTTTATGCACCATCTGTAATTGTAATTTAAATATGTTAAAACCTGTTCTAGTAGTGGTAGTTTAGCTATATTAAGTTAGTTGGATCACACAAATAAGTAGTTTCATTGTTAAAATCTTTTTTAGTTGCAAATCTAGTCATAAAGGAGTGTTTGGCTTAACTGTTTTATCTGTCCTAAAGACTTTCTCAGTGGTTAGATTGTATTGTTTCATGTTTGTGTAGCCTTAGTATGGTCAGTTGAATCAAAACATTGGGTCTGCAACATCAAATAGTCAAACTTGACCATTAATCTGTCTAATTGTCTTACTGTTGAGATTTAGGATTAGCAAATCCTTGATTTGTGTTTAAAATCAGCAAACATTGTTTGCAATAGCTTTAGTTTAACAAATAACATCAATCTCAGTCACAAGAATTGGATTTAAAGTTCATATTGGTCCAAGTTCTTTGTTTTGTCAAAAGTCAAAAGTGTGAAAATCTGTTTTGAGGTCAAAAAGAGAGAATTGTTTTGAGTTCATTCCTTGGACTTACTCAGTGAACCTTAGTATTTCATAAAGCTCAGCAGGTCCTCTTTCTTATAGGCATTTTTGTAGAATTTTGTGATTTCTTTAAAAGCTCCAAATAAGCTGTTCTTTTGGGACCAAAATCCCCTGCACCACTGAGTCAGTGAACACTGACTTTTTCTCAGTTTTTGTAACTTGTGTACAGAGCTCATAAGAGTTCACCATGGTCTAATTTTTGGTTTAAGTACTCTCACCCAAGTCCTTTATAAGTTCCAAATCATATTTTTCAGTTTGAGCTTATTCTGAAGCTTCTGCATAAGCCCAAAGTGGCTGCCCAGTAATCTGTTTTAGCTTGTAAAACTCATAAGTCAAATCTGTGATCAGAGTGATTCTGTGGATATAAATAGTTATGATTAGTTGTAATTTAGTCCTTATAGCATATTTAGACATCTGTAATCAGTGGGTTGTTTGTTTGTCAATGTTGGCTTATTTTAGTGCTTATTAACAAGCACTTGATTAAGCAGTTTCATATTTCTCCAAACAAGCATCTGTTTTTCCATTTTTCTCAGATTCCTAGTATAATTTTAGACTTTTCCTGAAAATTTCATATTTTTCCAAGTTGTTTTGCTATTTTTCCTAATTTAAAGTAGTTTTTAATCATTTTTAATTAGCTTTTAATATAAAAAATTCAGAAAAGGTTCAAAAAAATAACTTTTCAATTTTATTAAGTTTAGATAAATATAAGAAGTGAAAAAAGTAATTTTCTAGATTTTTCATAGTCCATTTGGTAATTTTTAGTAATTTAATTAGTTTTTAATGGTTTAAAATTAATAGAAAATAGAAAAATAGTCACAAAAATACAAAATTAGTTTTGAAAAGTCTATTTTGATATTTTAGACTTTTCCAAGTGTTAATCTTATTTTTCTAGCTTAATTTCATATTTTCTTATATTTTAGGTAATTAATTATTAGTTAAAAATAGTTTTTAATTAGATAATTAGTTTTAAAAATAATTTTCTTTTTTTTAAATATTTTCTTATATCATTAGGATTGTAGAAACATCATTTTCATATTTTTAGGGTTAATATTGAATTAGTTTCGCGTTTTTAGTTGTGCGTCACGTAGATTTTAATTCCGGGTTTAGAAAGACATAAAAACAAAAACATCATTTTAATTTTAGTGATAGCGTTTATTTAATAGGTTTTATCTTTTAATTTCCTCTCATTTTCATTTTAGCCTTTGTATTTGTCTAATATTTACGTAGTTATAATCACCAATTCATAATCCTTTTCGCTCAAACTTCTCGATCACTATACGTAGATTGATCCATTGCATAGCTCATTGGACATAACGACAGGAGACCATATACTCCTCGATCTTCATTGATTTCGTGCTTAAGCTGTTTTAGGTTTTCTTACGCTTGCGTGAGAGAATTTGACGGTTTTGCGCCCATCAGAATAGCAGAGGATGTGTTGATTGATGATGCAAATAGCATCTATCCGGTGGATTTTGCAATTGTGGATATTGAGGAAGATGAACACATACCTCTTATTCTTCGAACACCTTTCTTAGCCACCGCCAAAGCAACAATCAAATGTGGTGAGGGTGTTATGATACTTAGAAGTGCTAAAAGCAAGGTTAGGATACCTATAGTTCCAAGACATCCTAAGAAGCTTAACGAGAAGAGAAAGGTTGATCATGACTCACAAGTTCACAATAGTATTGTTAGGAGAAAAATCGTTGAATGGGAGGAGAAGATTAGGGAATACAAAGATAATGAGATTGAATTAGGAGAATCGAAACGTGATAAACACATAATCAGGCATAACTATGCCATGGAAAGATCCTATGGGAACCATCATAAGAAAGATGATGATAATGAGATGAAATGGCATGAACATCGAATCAAGAGTCCTAAGGAGTTTAAGGAAGGAGATATGGTACTCTTGTATAATTCGAGATTAAGATTATTCATGGGAAAACTTAAGTCAAGGTGGTATATGGCCCCTTTACGGTGAAAAGGGCAACGAGTGGTGAAGTCGTTGTGTTGCTTGACAACGATGGAAGAGAATTCACCGTAAATGGACAGTATGTGAAGCATTACCAAATCAATAATATCGACTTAATCAATGAAGAAGATATTATTTTGGATAATAAAGTCTGTTAGGAATTAGAAATTCCTGGTATTAAAGAGTCGGTCACCTCAAGTATATGTAATCATTAGAAAGCTCGTAGTCGTAGTTATTTTAAGTTAAGTAGTATTTAGTTAAGTAACACTGTGGAGGACGGACGGGTCTTTACCCACTGTATGCCCCGATCCACACCCGATGTGTGGCGATTTATGTAAGACTATAAATACTCTCTACCTCCCAAGGTAGAGAGTTGGAGCTCATAATAATATCTTTCACTTTCTCTCACTAAGTTCCTAAACCTCTAACTTTCTCTCTAGAATTCCACTTATTCGCCACATGGTTGTTATGGTTTGATGTGTATGTAAAAGTTATATCTTACAATTGGTATCAAGAGCCATGGTTAGATCATATCTTGCACATCTTTGGATTTCTAGTGGTTTTAGGTGGTTTTGAGTTTGAAAAAGTTTAGTGGTTTTGCATCATTTGGTTGATTTCTTGTGTTAAAGTTTGAATTTTGTTAGTACTTTCATGTTTAGAATCATCACAAGTGTTTAGGTTTTCATTTGGTTAGCTTGAATCATCTTGGTTGGGTTGTTTTGGATTGAAAAGTGATGTTTATAAGGTTTTCTTGCTAGCGACTTAGCTCACGGTTTAGTTTTCTTCATAGCGACTTGCTTCACAAAATTGTAGCGAGTTACGACTTTAAACCTAGCGAGTTAGATCTAGCGAGTTAAAGTACAAGTAGTGGACTCTCCACTACGAGTAGCGACAGTGGTAGCGACTTGGTGCATGTGAGTTGCTCTTTAGCGACTTGTATTTCTAGCAACTTGTGTGGCAATTACCGCCAAAATTTTGCTAGCGACTTGAGGGTAGCGAGTTACTACTTAGCGACTTGCTTTGTGTCTAGCGACTTGGGACTCTAGCGACTTAGTTGGCTAGCGAATTAAGTGTTAGCGACTTAGTGCATTATTTTCTAGCGACTTAGTGCATTATCTTCTAGCGACTTAGTGCATTATCTTCTAGCGACTTAGTGTATTATCTTGAGTGACTTGAGTGATTGTTTACGGTTTTCTCTTGATTTAGTAAAATCCGTGAAAGAATCTATTTCCGGTTTAATCATAGAGTTATAAAATCCCGTATAATCTGTTAACATGTCTACCAACGTCCCTCTTGTCATCTCCACTGTTGCCGAGGATGTACAAGCAATGGCTCGGATACTGCCCACCCATGCTTGACAGAATCGACTACGATTCTTGGGCTCAACGAATCGATTGTATTGCCTTGGAAAGGAAAATGGTGTCAACATTCTCAAATCCATTGATGAAGGACCATATCGAGTTGAGACAACTAGAGACATACTTGATACTAATGAAGATGGTACTCACTGTTTACGGAATGGACGGACCTAAGATGTATGATGAGCTTGATGATAAGGATAAAAGAGATTTGATGCGAGATATCGTGGCTTCAAACATTGTTCTTCAAGGTCTTCCTAAAGACATCTACAAGTCGATCAATCATAACATCAAGCAAAGGCGGTTTGGGATAATGTTAAGATGCTTCTCTCGTGGTCGAATTAACTATGGAAGACAGAGAATCCCAACTCTATGACAATTTGAGCACTTCAAGATGAAACCAGATGAGAATGTCTATGAGTACTATGTGAGATTTCATAAGTTAGTTAATGACATGAGGAACATCGAATGACTATGCCTAACATTCACCGAACTCAAAGTTTGTGAACAACATGAATCCCGAATGGCACAAGTTTGTCACAATTTGTGAAGCTCACTAAAGGATTGAAGAATACAAACTATGAGCAACTCTATGCCTTCCTCCTTGAGAATGAGAGACATGCTATGTTTGAAAAATTGATTCTCAATCGGTTCAAAACCAACTGGGAGAGACAAGCTCGTCTAATGACTCAACGACTTTCTACTCAAACATCGGAATCACAACCAAAGCATCACAAGTCATACCTTGGGTAATGGTAATCACAAACTCATCCACGATCCTATGTTCAAACAAGGCGATCTTGATGCACACGTGGGTAACATCATTAATCAACTAGCTCTTCTCATTAGTCAAAACATGAATTCTCTCCCACAAACCAACAACAACCTCGAGGCGCATCTAACCCACATAATCAAGCCACCGTTAAAGATGGAAGGATCGTGGTGCAACCGATTCAGAAAGACAATATGATCGGGAAGAGGTGGAGCGGGAGAGGTTATGTTGGCAACCGTAATCGAGGAAGAAATGGTAACCAAGGTCAAGCTAAGCCAATCAAATGCTATAACGTGGTGGTGAAGGACACATTGCAAGGCGCACATCTCCAAAGCGTCCACGAATCGCGATTACTTGAGAGATAAGATGTTGCCGGCACAAGCTCGGGACAATGGTGCTGCGTTGGATGAAGAGGAATTGTTGTTTCTTCTTGAGGGCAATGCCAAGACCTATGATGCGAGATGTGGATGAGCGACTATTCGGAGATAGGTCACAATCATCGAGCGCCTTTCAAATCGCCGATCGTGATGCATACGACTACGATGTAGATGATGGACCCATCTGCACACACAATCTTTATGGCTAGCATCTCTCCAATGGTTTCTCCCAAGATCTCTTCTTCACCACAAGTGGCCCATCCAAGGACAAACTCATCTCGAGGTATTAAAACTATACGATGATGTTGATGTGCAATGATGCATGACAAAGTACAATCAATCAAACTTTTGAATCAAATGTTGAAAATGTGGATAATAACAATATTGTCCCATACGATCAATACGTGAAACAAAGTGAAAGTGAAGTTGTACCAAGTGATGCATCTTCGCGATCAACAATGACTATGTCTTTGATGAATACACCGCATGTTCTCCGATGATTCCATAATTTACGAACTAAATGCCTATAAGGAACGTGTTGCTATTTATGAACAACGTGCAAAATTTGAGTTGACCACTCGTGAGCGGGGAAATGGATGTCCAAGTGAGTACAAGAATTAGAAAAGTAAATTTAGAAGAAGTATTGAAACAAGAATTAAATTCCTTGCAAGAAAAACTTTCTAAAACATTAAACAAAAACAAGAACTTCAAGAAAATGTGAAAATGCTTAAGCAAGAATTTAATGCAAAGGAATCAAAACTCTTGAGAGATTTTTCTAATCAAAACTTTGAAAAACAAACTTGAAAACAAGTTGTACATACAAGGAAACACCATTCGATCGCTCACATGGTCACCAAACATCGAGTCTTAAGCGATAAGCATAGCATTCCCTTGTTGAGGAACCGAATCCAGAGGTAATTAAAAGGCTAGAAATGCTCATAAGGTGCTTTATGATGGTGATGAAATCCTTAAGCCTAGGCGAAACCTAGTTGCGTTGAGTGCACCGAGGATGATAAGAAATCAAATGAAATCACTAGGAAAAGATGAATAAGAAACAAAATGATCCCAAATGCAAAGATAAAAACATAAATATCACTCCTCATGATTACAAGAAGGAAAATCGGATTTCCTTAAACAAGTTTAAGCCTCGACATTGTTGACTCCGGACAAGTCTTCGGAAAAGGATTTAGATAAGCGAAAAGCGGAAAATATTGTTGAAACTAACCTCCCTTTGGAAAATGCCTAGAGCGATGTGTATCCTCCTAATACACCAATGCATCTTGTACCTAGAACAATTGCCACTAAAAGCAAGACATTAATTAGCCAATACGTGATATTTCAACTATTTGTTGACTTTGAGAAAACTTGCAAGAAAAGGATCACACCCAGTGTAATCGAAGGAGAAAGGGTTTTGAACAAATGAAAGAATGTTATTTGATCGAGGTCATGCCCTTCTTTAAACTTCTAAAAGATCACTTTGAGAGTCTTAAAAGGGGATAGAAAGCAGATATTAAGGGAATGGAAAAGGAATTTGATGCAATGGTTGTTGAAGTTAGTGACTATGAGCGTGCCTTTGAAATATAATGAGATTGAGAGAAAGAACTTGCATACATTAAATGAGAATCTTATTACCGAATGTGTTGCTCAAGATGTGTTTTCAACGCTTCAAATTGCTCTATTAATGCTTCCAAATTTCATGAATTATCTGTGGCCCTCGAAAGTCTCCCATGATCGTGTCATTGAGCTTGAAAAACTAATTCTAAACTAAATGAGAAAATTGAATGGATGATCACGACAATTTCGTTAAACATTTTCTAAACTAGAAGTTGAGCATTTTAATTTACAACTAAAATATCAACATCTTAAAGAAAATGTCAAAACTTCAAATGTCAAGACATCTTCGGATGCTCCGAGTTTGATGCGCTTTTCAAATTAACAAACGTGATGAACATATTCAAGCTCGGTGCAA
Organism: Chrysanthemum lavandulifolium; assembly: GCA_022545495.1. Classification (NCBI taxonomy): domain Eukaryota; kingdom Viridiplantae; phylum Streptophyta; class Magnoliopsida; order Asterales; family Asteraceae; genus Chrysanthemum; species Chrysanthemum lavandulifolium. The sequence goes on along the minus strand of JAHFWF010000091.1, from coordinate 311,776 downwards.
CACGATCGAGAAAGTTGAAAGCCCAAATCTCTCAATTAAAGGGTCAAACGAACAATATGACAGCTCCCAAATGCCTCCTCCTTTAGATTCTCGTAACTCTCAAACGTTTCATCTTCAAAACCTAGTAAATGCTTTACAAAGGAAAGCGAAAGTTTTCTAGAGGAAAATGAAATGGTTAAACGTCATTTCAATGAGTTGTTTGAATCAATTAAAGTCACTCGTAACAAAAACAACGAACAAATAGCTTCATTGCAAAAGGAAATTGAGAATCAAGAGTCGGGTAAAAGGAAAATGCCAATGATCTATGGGGAGAATGTTGTATCAAAGGTTCACTCTAGTAATAAATATGCTTTATCATGACATATGTCCCCTCATCTAAGAAACAACAAACTAGCTATTCAAACATACTTTTCATCTCTTAAGGATTGCTTAGAATGCTGCGTGAGATTGTTGAAGAGGATAAGCTAGAGAAACCTCATGATAGTGCAATTGGACATGCATGCTTATATGCCAAACGATCTCAAGAAATCTTAGAATGCTTGATCACAATATGCCCAAAGTCATTAAGTGAGAGTTAATCCTTTGATTCCATGCTCGATGCCTAAAGCCAGTATGATATGCACTCGATTCCCAATGTGTTGAATGTGAACCGTAGTGTGCCGTTAAGGGTTCGATTCTAGATCTATCAATGCTAAGAAAGAGAACTCAAGTGTGCCTTCTAGGAGTACAAATCTCGGTACCTCTAGTTTTAAGAATGTGAACCGTAGTGCACTGCATGTAGTTCGGATCCCAAAGACATCTAAACAGTGGTGCAAAGAGTAGTAAAACAAACTAATGTTCTCATTCCCTCTACAGAGTAATCGGTGACATTAAAGGGAGCGGTCAAAGTCTCAAGACAATACAAGGAATGATAAGACCTCGCAAGCTAAGAATGTGCCTTTGGAAAAGAGTAGAAGAACAATCTAGGAACCTTAAGTTTGAATCGAATAAAGCGAATCGTGTTGATTCTAGTATTAGCCATAGGCGTCTTGTAATTAATTCAATTCGATACTATTTGCAAACCTTGTACCGATGTCGCTTGAATTGCTTTCTAATCATGAATGTGGTGTTAATGTTACGCTAATGATGTTAATTGTCCGATTAATATTGTTAATACTAAAGTTCATGCTAAGAAGGCTAAAAGGCAAAAGCGAAAGAAAGTTAGAAAACGGTGGAAACCCACAGAAGAACATTCAAGAAAATAGGCTTTTATTGGACACTGTTGGTTTTAAGACTAATCGATAATGCCCACTAGAAAATGGATGCCTCTGGTAGAACTATTCCCTTGAAGTGATCACACCGTGAATGGGCTAATCACGACACTAGCACCGCATCTATTCACAACGATTCCATTGCCTCACTTTCGATATGAATGCTTCTATTTACGATGTGGGTGTTCCAAACATTGTTACTAACCAAATGGAACCCATTCTTGCATGGGGATCCCAATTATCCGATTATCCATTCTTGTGCGTGTTCAACTGCGGATCGTTCAAATCGCTACGTGGTACCGGACTCAGTTGTTCCAAGCATATATTTGGAGACCGGTCGCGCTCATGAACTTCGTGAGCAAATTCATCGGGACTGTTAGATTTGGTAATGATCACTTGGTGCTATTATGGGTTATGGAGATTATGTTGTTGGTGATAGTGTCATCTCTAGAGTGTATTATGTGGAAGGTTTAGGTCACAACTGCTCTCTGTTGGTCAATTCGTGATTACGATCTAGAAGTAGCCTTGAGAAAACATACACCTTTGTTAGAGATCTTAATGGTAAGGAACTGCTGAAAGGAACTCGTGGCTCAAACCTTTACACCATCTCTATCGATGACATGATGAGAGCCTCTCAATCGCTTGTTATCTAAGGCTTCAAAAACAAAGTCATGGTTATGGCATCGTCGTCTCAATCACTTGAACTTGGCACCATCAACGATCTTTCGAAAAGGACTTAGTTGTAAGTTTACCTAGACTAAAGTATGAAAAAGATCATCTTTGTTCGGCATGTCAATTGGGAAAAAGCAAGAAGTATGCCCATAAACCCAAACCTACTAACTCTATCACGAAGTTCTTCATATGATTCATATGGATTTATGTGGACCAATGAGGGTGCGAATATCTTTGGGAAGAAATATGTGTTAGTTGTGGTTGATGATTACTCTAGATTCACCGGGTCAAGTTCTTAAGGACAAAGGATGAAACTCGATATCATCATCAAACTCATCAAACAAATGCAGTTCGACTAAACAAAACCGCCGAATTATCGAGCAGCACAATGGGCCGGTTTGTCAACAAACAACTTAGTGAATTCTATGAAAGCGTTGGAATCGACCATCAAAGAAGTGTTCCACGAACCCCTCAACGAATGGTGTAGTTGAAAGACGAAATCGTACTCTTGTTGAAGCCGCTAGAACAATCTTGATCTACTCAAAGGTTCCAATGTTTCTCCGGGTCAAGCAATTGCCACGCATGCTACACACAAAATGGTTCCTCGATTCACACTATTCATGGAAAAACTCCATATGAACTTGTCCACAACGAAAAACCTAATCTATCTTTCCTTCGTGTGTTTGGTGCATTGTGCTATCCAACTAATGAGGGTCAAGACTTGGGCAAACTTAGAGCTAAAGTCGACATTGGAGTATTTGTAGGATATGCATCAAACAAAAGGGATACCGAATCTACAACAAAAGAACCCGAAATATCATGGAAACAATTCACGTTACTTTTGATGAGTGACGGTCAAATGGCTCTGGACACTCCATTTCCAGGACCGCACTTCAAAACAGTCCCATTGGTTCATCCCTTGTTCCAAACTCCTCTCAAGAAACTCCATATGTACCTCCATCCAAGAGGATGTAAAGAAATTGTTTGATCCTATGTTTGATGAACTGTATGATTCAATTACTAATGAGGTGTTGATCCCTACAACAGAGGATGCTCATATTCGAGTGAATGAAGTCAATCCTTGATCTCAATATCTTTAAGTCAAGAAGCACCTGCTTGCGATCCTTGATCTCATCAACAAATCATCATTCTTCAAATGTACATCATGGAAATGTTTCGCATCAATGATGAAGTTAATCCCTTTGCTACTCATCAAGATGCTCCATTTGAAAACATATTTGCTACTCCCGAATCATCATCGAACCATCTTCTTTAGGAGACATCGACTCACTACCTCGGTTCCTCAACAACCGCCACATGAACACCTCGAGAAAATGGACTCACGATCATCCATTAGACAACATCATTGGTAATCCCTCTCGTCTGTATCAACCCGAAACAACTTGCAACCGATGCCTTATGGTGTTTCTTCAACTCCGTACTATCCAAGATCAAACCAAAAGATGTTAAACCGCCATGAATGAAGATAGGCGGTTCAATGCCATGCAAGATGAAATTCATGAGTTTGATCGTCTTGATGTATGGGAGTTAGTACCGCTCCAGATCGTGCTATGATTATAGCTCTAAAATGGATCTTCAAAGTAAAACTTGATGAGCATGGTGATGTGTTGAAGAACAAGGCTCGATTAGTTGCTAAAGGATATCGTCAAGAGGAGGTACAGACTTTGAAGAATCTTTTGCTCCGTTGCTCGAATCGAGGCAATCGTAATCTTCGCTAATCTTCGCTAGTAAGAACATGGTAGTTTATCGATGGATGTAAAGACGGCATTTACGAACGGAGATCTTAAAGAAGTCGTCTCGTCGGCCAACTGAAGGATTTGTGAATCAAGAGCATCCTACTCACGTTTATCGTTTGAAGAAGGCTCTTTACGGTTTAAAGCAAGCTCGAGGGCATGGTATGATACATTGTCAAAGTTTCTTCTATCAACCGGATTCATCAAAGGAGCGATTGATCCTACATTGTTCACCGTGAAGTCGTGCAAACATTTGATTCATGTTCAAATTTATGTTGATGATATTATTTTGCCTCGACCGACCCAATGGAATGTGATCGTTTTCAAATGAAATGAGTTCAAAGTTTCAAATGTCAATGATGGGACAAATGTCATTTTCTTGGGATTACAAATTTCACAAAGTCCGGAGGCATTTTCATAAATCAATCTAAATATGCAATGAGATTTTAAAGAAATTTGGATTTGATTCATGTGACCTGTTGACACCCCATGATTGACCGAACCAAATTAGATGAGGACCTCTCGGGGATCATGATTGACCAAACGAAATATCGGAGTATGATTGGATCCTCGATGTATCTCACCGCTAGTAGACTGACATCTTGTTCATTTGTTTGCATGTGTGCTAGATACCGTGCTAAGCCTACTAAAAAGCACCTTGAAGCGATTAAACGGGTCTTCGGTATCTCCAAGGAACCATCAATATGGGACTATGGTACCCGAAGGACACCGGTATGTCACTAACGGCCTATGCAGATGCTTGATCATGCGAGTTGTCAAGATACACGTCAAGCACGTCGGGAGGTGCTCGGTTTTGGGTGATAAGCTTGTGAGTGGTCTTCAAAGAAGCAAATGAGTACTTCTATTTCCTCTACAGAGGTTGAATACATAGCCATGTCATCTTGTTGTGCTCAAATCTTATGGATGAGATCTCAATTATCGACTATGGCTTTGAATTCAACAAAATCCCTCTCTTTGTGATAATAAAGTGCTATTGCTCTCTCATGCAACAACGTTCAACACTCAAGAGCAAAGCATATCGACATTCGACATCATTTAATCAGGGAACAAGTGGAAAAAGGTGTGGTGGAACTATACTTTGTGAGGTCCGAATATCGCTTAGCGACATCTTCACCAAAGCTCTTCCAAGAGAACGTTTGAGTTTATTCTTCCACGACTTGGCTTGAAAAGCCTTCAACCGAAACTCTCAAACGTCTTCGAGGAGGAAGACGAGGAGTAAAGGTCTATCTTCATCTATCTCTTGTATATATCTATTCGAAAACAAAATACAAAATTATAAAACCTTCAAAATCAAATAGAAAATATAAAACTTTCAAAATCCATAAAAATTTGAAAATCTTCAAAAATATTGTCATTTTGTCATGTTTCTCTCGATTCGATAATATCTACGGTCTTGATGTTGTCATTCAAAGAATGACACGGGACTTTAGATGTTGCTCGAATTTAAAAAAAAAAAAAAAAAAAAAAAAAAAAAAATCAAAAATCAAAAAATATTTTTGGGAGAAAGAGAAATGGTTTATTGTCATTTTCGTGCAATAACCGGTTTTAAAAGAAAGAACAGAGCCATGTTTTATCATGTTTTCAAAATTCCATGCTCGATTCTATAAACATTTATCTCTTGAAAACCAAATGCTTTGAAAAATAACTCGGTGTCTATTTTGATAATCATCGGGACTTATTTGTCAAAATCTCTATCTATCAATCAACAACCTATGTCATTGATTGAGGGGAGAATGATTTCAATTAAATTAAAAGTTATTTGGCATTAAATTGTTTTCAAAAGATATACATGCATGTTTTATCAATGGAGTTTAAAGTCTTAAAATCCGATCCTTATCAGTTAAAACACTTTCACAATCAAGTCACAATTCCCCTTAAAAGCTTTCAAAATCAATTTAAATCAATAAGAGATATCAAATCTCAAATGATTTGATAATTGTGATCGGGGGAGAATGTGTGATTTAAATTGGATTTAAACTGATAATTCGGTAAATGGTTTTATAAGGATGTACATGCTGTCCTCCCCGCATGTGACAAACGATTTCAAGAAATCTTAGAAACGTGATCATTTATCTCAATGTGCAGGTTCCCTCTAGTATGTGCAAAACTCTTTTCAAACCTCGAGGCACATATTGAGGGGGAGCAAATTTATGGAAACCTCATCCTTCCCGGAAATGCTATATCTACCTGATTTGATGTAGGAAGTGATGTTGATATCTTTTAGAAAATGGTAATCAAAGAAGTTGATTCTTTCTCTTGCCTCCATGTGCAAAACATTTTCAATACTTGATGCACATGTTGAGGGGGAGTTCTCGTTCTAAAAACATCAAAAACAATTCAGGTACAAAATGCTTTGATAAAATATCACAAGTATCCGAATTGATTTTTCAAATGGTTTTCAATTGGATCCAATGGCGGATGAACAATACCAAATAGACCGACCAACTTTACTTTATGTGCGGTGATATAAGGATGATAAGGTTAGGTATTGGTTCCCATGATCCGCTGTAACCGGAGGGATCTACCAGGACTATCCACTAGTTAGTGTAGAAGTCTTTAGGTATGATGATACAAGGAGAAAAATGAGATATGGGAAGAGTGCGGACTAAGACCGAGCTAGTCTTGGAATAAACCCAACAAGGTTCTAGCTATGAAGTCTTGGTAAGCATCAAGGGGTTGAAGAATTAAAAGAATTGAATGAGGAAAGGGTGAAAACAAATAGCCCTCCATTTATTCAACCTTAGGGCGTAAACGGGTTCAATTCATATGCTACGATGGTAACATCGGTATTGAAGACAAGACGTCATGGACCCAAAGGACGCACCGCACTTCAACTTTCCAAACCACTCAAGTTCCTCTTAAAAGGACTTGTTTCATTCTCACGGGAACCGACATTATCTATCGACTTTCTCTTAGAGATTGTTGATATTGAAGAAGGAGACCCTCTCCCTAGTCTCCCACACGGGATCCAAATATGCACAAATTGAGTCTAGAGCCACGAGATCATCAATAAATCTCATTAGGACACTTTCAATGAAGACTCTCTGCTTCACACAATGTGGAAGAGAGATTATATCTTGAGTCCTCGCATTATCCTTGTGGTATTGCCGTAACATCCGAGTGATGTGTATACATATTCACTATGAAGATGGAAAGCCTTCGAGCCAACATCAAACAAGCTCCTCGGTAGGTGGCATGTGAGATCTATTATATAGATCAACCATGTGACAACCGAATGAAACAATGGGGCGATTCAATCTCTTGAATCAATCTCGGTTCAGTTATGGATTGACGGATACCTTTGAAAACCGGTCGTTGTGCTTAAAAACTCTTTTCTTTAGCACATCGACCGTGTACTCATTTTTCAAACCAAAGGTGTTTTATGATTGATAATTGATTTTCAATAAAACGTTCATTGTATTGCAAAATAATTTCTATTGAGCAATACACGATTGTTTTCAAATCTCTTTCATCAATCGGTGGACTTAAAATTATTGGTTCACTCACTCCGTGTTGTCTTCTTTGAGATGTTCGGTTTGAGAACAAATAGAACAATTGCAAACCCTGTCAAGGAAATTCTTGAATTATACGATCACGGGTAGTACATGTATTGATCAACGGGGAACCGTGGGCGTGTACCTCAATTTAACGAAGTGATCAAAGACACTTTCGTGCGATTTATTGCTAATGTTGTATGCGGTACACCCGACGCTTGCGGTGATAAGAATGAAGCAGTCAATCCATAGCCGCATGCTCACTTAACACATTCAACTCAAAGAAATCATGATTAGTGCATCAATGACTCGATATTTTCACTCCAAGCTTCGCTACTGCCGCCAATATCATGATTCAACAAATGCTTCCGCTACTCGATGAGAAGATATCATGATCCGAAATGTGAGCATGTCGGTCCTAAAGTCACTACATCACATAATACCAACACCACAAAGGATGTGTCGAGATTGTTGATAGTGATGATCTCAAAAGATGGCTCAAAATTATTATCACGTGGATCAAGAAAAGACCTCCACTTGAAGTAATCAAACATGCAATGTGAAGAATCAATGACTACGAGCTTAGGAGCAAAGGACTACATCAAGAATGCAAGATCAATTGTTAATGTAGTATCCGATTGTATTCAATGTATTTTTGGTACATGATTGAGGTGACCTCCTTGGGGAGATTGTTAGGAATTAGAAATTCCGGTATTAAAGAGTCGGTCACCTCAAGTATATGTAATCATTAGAAAGCTCGTAGTCGTAGTTATTTTAAGTTAAGTAGTATTTAGTTAAGTAACACCGTGGAGGACGGACGGGTCTTTACCCACTGTATGCATGATCCACAGCCCGATGTGTGGCGATTTATGTAAGACTATAAATACTCTCTACCTCCCAAGGTAGAGAGTTGGAGCTCATAATAATATCTTTCACTTTCTCTCACTAAGTTCCCTAAACCTCTAACTTTCTCTCTCTAGAATTCCACTTATTCGCCACATGGTTGTTATGGTTTGATGTGTATGTAAAAGTTATATCTTACAAAGTCACGTAGTGTATGGCTTCGAGTCTAGCTACAAGACTCGCAAATAAAGAAAAGCGCTTCTTGGGAGGCAACCCATGTTTATTTGTTTGATGTTTGTTTTTCATTTTTTCTGTGTGTTTTATATATCCTTTTCATTATTGCTTAATCCTCATGCTTTCATTGTTTTGTGAAAATGCTCTATTTTGTTTTAAACATCGTCTTACTTACATATAAAGGTATTTTACAAAAAGATAAGTGTAGGGAAGATCACATGTGTGTTTAGAACTATTATGAACATGAGATTAACAATATTTGAAATTGTATATATATATGTGTGTGTTTGCTAGAGTCAAATTCTTGTATTGAGTCACAATGGATGTTTTGCAGTAATTATCCAGGTCTTTAAAAAAGTAATTTTTCCAGAATTTTTTTTTCATAAAACGCTTCTAACTCATTCTGTCAAGACAACCTGACGGCGTCGGAAGTAATACCCGACGGCGCCAAGCAATGTAGAAACAGTTTCCAGATTTTTGTTTTCTGTCTAATATGAAAATTTTGGAAATTTCTAGAATTCTTAATTTTCCATAAATCTGCAAACATCTATTTTTCTAGCATTATGTCTTACTTGCTTTCTAGTGTAGTTTATTTTTTATATAGTTTTTACCGCCAATTTTATGCAAGGTTTCGCCTCCATTTTCTTAAAACTTGCATGTTATATTGGACAAGATGATGAAGTACAAGATGGAAGCAACACTTATTACTTACTCATTCTTCTTGGAGGAGGATTTAACTGTAATTCTACACATATCCTACCGATCTAATCAAGGGAGTATTAGTTTCTCTCTTTTACTTTACCTTTCTCTATCATTACTTTGATACTTTCGGGGAATATTGAGGACAATGTTCAGCTTAAGTGTAGGGAGGAAGAACAAAATGGAACTTAGAAACTATTCACTCACTTGATTTTTTCCTTGTCCTTCGTAAATTGTGTAATATAATATGAGAAATATTTGTTAGGGTAATTTTAGCACCAAATTTAAAATTTTTTATGACACTTACGAGTAAAAATGTTGTCTTAATAAAGCGTCTCATGGATAGGAATTATATGACTAGCACAAAAACCATTTACCACTCAAATTCCACCCCAAAAATGTGAGGTTCGCCCCTAGATCTTTAGGATTAAAGCATTCAGCTTTAATGCTTATTGATTGTACCGGTAGTTTAATAGATTCTAGAACTTTTTTTTGTGATGCATACCGAGATCGCTAGTGAGAATAAAGGAAGAGTGTCGACTGAGATAGAGCTAGTACTGGAACAAACCCAACAAGGTACTAGTGATGAAGTCTCGGTAAGCGCTGAAGGGTTTGAAGAATGAAAAAGAAATATAAAGATAAAGGGTGAAAAGAAATAGCCCTCCAAATATTCAACCTTAAGGCAGAAACCGGGTTCAATTCTTATGCTACTGGTGGTTACCAAGGTAAGATTGTGTTGAAGACAAGACGTCATGGAAAATGTGACGCACTGAACTAAACCTTCCAGCTACTCAAGCTCTCTTAAAAGGACTCGTTTCATTCATACGGGGAACCGATGTAATCTATCGACCTTTCTTTTAGAGATGGTTGATATTGAAGCAGGAGACCCTCTCCCTAGTCTCCGCATAGGAAAACAAAAGTGCACCATTGAGTCTAGAGCCAAGAGATCATCTATAAATCTCATTAGGACACACTTTCAATATGCTTGCTGTTTCATACATCGTGAAAAGCAAGAAAATATTAATTAAAAGTCCTACGCATTATCCCTTTGGTATTGCCAGAACATTCGAGTGATACGTTAAGTATTCACAATGAATATGGAAATCTTTCTAGAGCTAACATCAAACAAGCTCTTGGTGGGTGACATGTAAGATCCTTCATGGATCAAACTTGTGACAACTGGAAAACAACGATGGATCGATTCGCATTTGAATCAACCTTGTTCCAGCAAATGAATTGACGTATGCTTTTGGAAAACCCGTATGTGCTCAACAATTGTTTTCAAGCACATCGGTAGTGCATAAATTTTCAAAAAAAAGTATTAGTGATTGAAACTTGATGTTGCTCATAAAACTTTCGTCATATTGCAAAAACTCATTATCAAGCAATAGGCGAATGTGTTTCAAATCAATCTCTCATTAATTAGTGAACCCAATTCGCCGGTTCACTCACTCCGTGTTGTCAACTTTGAGATGCTCCGGTTTGAGAACGGCTAGTACGGCTGCGAAACCCTGTCAAGGAGATTCTTCGGAATTCTACCTGATCACAAGCAGTATTTATACTAATCAATGAAGAACCGTGGTTCTTGCAACCCTATTCAACGAAAGTGATCAAAGACATTTTTGTTTGTTTATTGCTAACTGTTGTTTGCAGGAACTCCCTACGGTTGCAGTTGATAGCGAATGAGATGTCAATTCATAACCACATGCTCACACTTTACACTTATAATCATAGAAATCATGATAAGTGAGAGACGTACAACACTGCTTCCGCAACTCTGATGCAAAATATCATGATCCAGAGAGGTGTGAGCATATCGGTCTGAAAGTCACAACATAACATGGATGTGATTCTACAAAGGATGATTTAGAGATTTACAGTGGCTGATGACCTCGAAGAAAGCTCAAAGATTACTAAGTCAAGGAACATTCAACTAAAGATCACTAATGAAGTACAAAGAAGGTGGACTTTGAAGAATCAAAGACTACGAGCTAGAAGATGCAACTTATGTAATAGAGTGCTAGAATTCAAATTGTAATTTCCGGAGTAATCTCCCTTAGGGGGAGATTGTTAGGATTTAGAAAATTCATATGAAAGACTCGGTCACCCCTAGTATCATTTAGCACAAGTTAGTTCATAGTCTTAAACATAGAATAGTCATTTTAAGTAACACCATGGATGAGGGACGGGTCTTTACCCACTATACACCTGATCCATAGCCCGCAGGAAGGCGTTTATTGTAAGACTATATAAACCCTTTCTCACCATGGGGAAGGGATGGAGCTTCTAATCATATGACTTATTTCTCTTTCACTTTCTCTCACTAGAACTCCCATCTCTCTCTCTCTCTGAAACCGATCTAACCTCAAATCTAATTGTGTGTTATGATTTCTAGTATTCTACACAACATCTTCAATTGTGCCTTTTGACTAGGTCTTTCTTTTGTCAACTCTTCCAAAAAAATACCTTTACCCATATATGTTTCCATATGCCTCATTACAAATATTCGAAAGTCGACAGAAATGTAGGTTGTCCTACAAGGCAACTCAACATGCTTACGTTTGGCATATAAAAACTCATGGCATCTCGGGTGCGATTTTCTTCTCAGGTAGTCAACAAATGATTCAACCTGTGAAAATTATGATATATTGTTACATTAATGTAATTTGTTTGATGCAGTAGATATAACACTATGATGCTGTAAACAGTAAGTGATGCACTAGTAATAACATTATGATGTAATATTTTTTATGCATTTCAGTTATAAACAACTAACAATTACCTACTGCATTAGTTCGATACAACAAATGCATCAATAATTAAATAAACCTACTGCATCAGCTACATCATACATTCAAATAAACTTATTGCATTAGTTTAAAAAAAACCTACTGCATCAGCTGTATTATACATTCCAATAAACCTATTGCAGCAGTCTTTATATAAACCTACCGCATCACTATTTAAATAAACCTACTGCATTATACATTCAAATAAACATATTGTATGAGACTTTATATAAACCTATTGCTCAGATAAACAATCAAGCATACAAATCAGCCACATTCCATTTGTTCTTAACTTTTTTTGGTTATATATTTACCGGGGTAAACCCCTTTACCCAAAAAACAATCAAGCATACAAACTCACTTTCACACATAGCACACACTACAATTAACCAAACTCATGCTTATATGCTTCAAATTAAAAGCCTCTGCATCTTAGTCCAACTGCTAGTACAACAGAAAAACAATCAACCACAAACTCACTTTCGCTCATAACGCAACCTACATTTAACCTAACTTGTGCTCATACGTGGCAAATTAAAAGCTATTGAATCTCAGTTAATCTGCTAGTGCATTAGAGAAACAATCAAGCATACAATATAGTCTACACATATCCTAAGTAAACCATATACACGACAACTAAACACCTATTGCATGATACTTCTAATCCAAGTTAATCGTACATATAACCATGAATGCAAACACATTTTTGCACATAATACAACCTAAATGTTGCAAAAGTTTACCTTATACACGATAGTGAGCACTACTGCATCGACTTCAAAACCAAATGCATCATAAATACAACCAATCAAAGAAACGTATCACAACAAAAAATACATGTCGCCTAATTCCTCACACAAAAAGGGAGCAACTATTGCATAAAAATTTAAAAGTCGGCGCATAGATCATATAATCAATCAAACAAACACATTTCGACACATAATGCAACTTATGCATATCCTAATTCATCCTAATACACAACAAGTGTTCAACTACTGCATCACATATTTTAGACCTATATGCCACATACAAGAACCTACTGCATCACCAAATCCCACCAACTACATCATACATTCAAACACACATACTTTTTGGCACATAAAACACACTTAGCATAACCAAATCTAATATTATATGCAACTAACATGTACCTATTGCATAACTTAATTACATCAATTGCATTAAGCATTCAAACACACAAACGCGGATACTTTTCAGCACATAAAACACACTTCACATAACCTAATCTAACCTCATATGCCACAAACATGTACCTACTGCATCACTTTATTACACCAACTACATTAAGCATTCAAACACAGACCAATTTTTAGCACATAAAACACACTTCGCCTAAATTAATCTAATATTATATGCAACTAAAATGTATCTACTGCATCACTTCAATACAGCAAGTGCATCGATTATTAAAACACACACACACATAGTTACTTTTTGACACATAAAACACGCTTCGCCTAACTTAATCTAACCTTATATGCCACAAACATATACCTACTACATCACTTCATTACACCAACTGCATTAAGCATTCAAACATATACACCACCTTTCAGTACATAAAACACACTTTGCCTAAATTAATCTAATATTATATGCAACTAAAATGTATCTACTGTATCACTTCAATACACCAAGTGCATCAAGTATTAAAACACAAACACATAGAGAATTTTCGTCACATAAAACACCAAGTGCATCCTTCATTACAACAACTACATCAAAAACACAAAATATAACCTACTATATCACTTTTAATATCAACGGCATCATTCACTCATAACATAACCTACTACATCAATATTTAACATCAATTGCATCATTCATATAAATAATAAACTGTTGAAACTCATTTTAATTAGTTAACTTGCTTGCAGATACAATTATTACTTTCACAAACACCTTTTGTTACGCAATAAGTCTATTATTTTTTGTAGTTACTAAATTGAAGAATTAACACACTACACATGAGCAAATCAAACATCATACGCTGCAAAACATAAGCTATTGCATCTCAGTTAATCTGCTAGCGCATTAGAGAAACAATCAAGCATACAATATAGTCTACACATATCCTATGTAACACCCCCAATTTCGTGATACGCAGCGGAATTCAAACTGGGTGTTACTTCATGGTACAATAGTCATAACAATAGAAAATGATCTCTAAAGGAGTCGTTAAAAATGAATTTATCATTCAAATTATTCAAATATATCAGAGTTTACAAAATAGGTCCTAGTTGGTTCCATTGTTTACAAAATACATCAATATAAAGTCTTTGATGTTTTGTGAATGATAAAATAATTATAGCCTTCTTGATCTAGTCCTTGCTCTTCCGTGCCAGCCTCGCACAATATAGACCTGAAATACATGCTTAAAACTGTCAACACAAAGGTTGAGTAAATTCATAGGTTTATTGTTAAATGTTGATCACATAATGTTTGTGTGGGTTACGTTGTTATACACTCATAACGTTGAAAACAAAACAGTTATTATTTCACTAAGCATCATGCAATCAAGGCGTTAACTTGCTCCAAAATTAATTGGTGAAACTGTTGGTACGTGCCCTAATAGGTAAAATTGCTGTTTTACCTAATGTACTAAAATATAGTGCGTTTGTTTGCCTACCCGGTCAACACAAACGAGATTCGTCAATCCCGATAGATCTATCCACAATATTCGCGCCCACTTCACTCGTGATTAATGATTAATGATTTAGGGACTTAAGTTTGGCAAATGTGGTAACTTAGTGACAATAAAATAATCAGATAAGCATATAGTTTGAAAGCAATGTGTTCGGTTTAAAATAAAGCATGTATCTCCCCCAAGGGTTTGTAAAACAATTGAATGATAGAAAATGGGGCTATGAACTCACCGAGAGTTGATGATGTCAAATGTATAATGAGAATGATGGATATGACGTGAGAACTTCTACGAGCAACCTAGAATAGGATGTTGCGACTTAGGTTTGAAATAATGATGCGAAAGAAATAACAAGCCTATATACGTCTTTATATTGATCATGATGTAGTACATGGTATTTGTGTATGTCGTTTATAGAAATGGTCTAGTTGTGAAGACATGTTTAGTTTATATATATCGTACTACCGTTCGGGCCATCACAATTCAGAGGTCATGTAGTAAACGTTCGAGGAGCTAAGACACTTTAATTCGTAAATCCAGTAACTCGTCGATCCGTTTACCCAAATGAAACCCCTCACATGAAGCTCCCTAGTATTGTAGCACTTAGTAGATAAGACATATGTTTTGTTTATTTATCATAAGTGTCATATGGTTATACGGTTTGTAAAGTAGGTTAGTTGTTTTTCGTAATTCGGTACTTGCCGTTTTCAAAGTAAAATGAAAGTTATGAAATCCTTAGGCTGTTTGGTTATTTGGAAATATATTGGCGGTTTATAAGTTCTCGTCATTTTGATAATGTAAGTATATAAAGTTATGTCCTTTGGTTTGTGTTGGTGTTGATTTTCCAAGGTTAACACCTTAGTTAATGATCTTGGGTAAATAAGCCTTGAGGCTTTAGCCATGGCCTTGCCGTGGCTTTGGTCTTGACTATATATAGGGCAGTTTCAGTTTTTGAAGAATAATGGCCAATTTAAGCATTTTCAGGGCCCGAGCTTCCGTTTTACTGAAGGAAAATGTCGTTCCGAACAACTTTCATGTTTTAACTTGTTGATGATTCGGACTAGAAGTGCCACTTTCAAAATGGACAGCTGCTTAACAGCTTGTTTTAGGCAGTTTCGGTGTTTTGGTTTCGCTAACTTCTTTTGGCCGTATCTTTTGACTCGTTTGTCCGTTTTGGGTGATGAAGGTTGCTATGTTTACCTTTTTATCTTGTCTATAATAGTATGTAAGTTAGAAAGTCCATATGTTACTGGTTTTAATGGTCTCAAATGTGTAGAATATGACTAGTTTAATAGTTTGTTGCTTTTACGACAATATGTGAATTAAAACATGTGATTGAGTATATGTACATCATGAATCAACATAGTAACCATATATATAGCATGAAATTGTTAAGATTATGAATAATACACATGAGATGATGGTGGTGATTAGTTGCTTACAACTTTTGGCTTTCAATCAAGAAAGGAGTAACTAGTAAGGATATGACTTTGATTGAACACTTAGGACCTTGGATTGAGCTAGCTTTCTACACCTTGGCACCCTTGTAATCTTGAAGGATTGGCGATGAAGTACTAAGTGATTTGAGTGGATCTAAACTCAAGAAGATAACTTAAACTTGCTAGAGATTTGATGTAGTAACTTGTTACTTGAAAGTTCTTAGCATAAATTTGAAGTCATGAATCAAATTATGGATTGTGTGATGGAGCTATGATAAAAACGACCAAGAGAGGTGTATGAGGGTTTTTGGGGTGTCTTTCACTTGCTATTTATAGGAGGGTAAGTTTGGTTAACCATATATTGGGTTAAATGTTAACCATGGTTAAGTTAGGACACATGTAACCTTCAAAATGGAGCATGGTTAGGATCAAGCCACCACCAAGGTGACTCATCCCCCTTATGGGCTGTCACAAGGTGTGACTAGGCTTAGATGATAAGTCTTGGTATTATCTTGAGTTTAGAGCATGATTTGGTTCCGTTAAATGCCAATGAAGTTGTTAAGCCATAAACGAAACCGGTATCGTAAAATACGAAACTTGCGGGAATGTTGAAACTCATCATTATACTCCATATAAAAATATAAAATGAGTGATAAGTCTCATTGGGTGCAAAAACGCTGCTTAAAGCTGGAAACACGGGTCAAAAACGCGTAATTCACGTAAAACGCAGAACTAGAAAACGTAAAATTCTAAAACTTGTGGAATTGTCGTAAAATGTTAGAAATACCTATTTCTAATGTTTATATGGTTTACTGGACATATCGGGATGTCCGAATGACATTTAAACCCTAAAGTAGTTCTCGGACACGGTTTCGTAAAAACGGTTCTGAATGGATTCAACGTACGCCGTCAGGATAACTTGTCGAGTTTTATTATCTTGTCATGATAGTAAAATAAAAAAAATATTTACGGGATGAATAGTGAAAGTGAATAGTAAATTTTCGAAAATGAAAAGTAACTTGAAAATGCGGGTTGTTATAGTCTCACCACCTTAACGGGAATTCCGTCCCGGGATTCAGTGTGTGTTATTCGATGTTGAAGTGTTCTAGAAAAAATGTGGGTGTATGCGCTGAATTTTAATCTTTGCGTTCTCAAGTTTCTGGTCATAGAATGTGTTATGTACCATTCTATGTTTTTGGTGGTGGCTCAAGTTGATAATCTAAAGGTGTAAGATATTGTTGATGTGAAATGGTTTATAATGATGTGATAATTATCGTTTTAGGAAAGTCTTGATAGTGGCAAGTGGTTATCCAAACCATTCCAAAAGTTGATCATGTCTTATGTCGTTTCAGGATGAAGGCTATATCGTATAGTGTTTACTAGTGTTTGAAAGAAACGTGATATTGTGAAGTTTTACATATTGACTTACAATGGGGTTCAGATAATGATGTGATATGTTGATGATTAGAAGAGTGTAGTGTACGCTTACCATTATTGTTAGGTAGAGATGTCAAGTTTGCTTTAAAATCAAAAGTGAATTTTAAAGGATTATGGTGGAATGATAGCCTTGAAACCTAAACAGGCTAGTACTTCTAAGAAATGACGAGAAGATTTGATGACTATCCCAAGATATTAGTTAGGATTATTTCATAAATGAAAACTTTCAAGAATAAAATTAGGTAGTATAAATAAGTGTTAAGATCTCGCTAAGTGGTAAGACAATATCATGTCTCTAGATCTTTTTAATAAATTATGGTGGTTTATCGAGTTTAAGTAGGAAATTAACTTGAATATAACCCTTGTATAACTATTCTCAGTGTTTGAAAATTTTAAGTCGAACATAGTTAGTCAGACTATGTTCCACTGTCCCTAGGTTAAATATAGGTGTAACACCCCCAAATCTAGGTACAACGGAAGCCTTAATCAAGTTTTCGGGGCGTTACTATTGGATTGGTATCGCACACAAGTATAGCCAAAAGATAGTCATTTAATATTCAAAACCAATCCCAAATTAAAGTATTCAAAACATTTAATCCAAAATATAAATATTAGGCCCAAAACATGATTTATTAAGATAGGTCCCTATAGTTTATCAGAGTCGGAAAATGATCCTTGAACCACGCCTCCATGCCAAGCTTCCACTGATCAAGTAGTCCAAACATCTCTCAATTACCTGAGAAATCATGCTAAACGGTCAGCTTACGCTGGTGAGTTCATAGGTTTAAGTTCAACAAAATCATAGTGGATATGTAAGAGTTGATTTGCTATGCAAGACCTAAGATAGATAAATATCGTTCACACCTGATCCTACCCGGATCTCCAATCAAATCCCGCATCCAGGGAGTACTCGGGCCCCTGCGACTCTAGTCCAGCACTGATGTGGCAAAATCTAGAACAATTGCCAACCCCGGACTAGGTCGATGTAGAAGTCTATTCTTAGCTAGGCACGGTTAAACCTAGATTAAGGCAACAACTACAACACAACTATCTATACAGTCAAGCACATAAGCAAATCCAAATAGTTTTCATGGTCCAAAAATAGTAGCATGATTCTCACCCCAAAATAGTTCAAAACGTAGTTAAAACGTATATAAAAATGGGGCTACGAAACTAACCTCAAGCAATCAACGCAAGAAATCAACGCACAAATAAACACTAGCAGAAGATAACGATATCACAGCACATCAACTATCGACTCGGCACAACCTATTAATGTAGACCAAACTTAATATATACATTCCTCAAAATCAACGTTATCTACCCCAATGTATTCCGTTTCGTTATTTCCAAAATGTCTCGTTTCACCATTTAATCCTAGTGTTTGGTATTCCTCATGTGGGTGTATCGACTTCAATATGATGCCATGAATGCACTCAAACAACAAATATATTACGCTTCGCAATACAATATGCAACTCCATTCAACACAATATGTGACTCAGTGCGACACAATGAGGGCGCCTAGCGATAAGCTCCATAGTCCAATAAGTTTCGAATAAGCAGTGAGACCTTATCGAATTCGTCAACTCGATGAACTCAATTATTCATTCGTATCGCTTATTATTCCATAAACCGGTCGCATCCTAACGAGTCATAAGGATAAGTCACCCATTAATAAGGTTATCCAACGTACTTAGCGGGTTCTTAGTAGATTCGTCAACCTAATAAGTCCGCTACCCACGTGGATCAACACTATTAATGTTAGGTTATCCGTAACCCATGCACACAACGTAAGCAATTAAATACTTAAACCAATATTAAATGTCCACAATTGACATTTATTGATGAACGTGTACTCGAAACATTAATTACTTATTTATTGCAAAACATTTTCAATTTCGTCGTTAGTTTCCGTTTAAAAATAGTAAATAACAAGATAAGACTTGTTATCGACAATTTTGGTACAAAAGCCCATTTATTATTCTCATTTCATAGTTTATTAGCATTTTCATATATATATATATATATATATATATATATATATATATATATATATATATATATATATATATATATATATATATATATATATATATATATATATATAGCTAGGTACCAAGCAATGCGTGGCGATTACCATGTGACTATATTTTATGGTGAACAAATCTTTTTCATCTTTATGTTTAGGCGAACAAATCTCTTTCGATTAGGCGAACGAATCCAGGGAACACACATATATGTAATGACGAACGGATGTCTTTTGATTATACATTATTCATGATGTTGATGGTGTTGCATATCTGTGATGATAACCTTATTGTGTTTCACATATATAATTTTTTCTAAAGCAAAACATTTAAATAAATAATAGAGTAAACTGATAGCGGTTTCATTTTTCAACTTTTATCATTAATAGCAGGGTACCCGCGCGTTGCAGCGGCGGGTACCCTGAAATACAATTTTTCGATGAATAATGTATTTTAGTTTATTATGTTCTTTTTAACAATAAATTTACGGATATCAAGAATTTCATATAGCCCGTGCCCGTTCGGGCTCGAACCCGTTGGCCCGTGTCTGCTCGGACTCGAGCCCGTTTGGTCCGCGCCCGTTCGGGCTCAAGTCCATTAGGCCCGTTGCCCGTTCGGGCTTGAATATTTGTAGTGAAATTTAATGCAGGAATTGTGTTTAATTTGGTTGTACAATATGCTTGATAAATTGTATTTTTCTTATGTAAGGGGTGTTTTAATAAATTGTATTAATTGCATTTATTGACCAGTTAAATAATTGACTACATTAAATAGCATTAATGTGGTGTTTTGTTGTATACTATGCTTCTTGTTTTGTACGTCTGAAAATTATGTGCATTAAAGTGTTGTACACTATGTTTCTTTTCTTGTAAGTAGTAGTCATTATAGTCATTAATAATATTGACCACTTTAATAGCATTAATGTTTTATGTGACAACTCGTATTTTCAGGTCATATTTCAAAACATTATTCATGCTTCATCATTTATCGTTTATCGTAAACTGGGTTTACGAGCATCAAATTCACGTAACCGTAATGGTTTAGCTGTGAATTCATGATCATATCATCGAGGACATTTCATATAGACTAAGTTTAGTCTACATTTCATTAACATCATTATCATCATATTAGTTCATGCATGGTTTTGCATTTTACAATAAACGTATAATTTTCATATTAAATAAACGTTATCGCGTAATTAATTATTTTGAACAATTGATCCATTACTTCCAAAATTATCCCGATATATTTTTATACTCATATTAAGTTATAAAATAATATTATGAGTTTACCCAGCTTTTAAATTTATTTTGTATATAAATTGTTAAATTTATATAATTACTGACGTTTCTTTAAATTCAACCCGATAAATATTTATTCACTCAAATCTTTCAAGAAATGTATTTTTACAATTTTATGACTACAATATATTTTACTTTGACCCGTTAACATTTATTTTTAGCTAACGCTACCCTAAATGTTCAAATATATACATAATTACTAAACAAGACTTACTAAGTACACATCTACTTATACTTTTATATTTAAAAGAAAAAAAAATATGTATTAATAGATACATACCCCCTTGTGTCGACAAGGGGGGTGATTCACCTAAAGATTTGCTAGATTTTTACTTATATTGTATCACACTCAACCATTTACACATACAACAATAATTTCAAAGTGTAAAAGTCAAGATTTCTCTCTTCTCTTCCTCTCCAAAAATTCGGCAGCCTCAAGATAAAAGGGAGGATCATCTCCAAGTTTTCAAGACAAGTTTAATTAAACACTAGTATCATTTGTTGCAAAGGTTTTGTAATACAAACCTCAAGTGATTAGGAAAAACCTTTTGTCCATAAACCTCATCATATCACTAGTAAGCATTCATATTCATATTTTTATTTCACATTCATTTTTATGGTCATATCATTTTATTTGAGAAACATGCAAGTTATGTGATGTTTATACCACTTTTTAAGGTTTTTAAGTGTTAAATATATATAATCCATCCTATAATTACTCCTTGTTATGTATTAGTTTTGGTGATGTCTAGGAACCCATGACACCCTAAGAAGGTGTATGGTAGGATTAGAATAGCTTCGAGTTGTTTTGAATGGGTTAGAATAGGTTTGGCGAGAAAACTCATTTCGACACGTTTTGAAAAGGGTCATTCTTAAAATTAAATTCGGAAAATCCGACGGTGGGTATAATATTTTGGGCTAGATATTTAGAAAATACACTTTAAAACAAACCGTGGCCGCTTGAACGGATTAAAACGGAGTTATAACGAAGAAGTTATGAATTTTTCAAGTTGAGCGTCAAAAACTATAAATTCGGAAATTTCAAGATGAAAATGTCACTCTTCTGAGTCAAAATGAGTCTTAAGCTTTATAAATTGTGTCGAATTATCAAAAATATATTAGTATACTTTGACACGAATCTAAGGATGTAGAAAACGAGAAAACGGACTTGTAACGATTAAATTACACGCGATAAACCAAGTTGCCGTAACTTTATTCTATTAGCAAAATTAATATATTCTCTATTAAAAACATACTACGGCAACTAAAGGACCATGTTGGCGGACGCTTTTAACAATGATGTAGAACTTTTATAACGTGATGTCTTCTAGTAAAAGTAAGTTCGCCTAGCATATTTTCCAAAATGTCCAACCATTTGTTGAGCGGAGTTGTAACGAATAACATATAGTCACTCAAACTTTGGCGAAAACCATCCTTAAACAACATTTTGGACAAAAGTACCATACTTTACCTATACTTTTCTCCGTGATCGAGACCTCTAGGATGAAAACTTAAACACTAAAACTTTGAGATAATGATTCAAGCTTCCCAAAACCGTTGAGTTTGTTTCCTAACGCCGACGTGCACCATTTTACGACTAGCTTTTAGAGGCCGTTTTGTCACTTTCATGGAAATTTCAATAACATTATTTTACTGACGAAAAGTTATAATTTCACAATAAATCACTAAATGATTATCGTCGGATATCATTTCAACGTAAATACATGTGAAGTAATTTAAAAATAGTCAAGACGTTAAAAGATTATATTTTCGACGAGAAGTATTGTTTTCAAAAATTCATAAGTGGTATAAATATCATCCGAATTGCATGCATAACATTACATCATGACTTATTATATATCATATCAATCATAATAGGTCGCAGATTAGAGATTGCGCATCATTTCGATGTAACGCACTTTTGTCATCGCATCATTGTACCAAGTGAGTTCATAGCCCCACTTTCTATTACTTAATTGTTTTACAAACTCTTGGGGAGATACATGCTATGTTTTAATCGAACACAAATGCTTTGAACTCGACGTTATATCCAAATGCTTTATTGTCACTAAGTATTCTATTGCCATGTTTGAAGTCCCTACATCATGCACCATTAGTCACTTACGAGTGGCGCGAATATTGTGAATAGGCCTATTGAATTAACACTCCGTTCTTATTGACCCGCTTAGGGAAATCGAACGCACTATATTTGAATCATTAAGGTAAATTGGCAAGTTTACCTATTAGGGCTGCGATGAAACGATTTTACCAATTTCTATTGGTACGAGGTTTACGCTTTGGTTGTCATGAACTTTGTGAAATAAATGTTTTTGTTTTCAACAATGAGTGTGAAACAATGTAACTCACACTACGAATATTGTGTTCAAACGAATTAATTAAACCTATGAATTTCACTCAACCTTTGTGTTGATGCTTTAAGCATGTTTTATCTCGTATCTAAGGCATTCACTTCATGGCATGCATGTGGGCTTATCATAGAGTCGTGGTGACGACGCGTCTCACATGGGATTTATACACTTTAAAAACATCGTTTGACTTGTACTAAACTTACTTTCCGCACATAGAAATTTTCATTTGGGACCTATACTTTGTAACTCTGATTATTTTATTAAATCAAACGATGTATTTTCCAAACGACACTTTAGGTCGTTCAATATAACTGTGATTGTGATGCTATGACAGTCAATCCCGTGAATTCCATTCACGCAAAACAGTAATTTGGGGTGTGATGATTGGTATCGAGCTTGATTATAGAGAACTAGGTTGCATCATTGACCCTAGACTATAACTACATCATCATAGTATCTCATCATTTCATCATAAGTGCATATTCACTTTACATGTGGTTTATACGTACATTTTGCGAGTTATTTACTTTCATTTCACATCGATTGTCACATGGATGCCTTTAAATGCCCATTCCATTATTCTTTCTTCATACTCCAATGTCGAGAATGCCTTGTTATTCCCCATCAAAATTTCAACATCAATTGACTCATCACCGATAACGTCGAATGCCGAGATAAACCTTTAAGTAGGGCAAAGTCACTCTCACTCCTTTGTTTCACCACTAACATGTCGAGTTACACGCTATTCACCCACTAAGTCACTAAACCATCATACATTTGAAGCACTTACGACATCTCATAACCCATCTTCTTGGAATCCATCATTCATTTTTGAAAGATAACCTCAAATCTATTATCTCATATCACCTCTCTTTAGAGCGCTTATTTTTAACATGGGATTTTGCTACGTCTCACATTTCCTCTTGTTTTGAAGAGTAATGGCGCCAAAGAAAGCCACACCTGAATTGACACAAGCGGCTATGCAAAAGTATGTGAGGGATAGTATAGCCGAGGCATTAAGGACTGAAAGGGAAACAGTGGCTGCTGCTGCTGAGGCTGCGGCTACTGCTGAAGCCGCTAGGATTGCTGAAGCTGCTAGACAAGCGGCTGCTGCCGAAGCCGCCAGACTTGCGGCTGCTGCAGGAATTGCAGGAGGGTCTGGGGTGAGAAGTTGTTCGTATAAGGATTTTAAAAGTGGAGATCCTACTAAATTCAAGGGTACTGAAGGGGCAACTGCTATGGTTAGATGGTTCGAGAAAATGGAGTCTGTGTTTCAGTTATGTAATTGCCACGAGGATAGCAAGGTTAAGTTTGCTACGAGTACACTCTTGGATGGGGCAATGTCTTGGTGGAATTCGATGCTCACCAATGGGGATGGAAAATGCTTTCAAGCTCACTGGGAGCAATTCAAAGGATTGTTAACGAAGAAGTATTGTCCGCGACGGAGGTGAAAAAGTTAGAGACCGAATTCTATGAAATGGTAACTATTGGGTATGACATTGATACTTACATTCGAAGGTTTCAAGAATTGGCCGTGTTATGCCCATCTATGGTTTCGGATAACGAGAAATTACGGAGGCTTTCATTGGAGGACTTCCGAGATTATTCAAGGTGATGTGATTTCCTTTGATCCACAAACAATTGAGGAATCTATTCGAGTGTCTCAAAAGCTCATGGCACAAGTAGTAAAGAGAGGCAACATCACCAACACCAACCGTAACAACAATACCAACAACCACACCAACTACAACAATAACAACAACGACGATAACCAAATTAACAACAACAAAAGGAAATGGGAAAATGACCAAGGAGGTTATAATAACAACAACCGAAACCGTAACACTAACCATCATCAACAACAAAATAGAAGGCAAGAAGCTGCAATGGTTTATGTCGCTGCACCAATAGAAGGCGAGAGGTTATCTTGGAACACACCCACTATGTAATCGATGTAATTTTCATCACTCGGGTCCTTGCCCCGCCAAGTGCCACAAATGCCAAAAGCGGGACATCTAGCTGTGGATTGTAAAGGTAAAGCCGTAGTCACATGCTTCGGATGTGGGGAACAAGGACACTATCGGAACCAATGTCCCCAAAACAAAGGGCAACAAGTTGAAGGAGCTCATGGGAATGCATACACGTTAGAAGGAGGCAAAGCTCAACAGATTTCAACAACGCGAAGACCAAAAAGTTCGAAACTAACATCTTATTTTTCTTTATGTACTATGTTGTACTAAGTTTATGTCTTCCATCGTATTCGGATCTTATGACTTAAGATGTACTACTTTTGCTAAACCACTCGTTGTAAAATATTCTCATTTATCGTACTTTATTTCCTTTTGATTCGATATCATTTACGAGAATTTTAATTCTTTTTACTTTAACTATCATTTTAACGACACAGTTTAAATCTTTGTAAACATTGAGAGTTATAACAACTAAACCGAACGTCACATCATCGTTCCTTAATTATACATAGCCTAGCTAACTATGTCTAATTCTGGAGGGATCATGTTATGTTGGGAGCAGTTATTTATAAATCTTAGTGCAAGCAAAATTTTCACATATTCCAAAGTCAAAGTGTTACTCGTGGGAGATTTATCCAATATTTTCTTTACTATGATGTTTTATACACTCTCAATCATCGATAACCGTAACGACACCTCTTCATGTCTTCTCTCCTCGTTATTCATCACAAACTCAAAAATTCGATAGACCAACACGAACTGAATTCAGGGACTGAATTCCTTTTTGGATGGGCGAATGTGACAACTCGTATTTTCAGGTCATATTTCAAAACATTATTCATGCTTCATCATTTTTCGTTTATAGTAAACTGGGTTTACGAGCATCAAATTCACGTAACCGTAATGGTTTAGCTGTGAATTCATGATCATATCATCGAGGACATTTCATATAGACTAAGTTTAGTCTACATTTCATTAACATCATTATCATCATATTAGTTCATGCATGGTTTTGCATTTTACAATAAACGTATAATTTTCATATTAAATAAACGTTATCGCGTAATTAATTATTTTGAACAATTGATCCATTACTTCCAAAATTATCCCGATATATTTTTATACTCATATTAAGTTATAAAATAATATTATGAGTTTACCAGCGTTTTAAATTTATTTTGTATATAAATTGTTAAATTTATATAATTACGACAGTTTCTTTAAATTCAACCCGATAAATATTTATTCACTCAAATCTTTCAAGAAATGTATTTTTACAATTTTATGACTACAATATATTTTACTTTGACCCGTTAACATTTATTTTTAGCTAACGCTACCCTAAATGTTTAAATATATACATAATTACTAAACAAGACTTACAAAGTACACATCTACTTATACTTTTATATTTAAAAGAAAAAAAAATATGTATTAATAGATACATACCCCTTGTGTCGACAAGGGGTGATTCACCTAAAGATTTGCTAGATTTTTACTTATATTGTATCACACTCAACCATTTACACATACAACAATAATTTCAAAGTGTAAAGTCAAGATTTCTCTCTTCTCTTCCTCTCAAAAATTCGGCACCTCAAGATAAAAGGAGGATCATCTCCAAGTTTTCTAGACAAGTTTAATTAAATACTAGTATCATTTGTTGCAAAGGTTTTGTAATACAAACCTCAAGTGATTAGGAAAACCTTTGTCCATAAACCTCATCATATCACTAGTAAGCATTCATATTCATATTTTTATTTCACATTCATTTTTATGGTCATATCATTTTATTTGAGAAACATGCAAGTTATGTGATGTTTATACCACTTTTAAGGTTTTAAGTGTTAAATATATATAATCCATCCTATAATTACTCCTTGTTATGTATTAGTTTTGGTGATGTCTAGGAACCCATGACACCCTAAGAAGGTGTATGGTAGGATTAGAATAGCTCGGAGTTGTTTTGAATGGGTTAGAATAGGTTTGGCGAGAAAAACTCATTTCGACACGCTTTGAAAAGGGTCTGTTCTTAAAATTAAATTCGGAAAATCCGACAGTGGGTATAATATTTTGGGCTAGATATTTAGAAAATACACTTTAAAACAAACCGTGGCGCTTGAACGGATTAAAACGGAGTTATAACGAAGAAGTTATGAATTTTTCAAGTTGAGCGTCAAAACTATAAATTCGGAAATTTCAGATGAAAATGTCACTCTTACGAGTCAAAAATGAGTCTTAAGCTTTATAAATTGTGTCAATTATCAAAATATATTAGTATACTTTGACACGAATCTAAGGATGTAGAAAACGAGAAAACGGACTTGTAACGATTAAATTACACGCGATAAACCAAGTTGCCGTAACTTTATTCTATTAGCAAAATTAATATATTCTCTATTAAAAACATACCACGGCAATTAAAGGACCATGTTGGCGGACGTTTTTAACAATGATGTAGAACTTTTTATAACGTGATGTCTTCTAGTAAAAGTAAGTTCGCCTAGCATATTTTCCAAAATGTCCAACCGTTTGTTGAGCGGAGTTGTAACGAATAACATATAGTCACTCAAACTTTGGCGAAAACCATCCTTAAACAACATTTTGGACAAAAGTACCATACTTTACCTATACTTTTCTCCGTGATCGAGACCTCTAGGATGAAAACTTAAACACTAAAACTTTGAGATAATGATTCAAGCTTCCCAAAACCGTTGAGTTTGTTTCCTAACGCTCGACGTGCACCATTTTACGACTAGCTTTTAGAGGCCGTTTTGTCACTTTCATGGAAATTTCAATAACATTATTTTACGATTTAAAAGTTATAATTTCACAATAAATCACTAAATGATTATCGTCGGATATCATTTCAACGTAAATACATGTGAAGTAATTTAAAAATAGTCAAGACGTTAAAAGATTATATTTTCGACGAGAAGTATTGTTTTCAAAAATTCATAAGTGGTATAAATATCATCCGAATTGCATGCATAACATTACATCATGACTTATTATATATCATATCAATCATAATAGGTCGCAGTTAGAGATTGCGCATCATTTCAGTGTACGCACTTTTGTCATCGCATCATTGTACCAAGTGAGTTCATAGCCCCACTTTCTATTACTTAATTGTTTTACAAACTCTTGGGGGAGATACATGCTATGTTTTTAATCGAACACAAATGCTTTGAACTGTACGTTATATCCAAATGCTTTATTGTCACTAAGTATTCTATTGCCATGTTTGAAGTCCCTACATCATGCACCATTAGTCACTTACGAGTGAGCGCGAATATTGTGAATAGGCCTATTGGAATTAACACTCCCGTTCTTATTGACCCAGTTAGGGGAAATCGAACGCACTATATTTGAATCATTAAGGTAAATTGGAAAGTTTACCTATTAGGGCTGCGATGAAACGATTTTACCAATTTCTATTGGTACGAGGTTTACGCTTTGGTTGTCATGAACTTTGTGAAATAAATGCTGTTTTGTTTTCAACAATGAGTGTGAAACAATGTAACTCACACTACGAATATTGTGTTCAAACGAATTAATTAAACCTATGAATTTCACTCAACCTTTGTGTTGACAGTTTTAAGCATGTTTTATCTCAGGTATCTAAGGCATTCACTTCATGGCATGCATGTGGGCTTATCATAGAGTCGTGGTGATGACGCGTCTCACATGGGATTTATACACTTTAAAAACATCGTTTGACTTGTACTAAACTTACTTTCCGCACATAGAAATTTTCATTTGGGACCTATACTTTGTAACTCTGATTATTTTATTAAATCAAACGACGTATTTTCCAAACGACACTTTAGGTCGTTCAATATAACTGTGATTGTGATGCTATGACAGTCAATCCCCAGGAATTCCATTCCGCTGCAAAACAGGTAATTTGGGGTGTGACATTTTAAGTCTGAAAATAAGTTTGAAAATTACATCATGCTTATTTTGTTGTACACTATGCTTATTTTGTTGTAAAACTGAAAATTGGTTACAGCTATTATACATTGTGCATAAATGGTTGTAATTTTTTGTGAAGGGGTGTTTTTAATAGCATTAATGTTGTTTGATAGAATTTTGGTTTTAAAATGACACCACGCTTTATTTTGTTGTACAACATGCTTACTTTGTTGTAATTCTGAAAATTGGATGTATTAAAGTGTTGTAAATCATGCTTAATTTCTTGTACGTCTTAAAATTAAGAGTGAGGTGACTTCGTGCATTATAATTAGTATAGATTAAGATCGTAGTAATATTAAATTCAAATGTTGTATCTTATAAGATTAAAATTTTAGAATCAAATAATAAATACATAATAAACATTCATCCACCAATACTAAAAGCAACAATATTTTGTAGTTAAGAATTTTGTGTTCGTGTATATTTTCCTTTTTGCGTGGTTAAGTAACAATTATTTGCCAGAAAAGATAAACTATCATAACAATAGGTCAAACATATTAATATATTATCCAGTTCTTGTTTGGTTTGTTCATAGTTCCGCAACAATTTAGAGGATTAGTGCAGGTGCATACGGTAGCCGTTGGAGGCCTCATTGACTAATTTGTTTCGAGGTATGCGTGTGTTAAAGTTTGTAATGTGCGTGTTTTGTTGTATAACTTGTATTCCGACATTATTTTTATTACAAATATATGTCCTCATCCTCGTATGTTTTATTTTGAACATTTTGGCAAGCTCTTCGAAATAATTCACTTCTAATTGCTAACTACTTTAAAATACAATGTCATCTCACTTTTATGGTGCTACGAAAGTATTAGGCATGTCCCAACAATACAACCGTAACACTTATGAAAATGTGGTAAGAGACTTCTCGGTTTTTTTAATCCTTCAAATGATACTCTTTTTTTGTCATCTTCTCATCTTTAACGTGGGTATGTGGTTTGATGCCCCCATAACCCCTACTTCAAATGCTACTTTTTTTTTGTCATCTTTGGATATTTGCAAGCCCCTAAACTAATTTCATCTTTATCCAAATTCAACTTACATATTTCTTGGTCAATCTCGAGATCCGCATTTTGGTCCATGTCTCGAGATACAAACTTGGTCACATGAAACATTTTTCTATCTTGTAGCAAATCAATAGTAATCGATATTTTTTTTAACTTAAAGCAATCTTAAACTATAATGGTTGGTTTGGAATCTTTTATTTTTCAAACACAGCTTCAAGCTATTCTTCAACAGATTAGCTATAATAGTTGGTCCACAAACACAATATAGCCAGAGTTTTAAAGTTAAAAATATTCTTTAAAATCTATTTAAAAAAATATAAAAAAAATAATTCATAAGAAATATTACGTCAAAATCTTGAACAACCTTGAAAAGATCTAGTAGGTGGCGGTCACTTTTTCCGGCAGGGTCGAGTGTTACTGCGGTGGCATCGGTCGCACTAAAAAAAATACCAAAATTCATAAGATACATAAATCTACAAAAAAACCTTATAGATCTAAAAAAAAACCTTAAAAACTTCATTGATATTGTAGATCTATTAAAAAACACAAAAATACCTCAAAGCTTGAAAAACCTTTCGGGTCTTGGTGGTTCCGACGACGGAAAAACATGGTGGAGCGCAATAATTATGGATGTGTGTCACAAAAAGATCACTAAATAAACTTATGAAATATCAGAAACTCTGGTCCAACAAAGTTTGCTAACAGATATGATAAACTAAAATCACAAGATATGATAAAATAACCATTATGACGTGAACTTCCATTCAATCCGACACTTAAACAACAACCCATATTCTTGATTGATCTCTTGTTGATTCAAAAAAGAAAAATGGAATCCGGCTCTTTTTCTAGAAAAAAAAAAAAAAAAAAAAAAGAGAGTGAAACAGTAGTAAATATTGGTTTGGTTTCAGTGGAGAATTTAATCAAAATAGTTGGATGGTTTGGTTTCCGGAGAAAGAGGCGCCTGTAGCAAAAAGAAAAAACCAAAAATGTTAATAGATATAGATCTATATAAAAAAACTTATATATCTATAAATAAAAGATATGGATCTATAAAGCTTTAAAATCTTAATAAATGTTTATAGATCTATTGAAAACCTAACACAAAGTACCTCAAAACATAAAAAAAACCTCAAAAAGACGGTCGTAGGTCATGGTGCCTCGTGCAGGTGGTTATGTGTTGGTGGGTTTTCTTGGTGGCGACATCCGGTGGAGGGTTATGGCGGCTGTGGAAAGTACGGTAGTGTTGGACGGTACGGCGGTGGTGGGGGCTTCGGTGGTGATGGGTTTTCGGCTGTGGTGGGCTTTTGATGGTGATAGGGTTCGGTGGAGGATTTGTGCCGTGGTGTGTTTGTGCTAGAGAGATAATAAAGAGATGTATTTGTGTTAGGGAGAGAGAGAGAGAGAGAGAGAGAGAGTGAGTGTGGTAATGAGAAAAAGAGATACGTGTGTGTTTGTGTTATGTGTGTTTCATTTGTGGTTCGGATTTTATATCATCTAGGCTCGGGTGGCTGAATCTTAATATTAGGTTTGGTGGATTGTTCGGTTTTAGGCATTGGATATGCCTCTTTTATAAGGGAGTAATATATATATATATATATATTTCGTCAAATCCCATTATTAATCTCATATCGTTATTCGTTTCGAGTCCACAAGCACGAGTCATAACTTCTCGGCTTTTAATCAATCAATAGTCCAAATTATACTAAAGTCCATGTTACGGCTTTGTCGGAGTCAACTATTGACTAAAAAGTCAAAGTGACGCCGACGTAGCTCAAAGTCAACAATATATATATATCAAGTCCAAATTAAATGTCACAATATCGCAATTCAATCCCAAAACAACTCAAACCAATCTCGCCAACAAATCAATCAACCAAATATACTCGAAACCAATGTTATGACCCTAATGGTCATGACACGGTCGCGGTCAAGACCACGTGAACCAAACAAGCTATAGAAGCTTTTTGGCTCCACGCGTCTCATCCAAACCTCAACAATACCAATCAACAAGCAACCAAATCGACCCGACCCGGACCCAAGGTCCATGTGGGTCATGTACAACACCAACCATGACCCATACGTGGGCTTCATGGTGCGTACGCCCCATAACTCACCATCAAACACAACCAAATCACTTCCACAACATCCAAATCCAATCATTCAAGCTCCAAACACTAACCAAACACACAACCCATCATCTATCTTAACCAAAAATATGCAACTAAACCCTAAATGCACAACCCATCAAATTAATACACCACATATGTACCAAACACCAATTACTTGTTTACTTAGTCACTAATTAGCTTTAATTTCATGTTCCACCCAAAAGCCCCAAAAATTATAATTGGGTCGAAACCCTAATTATCAATTTGTGGGTTATTATTGCCCAATCAAGCTCAAAACATGTTCTATTTACCTTCTCTAATCACCAATTGCAAAAGCCCTTTGAAACCCTAAAAGTACGAATCTTGATTCAAAGATTTGAAGGTGTTATTGAAGTCCAAATGGAGCGTATGATATATGGTTGGAAAGAGGAGAAAGAGAGCTTCAATATGGTGGTGGAGGTGGGTGCTCACTCGCCGGAATCCGGCCGTGGTGGCCGGAATAGTGGCCGAATATTACAAAGGGGCGGCTAGGGTTTGCTTTAGAGAGAGAGTAGAGAGAGAAATGTGTATTGTGTGTGTTTTTAGTGAGAGAATGAAAGGTGGAAGTGAGGGTGGATGACCCTTTATATACTTGGCATTTAGGGACCTCAATATAATTAAATTAGGAGGGGGGGGGGGAGGGGCGCCGGCTACAATTAAAAGGGGAGGGTTTGGGTTGTAATTTTTCGTATCTATCTCGTTTACCCATTCCCGAGCTCACATATCGTCCCCCGAGTGTCCCACGACATTTATTTAACTTTCCAACATCGTTACTCACGTTTTTCCACGAGTTTTGACTATTTATTTGTCAATTTTCGAGTTACGGTCTAAAAGTTACAATAACTCTTGTTTTAGGCTTTTCTAGTGCCGAATCGAATAGTGCCTACCAAATAGAGTTAAAACTCATACGATAACTCATTTAACAATGAAATAAACCGTAAAAACCAATCGACGATATAAAATCAAGTCACGGTTTATAAAAATAGTGATAAAGGCAAATCTTAGTTTAGTTTAACGTAATGCGGTTACCTAAAATAGACTCCCTAAATTGCCAGTTGTCACAGCCTCCCAGCCTCAGAGGAAACCCGTCCCGGGTTTCACTCTGAGTTGCTTGGTTTCATAAACAGTTTAGGATACTTCCTACGGAAAACGTCCACACGTTCCCAAGTGAACTCCGGTCCATGCCGGGAGTTCCAACGAACCTTAATAATCGGAATACGGCTCACGTTGTCGGTAGAGTATTTCTCATGCTTTTTAAGTTGTCGGGATGCATAAGCAATCACCTTCTCACGTTGCATCAAAAAAACACCTAAGCCTTTATGCGAAGCGTCGCAGTACACGACAAAGTCTTCGCTTCCTTCAGGCAAAGCTAGGATGGGCGCACTACACAACTTCTCCTTCAGAAGTTGGAATGCTTCTTCTTCCTTTTCTCCCCATTCATACTTAACAACCTTCTGAGTTAGTTTGGTCAGCGACTTAGCTATCTTGGAAAATCCCTCAATGAATCTCCTATAATAGCCTGCTAACCCTAGAAACTATCGGATTTCAGATGGGTTCTTAGGAGCTGCCCATTGCTTAATGGCCTTAATCTTAGTTGGGTCAATATGAATACCTCGACTATCTATCACATGACCTAAGAATTGCACGGACGGAATCCAAAATTCACACTTAGAGAATTTGGCATACATCTTCTCCTCTCTCAACAATCCTAAAATGAGCCTCAAATGCTCTTCGTGCTCCTCACTACTCTTAGAGTATATCAAGATGTCGTCTATGAACACTATCACAAACTTATCTAGGTATGGCTTACACACTCGGTTCATGAGATCTATGAAAACCGCTGGTGCGTTGGTCAAACCAAACGACATCACTTGGAATTCATAGTGTCCATAACGAGTCCTAAACGCAGTCTTAGGGATATCCTCCTCTCGAACTCTAAGCTGGTGATATCCAGATCGTAAATCGATCTTAGAAAAGACACTAGCTCCTTGGAGTTGGTCGAATAGATCATCTATTCTAGGTAACGGATATCGGTTCTTCACTGTTAACTTATTCAATTCCCTATAATCAATACACATTCGAAACGATCCATCCTTCTTATTTACAAACAACACTAGGGCTCCCCACGGTGACGAACTTGGTCGAATGAATCCCTTCTCTGACAACTCTGCCAACTGTTTAGACAGTTCCTCCAATTCTCTTGGAGCAAGTCGATATGGTGCCCGGCCTACGAGTACCGCACCGGTATCAACTCTATTTGGAATTCCACTTGTCGACGGGTGGAATCCACAGCGATCGTCGGAAACACATCCGAAATTCACTAACGATCGGTACATCGTTGAGGTTTCTTTCACTCTTCTCCTCACTTTTCTTTTCGAAATTCGAGCCAAGAAAAGACAACCTCCTCTATGGATGTACTTTTGGGCCTTAATACAAGAGATGATGCTCAACCGGAAGGACTTCCACATCGCTCCGATCTCCTTGTATGCTCGTAACTTTTGCCATACAAGAACGCACAACCTTCTCATCACAGATGATGTGTGCACCGTTCTTCGACAACCAATCCATTCCGATAATGACGTCAAAACTTCCCAAGGTAACCGGTAACAAGTCTATACTAAACGGGCGGTCTAGGAAACTTAAGGTACAACCTCGAACTACGTTATCTATCTTCTCTCTGTTCCCATTCGCTAATTCCACATCGTAACTAAACCCTAGAGGTGTTTGGGAGATTACTAGTAATCGCATAAACTTGGTGGATACGAAACTCATATCCGCACCGGTATCAAACAGTATGGAAGTATAGCGATTATTGAGAAGGAACGTACCCGTAACTACGTTAGGGTCCTCACCAGCTTCCTTCCCAATAGCATAAACACGCGTTACTCCCATGTCTCTCTGCTGATTCCTAGCACCATGGTTTCCATGGTTTTCCACAACCTCACGCTTCACAGGGTCTAAGCCACTACCTCCTACACCTCGATTAGCAAATCCTCCTACATTACCGGGATTTCCTCTCATCCACGGCTCTCGGCACTCAATCTTAAAGTGTCCCTTCTTTCCACATCCAAAACAGGTAACAGTAGCCTTCCAGTCTGCTCCTTGTGCAGTTTGAGCTGCAGCAAGCGGACGAGACCTACAATCTTTGGCTATGTGTCCTACCTTAGAGCACTTCCTACACACAATCGGGCACGGTCCATGGTGGTGTCGGTTACAACGACCACACACAGGCTTACTACCTTCATAACCCTTCTTATCTCCATTTCCTATGGCGAACACCCTGGCTATCTCTTGCCGTTTGTTGCCATTTCCTTTTGCAACTTTGTTCCTCTTCCTCTTATCACTCCTATCACTCTTACCCTTGTCTCCTAATTCTAGCACACAAGAGTCCATCAAACTCTGAGCGACAGCAATTGCCTCTTGCAAATTAACTGGCTTGGCAGCGATGACATCATTTCGAGTAGCTAAAGGCAATCCATCAGTATACCTTTCAATCTTAAGTTCTTTGGTGCTAATCATTTCAGGGCAAAGCAACGATAACTCTTGGAAACGACGATTATAAGTCGCCATGTCGATTCTTTAATCTTATGGTTCCGAACTCACTCTAACTTCTTAACTTCATTCCTAGGACGATGAAGTCTTAATCAGGAGAGCCTTAAATTGAGTCCAAGTCATACTATAAGCTACATCAATTCCTACTGATCTGTGGTAGTTATTCCACCAGGTCAACACCTCGTCCTTCAAAGTAAATGTTGCATACTTAACCTTACAATCCTCATCACAGTTACTCACAACAAACACATATTCAGTTTTCTCCAACCAACTAGTCAGGTAAACTACTCCCTCAGTTCCTCCGAACTCAATGGGACCACAGAATCGGAACTCTTTGTAGGTACAACCTCGAGTTCGATTCAACATTGGGGTTCCACTAGAGGTGTTAGAAAGATTAGCCTCAGCTAGCAGCTCAGCGACACGCTGCGACACTAGCTGCTCAATGTGGGCTGGGTTCACAGGTGGAGGGTTTTGTGGAACAGGACCATTCTCAGCACGGTCATTCACATTCGGGTTTTCTACACCTGGGTTATCAGTTTTAGGGTTCTCAACATGTGGTGTGGTCGGGGTTGGACGACGACCTCGACGACCAAGGGCAACAACAGCAGCAGGAGCTGCTCGGTTGTTCCTAAGCGAGTTTCATCTTGTTGCCACCATTCTATAGTCAAGAAGAACATTTTCATAAGTTCACAGTTCACGCTCTAAAAATAGGGTTGGGTTCCAATGATCACTAAATAACGCTCAATATCATAATCAAGGTCAACAAGGACAACGCTATACTAAAGCGAAACAATCAGATATCGCATCATAACTAAAGGATGCATGTTCCCATAACCATAACTCATAGTTTTCAAAAGTGGAAATACATGGAAGGATATGAAGAAATCAAAAACGATCCTAATAACGATACTAGTAAGACAACTAGGATAATCCTACATCTCGAACCAAGTACTACTCAGTTTCAAGATGGTACAAAACCATAGATCTAATACGATCTAGCCACGATTACAAGCACTCCAAAATGATTTCCAAACATCATCCATCACTCTCCATAGTGACAAAATCCCCAAACGCTGAGAGTGGCAATCCTTCCTAAGATTCACGACCTCCTTCTCCAAACCATCGACCTTGCGCTGAAGCGCTTGGTCTGCCTCCAAGGCTATCAAGCACTCTCTATGCTGGTCTCCAACCTGCTCAAAGAGTCCCGACAGACCTTCTCTTAAGGCCATCGACTTCTTCCCTATCTTAGTCAAATCTATCCTCAAATCCTCTACACCAGTCCTCGTCACTCCATCTAATCGGTCTGACAACCTACTGAGACTAATATTCTGGGATATAATCCTCCTCCAGATCAGACCCGTCTCACCATACTCCTCGGGCTCAGAAACAATCTTCGATGGTATCTCAAATCCTAACGGGCTACCTATATAAGGTGAGTAAGGTGGTGAGTCGATATCTAACGGCTTTCCAGGGGACTCAGGATCATGCAAAGGAGAACCTGGTCCTGGAGAATGTGCAGGACTCTGCAATGGAGGAGTATCCCCTTCTAGGATATCCTCATCATCCTCCTCCTGAGGATCCTCGTCCTCATCAACATACTGCTCCTCAATCTCATCCTCCTCCTCGACCTCATGCTCCTCCTCACCCTCATCCATAGGGGAATAGTCCATGAGTCAGAGTCTCTATGCAGGTAAATCCTGAGGTGGTACACTAGGAGATCTAGGCCTCCTAAGACATGATGATCTTGGTGGTGATGATGAGAAGAGTGAGTTGCTAAGCAGATAGGTGATGATGGTGGTCTCACGGACATGCGGGCGGTGCTATAAGCAAGCCTAGAGTCATGCTCGCTAAAACCCGATGTAAAGTAAGTCGCCTAGACGAACTAGGACGATCGATAATGAACTAGTGTGACGGGCAATCTCATAAGGATCACCTGCGAACCATCATGAGAGTCAATCTTTGGCGAACTAGCTACGACAAGGACCTCCTCGGACACATCAAAAGCTAGTAAAGGCATAGTCTCGTGACAATGGCATAGGGTAGGTATAAGTGTTCGAAACAACCAGTTCTAACAAGCGCATCAACTTAACCCAAAACATATATCACATAATGAAAGCTTTAAAAGTAGAGGTACCGCATTACTCAAAATATGCCTTTAAATAAAACTCATAAGTTTCGTTCCATCATATAATCACATATCAAATCAATCGAGTTAAAACTCTAGAATCATAATATACCGTTTACTCAAATCAAATTCCGTAATATCTCGATGATCACATCTCATTTTCCAAAACCAATAATCATATCTCATTTTCCAAAACCAACAATCGTATCTCATTTCCGAAATCAATAATCGTATCTCCATATCATAACGTTTCCATAATCAGTTCACAATATCCCTTAACATATCATCTCATAATTCAATTCGCAATTCATAAAGGCTTGGCAAGCAGGCGTGCGTCGGTCGAGGATCAATTTTTCTTAAAAGTGGTTATAGTTTAGGGTTTATAAAATACCTAATTCTCTATAACCTTGAGCTCTGATACCAATCTGTAACACCCCCAAATC
Organism: Chrysanthemum lavandulifolium; assembly: GCA_022545495.1. Taxonomy (NCBI): domain Eukaryota; kingdom Viridiplantae; phylum Streptophyta; class Magnoliopsida; order Asterales; family Asteraceae; genus Chrysanthemum; species Chrysanthemum lavandulifolium. The sequence continues at coordinate 273,555 of JAHFWF010000091.1, read as the reverse complement.
TCGGTACAGTGGAAGACTTATTCAAGTTTTCAGGGCGTTACTATTGGATTGGTATCGCACACAAGTATAGCCAAAAGATAGTCATTTAATATTCAAAACAAATCCCAAATTAAAGTATTCAAAACATTTAATCCAAAATATAAATATTAGGCCCAAAACATGATTTATTAAGATAGGTCCCCATAGTTTATCAGAGTCGGAAAATGATCCTTGAACCACGCCTCCATGCCAAGCTTCCACCGATCAAGTAGTCCAAACATCTCTCAATTACCCGAGAAATCATGCTAAATGGTCACCACATTGGTGAGTTCATAGGTTTAAGTTCAACAAAATCATAGTGGACTGTAAGAGTTGATTTGCTATGTAAGACCTAAGATAGATAAATACCGTTCACACCGATCCTACCGGATCTCCAATCAAATCCGCATCCGTGGAGTACTCGGACCCTGCGACTCTAGTCCAAAGACCGATGTGGCAAAATCTAGAACAATTGCCAACCCCGGACTAGGTCGATGTAGAAGTCTATTCTTAGCTAGGCACGGTTAAACCTAGACTAAGGCAACAACTACAGCACAACTATCTATACAGTCAAGCACATAAGCAAATCCAAATAGTTTTCATGGTCCAAAAACAGTAGCATGATTCTCACCCCAAAATAGTTCAAAACGTAGTTAAAACGTATATAAAAGTGGGGCTATGAAACTCACCTCAAGCAATCAACGCAAGAAATCAACGCACAAATAAACACTAGCAGAAGATAACGATATCACAGCACAACAACTATCGACTCGGCACAACCTATTAATGTAGACCAAACTTAATATATACATTCCTCAAAATCAACGTTATCTACCCCAATGTATTCCGTTTCGTTATTTCCAAAATGTCTCGTTTCACCATTTAATCCTAGTGTTTGGTATTCCTCATGTGGGTGTATCGACTCAATATGATGCCATGAATGCACTCAAACAACCAATATATTACGCTTCGCAACACAATATGCAACTCCATTCAACACAATATGTGACTCAATGCGACACAATGAGACGTCTAAGCGATAAGCTCCATAGTCCAATAAGTTTCGGAATAAACAGTAGACCTTATCGAATTCGTCAACTCGATAAACTCAATTATTCATTCGTATCGCTTATTATTCCATAAACCGGTCGCATCCTAACGAGTCATAAGGATAAGTCACCCATTAATAAGGTTATCCAACGTACTTAGCGGGTTCTTATTAGATTCGTCAACCTAATAAGTCCGCTACCCACGTGGATCAACACTATTAATGTTAGGTTATCCGTAACCCATGCACACAATGTAAGCAATTAAATACTTAGACCAATATTAAATGTCCACAATTGACATTTATTGATGAACGTGTACTCGAAATATTAATTACTTATTTATTTCAAAACATTTCCAATTTAGTCGTTAGTTTCCGTTTAAAAATAGTAAATAACAAGATAAGACTTGTTATCGACAATTTTGGTACAAAAGCCCATTTATTATTCCCATTTCATAGTTTATTAGGATTTTCATATATATATATATATATATATATATATATATATATATATATATATATATATATATATATATATATATATATATATATATATATATATATTTTTGTCAAATCCATTATTAATCTCATATCGTTATTCGTTTGAGTCCACAAGCACGAGTCATAACTTCTCGGCTTTTAATCAATCAATAGTCCAAATTATACTAAAGTCCATGTTACGGCTTTGTCGGAGTCAACTATTGACTAAAAAGTCAAAGTGACGCCGACGTAGCTCAAAGTCAACAATATATATATCAAGTCCAAATTAAATATCACAATATCGCAATTCAATCCCAAAACAACTCAAACCAATCTCGCCAACAAATCAATCAACCAAATATACTCGAAACCAATGTTATGACCCTAATGGTCATGACACGGTCACGGTCAAGACCACGTGAACCAAACAAGCTCTAGAAGCTTTTCGGCTCCACGTGTCTCATGCAAACCTCAACAATACCAATCAACAAGCTACCAAATCGACCCGACCCGGACCCAAGGTCCATGTGGGTCACGTACAACACCAACCATGACCCATACGTGGGCTCCATGGTGCGTACGCCCCATAACTCACCATCAAACACAACCAAATAACTTCCACAACATCCAAATCCAATCTTCAAGCTCCAAACACTAACCAAACACAAAACCCATCATCTATCTTAACCAAAAATATGCAACTAAACCCTAAATGCACAAGCCCATCAAATTAATACACCACACATGTACCAAACACTAATTACTTGTTTACTTAGTCACTAATTAGCTTTAATTTCATGTTCCACCCAAAAGCCCCAAAAATTATAATTAGGTCGAAACCCTAATTATCAATTCATGGGTTATTATTGCCCAATCAAGCTCAAAAGATGTTCTATTTACCTTCTCTAATCGCCAATTGCAAAAGCCATTTGAAACCCTAAAAGTACGAATCTTGATTCAAAGATTTGAAGGTGTTATTGAAGTCCAAATGGAGCGTATGATATATGGCTGGAAAGAGGAGAAAGAGAGCTTCAATATGGTGGTGGAGGTGGGTGCTCATTCACCGGAATCCGGCCGTGGTAGCCGGAATAGTGGCCGGTATTACAAAGGGGCGGCTAGGGTTTGCTTTAGAGAGAGAGTAGAGAGAGAAATGGGTATTGTGTGTGTTTTTAGTGAGAGAATGAAAGGTGGAAGTGAGGGTGGATGACCCTTTATATACTTGGCATTTAGGGACCTCAAAATAATTAAATTAGGAGGGGGGGGGGGGGGCGCCGGCTACAATTAAAAGGGGAGAGTTTGGGTTGTAATTTTTCGTATCTATCTCATTTACCCATTCTCGAGCTCACATATCGTCCCCCGAGTGTCCCACGACATTTATTTAACTTTCCAACATCGTTACTTACGTTTTTCCACGAGTTTTGACTATTTATTTGTCAATTTTTGAGTTACGGTCTAAAAGTTACAATAACTCTATTTTAGGCTTTTCTAGTGCCGAATCGAATAGTGCCTACCAAATAGAGTTAAAACTCATACGATAACTCATTTAACAATGAAATAAACCGTAAAAACCAATCGACGATACAAAATCAAGTCACGGTTTATAAAAATAGTGATAAAGGCAAATCTCAGTTTAGTTTAACATAATGCGGTTACCTAAAATAGACTCCCTAAATTGCCAGTTGTCACAATAGGTGACTAGACTATATTTAGCCGAGGTTCGATAAATTTTCCAAATACCTAAATTAGGTATACTCGTGATATGTCCATAGCTTTTGAGACACAAAGCAAAGGCAATATCAAACCATTCAGTTGCAAGTGCCGGCCATAAAAGACTTGTAACATATGTTTTCACATTCCATTGCATAGAAGATAGTATAGGTAGATACATGTGGAAAGGAAGTTTTAAGTAATTCTAAAATAGTCCAGACTTGGCTAGAATCATGAACCTTTAACAATGAAGGTTTCAGAAGAGAATTTTGATGAATGTAGAGAAAGTTGCTGAACTTTAGCTTTTGTAGATGATGAGTCAATTTATCTTTAAGAAATCCCATTTCTTGTATTTCCATTCGAAAAATCGATATATTGTGATGGGCTTTATGTAAAAGAATATCATATACGGTTTTATAAGATAATTTCTAGAGTCTATTGTATAACTTACAATATTTGAGAAGTAGTTGAGACCATTGTGCGACTCACAATGTTTGAGAAATAGTTGAGACCATTGTGTAACTTACAATGTCTAGGAAATAATAGAGACCATTGTTCAACTCACAATGTCAAAGAAATAGTTGAGACGATTGTGTAACTCACAATGTCTAGGAAATAATAGAGACCATTGTGCAACTCACAATGTCTAAGAAATAGTTGAGACCATTGTGTAACTCACAATGTCTAGGAAATAATAAAGACCATTGTGCTACTCACAATGTCTGAGAAATGATGGAGAGATCATTGTGTAACTCACAATGTCTTGAGAAATGATGAAGAGATCATTGTGTAACTCACAATGTCTAAGGAATAAATGAGTTAATTGCTTCATTTACGTTGTGCGGGGATGTAATTGAGACCACCGTAGGATTTACTGATGTCTCGAGAATGTAATAGAGACCACCGTAGGATTTACGATGTCGAGAATGTAATAGAGACCAATGTAGGATTTACAATGTTCGAGAGTGTAATAAAGACCACCGTATCTCACGGTGTCTTGAAAATGAATGAGACCATTGTATCTCACAATGTCTGGGAAGTAGGAAAGACCATTGTAATCAGTTACAATGTCTTGGATAAAGTTTCGTAATCCTAAAATGAACGAGTAGATGCATGATTGGGAGACTGGGAAAATATGATTGTGCCGTAATGCCTTAGAATAGGCATACGCAGATATGTTTAGTACATCGTTTATGATTGAAATTATGTCGAGTGTATATATTGATATACTAGTATGTTTGTGTAGCTTAAAATGTTTAAAAGTCACATAATCATCTGGAGGATGGAAGGCACGGAGAACAGAAGGCTATAAAATATTTTTGTTTGTAAAAGTAGGTATAGTTTAGGTCACAATTAGACCCGTTTCTCTATAATTAAGGCTCTGATACCAATCTGTAACACCTCCAATTTTGTGATACGCAGCGGAATTCAAACAGGGTGTTACTTCATGGTACAATAGTCATAACAATAGAAAATGATCTCTAAAGGAGTCGTTAAAAAGGATTTATCATTCAGATTATTCAAATATATCAGAGTTTACAAAATAGGTCCCAGTTGGTTCCATTGTTTACAGAATACATCAATATAAAGTCTTTGATGTTTTGTGAATGATAAAATAATTATAGCCTTCTTGATCTAGTCCTTGCTCTTCCGTGCCAGCCTCGTACAATATAGACCTGAAATACATGCTTAAAATTGTCAACAAAAAGGTTGAGTGAATTCATAGGTTTATTGTTAAATGTTGAACACATATTGTTTGGGTGGTTACGTTGTTATACACCCATAATGTTGAAAACAAAACAATTATTATTTCACTAAGCATCATGCAATCAAGGCGTTAACTTGCTCCAAAATTAATTGGTGAAACTGTTGGTACGTGCCCTAATAGGTAAAATTGCTGTTTTACCTAATGTACTCAAATATAGTGCGTTTGTTTGCCTACACGGTCAACACAAACGGGATTCGTCAATCCCAATAGATCTATCCATAATATTCGCGCCCACTTCACTCTTGATTAATGATTCGTAATTTAGGGACTTAAGTTTGGAAAATGTGGTAACTTAGTGACAATAAAACAATCAGATAAGCATACAGTTTGAAAGCAATGTGTTCAGTTTAAAATAAAGCATGTATCTCCCCCATGGGTTTGTAAAACAATTGAATGATAGAAAATGGGGCTATGAACTCACCGAGAGTTGATGATGTGAAATGTATAATGAGAATGATGGATATGCCATGAGAACTTTTACGAAAAACCTAGAATAGGATGTTGCGACTTACGTTTGAAATAATGATGTGAAAGAAATAACAAGCCTATATACGTCTTTATATTGATCATGATGTAGTACATGGTATTTGTGTATGTCGTTTATAGAAATGGTCTAGTTGTGAAAACATGTTTAGTTTATATATATCGTACTACCGTTCGGGCCATCACAATTCAGAGGTCATGTAGTAAACGTTCGAGGAGCTAGGACACTTTAATTCGTAAATCCAACAACTCGTCGATCCGTTTACCCAAATGAAACCCCTCACATGAAGCTCCCTAGTATTGTAGCACTTAGTAGATAAGACATATGTTTGTTTATTTATCATAAGTGTCATATGGTTATATGGTTTGTAAAGTAGGTTTAGTTGTTTTTCGTAAATCGGTTCTTGCCATTTTCAAAGTAAAATGAAAGTTGTGAAATCCTTAGGCTGTTTGGTTATTTGGAAATATATTGGCGATTTATAAGTTCTCGTCATTTTGATAAGGTAAGTATATAAAGTTATGTCTTTGGTTTGTGTTGGTGTTGATTTGCCAAGGTTAACACCTTAGTTAACGGTCTTGGGTAAATAAGCCTTGAGGCTTTAGCCATGGCCTTGCCGTGGCTTTGGTCTTGACTATATATAGGGCAGTTTCAGTTTTTGAAGAATAATGGCCAATTTAAGCGTTTTCAGGGCCCTAGCTTGTATGTTATGGATGGAAAACGTCGTTCCGGACAACTTTCGTGCTTTAACTTTTTGATGATTCGGACCAGAAGTGCCCTTTCAAAATGGACGGTATATGACTTATTTTAGGCGATTCGGTGTTTTGGTTTCGCTTCTTCTTTTGGCCGTATCTTTTGACTCGTTTGTCCGTTTTGGGTGATTCAAGTTGCTATGTTTACCTTTTTATCTTGTCTACAATAGTATGTAAGTTAGAAAGTCCATATGTGACTGGTTTTAATGGTCTCAAATGTGTAGAATATGACTAGTTTACTAGTTTGTTGCTCTTACGACAATATGTGAATTAAAACATGTGATTGAGTATATGTACATCATGAATCAACATAGTAACCATATATATAGCATGAAAATTTCAAGATTATTAATAATAAACATGAGATGATGGTGGTGATTAGTTGCTTACAACTTTTGGCTTTCAATCAAGAAAGGAGTAACTAGTAAGGATAGGACTTTGATTGAACACTTAGGACCTTGGATTGAGCTAGCTTTCTACACCTTGGCACACTTGTAATATTGAAGGATTGGTGATGAAGTACTAAGTGACTTGATTGGATCTAAACTCAAGAATATCATTTAAACTTGCTAGAGATTTGATGTAGTAACTTGTTACTTGAAAGTTCTTAGCATAAATTTGAAGTCATGAGTCAAATTATGGATTGTGTGATGTTGCTATGATAAAAACGACCAAGAGAGGTGTATGAGGGTTTTTGGGATGTCTTTCACTTGCTATTTATAGGAGGGTAAGTTTGGTTAACCATATATTGGGTTAAATGTTAACCATGGTTAAGTTAGGACACATGTGACCATCAAAATAGAGCATGGTTAGGATCAAGCCACCACCAAGGTGACTCATCCCCCTTATGGGTTGTCACAAGGTGTGACTATGCTTAGATGATAAGTATTGGTATTATCTTGAGTTTAGAGCATGATTTGGTTCCGTTAAATGCCAACCGTAAGTTGTTAAGCCATAAAACGTAAAACCGGGTATCGTAAAAATACGAAACTTGTAGGAATGATGAAACTCATCATTATACTCCATATAAAAATATAAAATGAGTGATAAGTCTCATTGGGTGCAAAAACGCTGCTTAAAGCTGGAAACACGGGTCAAAACGCGTAATTCGCGTAAAACGCAGAACTGGAAAACGTAAAATTCCAAAACTTGTGGAATTGTCGTAAAATGGTAGAAATACATATTTCTAATGTTTATATGGTTTACTGGACATATCGGGATGTCCGAATGACGTTTAAACCCTAAAGTAGTTCTCGGAAACGGTTTCGTGAAAACGGTTCTGAATGGATTTAACGTACGCCGTCAGGACGACTTGTCGAGTTTTATTATCTTGTCATGATAGTAAAATAAAAAAAAATTACGGAAATAGTGAAAGTGAATAGTAAAAGTGAATAGTAATTTTGGAAAATGAAAATTAACCTGAAAATGCAGGTTGTTACATCCTAAGTCAACCATATACATGACAACTAAACACCTATTGCATGATACTTCTAATCCAAGTTAATCGTACATATAACCATGAATGAAAACATATTTCTGCACATAATACAACCTAAATGTTGCAAGAGTTTACCTTATACACGATAGTGAGCAGCTACTGAATCGAGTTCAAAACCAAATGCATCGTAAGTACAACCAATCAAAGAAACGTATGACAACAAAAAAAATACATGTCGCCTAATTCCTCACACGAAAAGTGAGCAACTATTGCATAAAATTTTAAAGTCGGCGCATAGATCATATAATCAATCAAACAAACATATTTCGACACATAATGAAACTTATGCATACCTTAATTCATCCTAATACACAACAAGTGTTCAACTACTGCATCACATATTTTAGACTTATATGCCACATACAAGAACCTACTGCATCACCACATTCAAACACACATACTTTTTGGCACATAAAACACACTTAGCATAAACAAATCTAACATTATATGTAACTAACATGTACCTATTGCATAACTTAATTACATCAATTGCATTAAGCATTCAAACACACATACGCGTATACTTTTTAGCACATAAAACACACTTCGCATAACCTAATCTAACCTCATATGCCACAAACACGTACCTACTGCATCACTTTATTACACCAACTGCATTAAGCATACACAGACCAATTTTTAGCACATAAAACACACTTCACCTAAATTAATCTAATATTATATGCAACTAAAATGTATCTACTGCATCACTTCAATACACATCGAGTATTAAAACACACACTCACATAGATACTTTTTGACATATTAAACACGCTTCGCCTAACTTAATCTAACCTTATACGCCACAAACATGTACCTACTACATCATTTCATTACACCAACTGCATTAAGCATTCAAACACATACACCACCTTTCAGTACATAAAACACACTTTGCCTAAATTAATCTAATATTATATGCAACTAAAATGTATCTACTATATCACATCAATACATCAAATGCATCAAGTATTAAAACACAAACACATAGATACTTTTCGTCACATAAAACACAATTAGCCTAACTTAGTCTAACCTTATATGCCACTAACAAGTACCTATTTCATCACTTCATTACAACAACTACATCAAAAACACAAAATATAACCTACTGCATCACTTTTAATATCAACAACATCATTCACTCATAACATAACCTACTACATCAATATTTAACATCAACTTTATCATTTGTATAAATAATAAACTGTTGAAACTCATTTTAATTAGTTAACTTTCTTGCAGATACAGTTATTACTTTCACAAACACCTTTTGTTACGCAATAAGTCTATTATTTTTTGTAGTTACTAAATCGAAGAATTAACACACTACGCATGACCAAATCAAGCATCATACGCTGCAAAACATAACCTATTGCATCACTCATTACGCCTACTGTATCTCAGTTTAAATTCCAATGCATCAGACATACAACCAAGCATAAATACAGTTTTACACACATAAACAGCCTACGCTTAACATATTTCATTCTTACACGTGATAATGGAACACCCATTGCATCTCAGTTCAAAATTAGTGCATCAGAATTGTGAAAACGTAGAGGGGGGGGGTGAATACGTTTCTGTTTCAAACTTAAAACTTTTGTATCAAATATAGTATAAACCATCGCATTTGCTAATCTCGATGCGAGGATGCATTTAACGCATTACGGCATGTAAGGCCAACCTCTTAATATCACATAAGATTCCGCAAGATTAATGGTTCATTATAAATCAAGTTTCACCATTATTAGTCCGGTTTGTTTTTCTTGATCAAGCGTGTCATAATATGTAAAGTGTTGAATATAGTTTATGACTATATGAAAGACCAAGTATGCATCACACATATAAACATCAACCACATAGACAATCAATAATATAAATCAAGAATAAAAGTAAAGCGATAACTAAAAGGATAGACAAACCAACACGAGGATTTATAGTGGTTCGGTCACGAATCTCCTCTTCGCCCTACTCCACTCCCCGAGTATCCAACTCGAGAGTTACTTCACTAGATCAACAAACTCCATTCTTGGCGGAGAAAACCTTACACAACGTCGCTTACACTTTTTCCGGTACTAAGATAAACACCGAGTTCTTTTACGAGGTAGAACCAAACCTATCACAACGTCGCCTACACTTTATCCGGTACAAGGCTAGATAACGAGTCCTTCCACGAGGTAGAACCAAACCTATCACAACGTCACCTAAACTTTATCCAGTACAAGGCTAGATATCGAGTTCTATTACAAAGGATGAACCATTACCCGACCAACACGACACATCTATGACACCCGTTATATTTTGTGGCCCAACATAACAAACCTTGTGTTTTACGGAACAAACACATAAACCATCTAATCTAGTTATAGATACAAGAATATGATACTAGACAATATCCAAGACAATGTGTCTAATGGATATGAAATCCTAAAATAAACATCAAGAACACAAAGCATGATTTCTATAAATGAAGATGACAAGTTTCCAAAGCTTGTTGTAGAAGATCTTCATGTGCTTGTACGCTTGTGATGGGTGATAACTTCAGTAGGTAAGGATGCAAGATCTCTAGGCTTGCTTTGGAGTATCACTTTGGGAGTATGCTTACAACAAATGAAAGTTAGAAGCATTATGATCATATGAGATGAGGGTGGTTTACATGTTTCCTAATGATCTAAATATGCTAGAAATGGTGGAGAGAAACTATGTGTAAAGGTGTGAAGAAATGGTAAGAATTGGTTTGCTATTTATAGGCAAAAAGTCCAAGACAAGATGCTGCCCCAAGGATCCCTTCTGAGAGGGATCCGGCCCTTGTAATCCAAGGGATCTGTGGGCAACTAGAGGGACCCGTGGGACGCTCCTCTTTACCCATGGGTCATGGGTCATGGACTTTGGGTCATAGGTACCCAACTAGATACAATGTATCTAGAAAATGGGTTATGGACTTTGGGTCATGGGTATGGGTTATGGATCATGGTATTTACCAAACACATTTACTTTTGTTTATGTATTTTATAAAATGTAAGTAACCAAGATTACTTAAGTGTTTAACTAAACATGTTTAATTGTTTGTTAGGGGTTTGATCATAACGCAACATAACAAACATGTATGAACCTGTGTTGTAGCATACAAGGACATGATTCGTCGAGAGGTGTTGAAAGTATGTTGAGACAAAATATAATTACAAGTAACTTATACATTTTAAGTTTTGTATTACAAGTTACATGTTTGTCATAAACAAAACAAACGAGACTGTATAGATTAAATATCGCAATATTTGCACTAACAAGAATGTAAAGTTGGTGTATCACAGGTATAAAGTCCCATTGAGACAGTTTATCAAACACCTTGTATACATCATGATATGCAACAAATCAACACCTACTGCATCATTGTTCACATTCAAGTTCATCGCATAAACAACAAAACTTACAAACACAAATCCTTACAAATTGATAAAAACACGATTTAAGCAAATCAAAATCTAGACACCTACTGCATTGTAGTTCATAATCTAGTGCATCTATCATAAACATACACATCCAAACACTTTTGAACAAAACCGCGTTTTGTTATCAGATTTGATACAATAGGTTATTCACAAACACGATTTCATCAAATAAAATTTAAAATTGATGCAGTAACAATTTTAGGGTTTGTATATCAACTTACGAGGAGGTGTAAAATGTTGCAGATTCTTCTTCACCATCGAATTGATGTCGTACTGATTAGCCTGAATTAGCGTGTGTTTTTATTTCGTAAATTTAGTGTGTGAAATTGAGAGAGATGTGTGTGAATTTTTTGGTGTAAAATGAAGTAGAGTCGTAAGGTACGCTTTTTGTTATTTAGGAGGTTAGTTTGTAGCTGGTACAAATTTTCCCTTGAACTTTACAATATTTACAAAAAATCCAGCGCCCTTTTTGATCTTGCCCACCCTAATCCGATGGTTGAGATTGCTTCTCATTCTTTTCATTTTAAGGGACTTTTCATTGTATCCCCATATATATATATATATATATATATATATATATATATATATATATATATATATATATATATATATATATATATATATATATATATATACCTTTATAGACTTGTGTTATTAGATACTTTGAGGTTATACCAAGTATTATGCGGAATCTACTACTTAGCACTTTAGAAGACAATGGTTATTGGATGTATATGGAACAGTAAACAAAGATGTAACAAAACGCTTCAATATTATTGATGATAATATGAGTGATCGTTACTTATCACTAGGGTTTACAACCTTGAAGCTTAACCAAAAGATATGTGCTTTACTTCTAACCCTAGGACCTCCTTTTATAGCTTAAGGAGTCCTTTACAAGATAACTATACAATATTCATATCAATCTAAACGTATAAGATATACATGCAATCTATTCTATAATTACAAAACACGTACATATCCTATTAGCAGTACAAACCATATGTACTAGCAGTTAGTACTGCTAGTGTATTCTTTATTAGTCTAGTTTGTATGTTTGGCAGTACCTATAGCAGTTAGTACTACTGCGTTTAATTCCCATCAATCCTCCCCTAAACTTATGATTTCTCTACAAATCACTAAGTTTCTTCAATTAAACTTCAAGTCTTCTAATAAGGGGGGATTCTTCCAAACATACTACTTCCTCTCTAATAACTCCTCAATCTTCTGCAAAAGCTTGTAAACCATAGGAGATATTTTATTTTCAAATGTAGACAATTTGGAGTCAAGCATCTAAATGGCAACGAGACTAGAAAGTGGGTAGTCTCTATCAGCAAGCATGTAAATCCAGATCTCACTGAGTTCCACAACATGTACTCCACAATATTGAAAAAGCTTCCAGCTTTTCACTATGTAGTCCTCCCACCATTAATCATTAGCATCTGGCTCAAACATACATTTTAGAGCATGCCAGATGGCCAAGTTAAGGGTTCATGTAGGTCTTGTAGTACCATATCTGAATTTTACAATCTTCCACAATGCCTCCAAATCTTGCCTATCAACAAAGTGCAATATGTAGGGAACTAATGGATATCTGCATTTGTAGCCATTTGACCTGGTTAACTCCATGAAATTCTTGAATCCATCAGATACACTTTGCCAATCAGTGATGGGAAATCTTGAAGTTAGGGGAGCTGCATCAACTACATCTTCTTGTATCACCAGTTTATCTAGTCTTTGCTCATCTTCATTGATCTTCTAATTCTTTACAGCATCAGACTCCATAGATGAACCAACCCTTTTTGCACCTAAAAACTTTTCTTCTTCATTCATAGGAGTGAATCTCTAAATCTTCCCATATGCATTTAAGTACAATCTTTCTATCTCAGTGCTTGATTTTCCCTTCAACTGATGTGCTTTCCAATTATCTTGATTTTTAATGAATTCTGATAACATCAAATAGTCCTGAATATTAAATGTCAATTTCCCCCGATAATGCTCGTATTTTATATCATTTATATGGATTTATGCTTTTTTTCCTCTATATTTTACTTTTAGGTAAATTACGAGCATTGGAGCTAATGAGATGCAGATTTGGAGAGTTTATTGAAGACACATGATAGTATGCCCACTATGAAGTAATTACGGCGTAACACTTCTCTCACATTACGCAGTAACAAAAGCGTAAATCAGAACACCAACTCAACTCAAGATTACGGCGTAACTCCATCTTAGGATTACGCCGTAACTAATTAGGTCAAATGATGTTCCACGCCGCTGCAAGGTACGCCATAACTCTTTCAATGATTATGGCGTAATCATGATTTTGTAACGTATATTGAAGATACAACGTAACTCATTCCATGTGTTACGCCGTAACCAGCTTTTCTAGAGCAATTTACGATGATATTGATGTTACGGCGTAACTCCTAACTTAAGTTATGCCATAACTAGATTTGGCATATAAATACCAGCCCTAAATTCTGCATTTCACATCATTCACTCCACACACAAAGCAGAGAACGTGGGTAGGAGACTGAAGGCAGATCTTGAGGAGCATACAGAGCCATCTCCAAAGGAGAAATCACTCCCTAACGATAAGCATTAGTGATCTATTGTTTTGATTCATGTATTTCATTATGTCAAACATTGAATCGATTGTTTCAGTTAATATGATCGGCTAAGCACCTCTGGTGCTAGCCTAGTTATGATTCCTTAATTGTTATGTTTATGTTTACGTTTCTTCCGTATAACTATTTCTAGTGTATGCATGCATAGTTTGTTGGTAGCTACCCTTGTTTCGATAGTTTTGAATGGCGGTAGTGTCTAGTTGCTTAGGAGAATTGACCAACTGACCCTAAGTAGGTAGACTGAGTGGGAAGGGTAAGAATTAACCAACTGACGACCCTTCTTCGCTTGTGTAAACTGACCAAATGACCACCTGCCGTTTGGATGAACTTAAGAAGTCAGGGATGAGTGTCTAAGATACTAGCGCCCGAGCACTCATTGTTATGAATATTGCATGTAGCAGAACTTAATGACTTGGCTTAGGGGACTAAAAACAACTGGACTTTCAAGGGTAGTAGCTTGATCTCCGGTGGAAACCTTTGCTGATAGGTTAGGATGAACTAACCAAATGTTTTCCTAGCGACCCGTTAGTGCATAAGGTACACCATAGGTAAACGAGACTACACTCGTCCACTTGGGAAACCAAGTGGTTTAAAAGTCTTGTTGCATACGCTAAATGCAACCGTGATTCCTACGAAAGTGAGTTAGGTTTCTTTTCGTTTTTCTTTTTCTTTTTTAGAATTATGCTTGTTGATAGTGTAATTTCAGGGAATGGAGTTTGCTCATGGATGCAAATGCGAAGGCACAATTATTTTTGTGGTCCTTCTTTCCTTTTCAGAGCAAATTTCAGGGAAGTTCTCGCTCTAATTCTACTTTCTCTTCACCTTTATTTAACTTTTAGTACAAAAGGGACTTTGTACATTTCAAGTGAGGGAACGGGAGTAGAATTATCTCTTGAAATTTATTTTGCCCTCGTTTTTCTAGTTTATTTTGAAAGATTATGCCATTTTTAAAATTTTGACATGTTTTTCTTAACCTAACTAGATTAGACCTTAGCCGAGCACATTATAACCCTTGATATTATATGGTGAGATTAGCCTTATCCATTTCCAAATTTTTACCCCAAATCCACCAAATTATGAGTGTGCAGGTAGCTTGTAAACTTTAGAACTTGGCCTTTACATCATTTCGACACCATAGACGAGGTATGTTGAGTTAGCTTAATGTATTTGGATTATTCAGTTTAAGAAGGCAATATTATAGGATTATCACTCAAAAAGCCTATACTTGTGTGTCTATCGATTAGTCACCTCGACTTCTCGACCCCCTTGTTGAACCCTTTTGTTGCACTCACCTTTAGTGCAAGATACCCCTAGATACACCCATCTGAGCCATTCCTTTCATTTTAATCACCCAACATATTGTTTCGTTACAGCCATACACCTTAGCCTACCCTGTAGTCTTTATTTGTGATCGGGAAGTCATTGTTTACCTATGTTCAAGGTTCAAGTGGAAAGGTTCAGGAATCATGCTTTCGTCAACGACATATTTTTGAAGATCACTGAAGACCCCCCAAATTCTCATAGTGTTCATCTCAAGTGGGGGGATGCTATGTTTAGTTGTTATGTGAAAAAAATAGAGTTAGTTATAGTTATTTGTTGATTGTAAAGTGCGAAGTTATAAGCACTATGTTTTAGAGCTCATAATAGATTTCGTATCGA
This sequence comes from Chrysanthemum lavandulifolium, assembly GCA_022545495.1. Taxonomy (NCBI): domain Eukaryota; kingdom Viridiplantae; phylum Streptophyta; class Magnoliopsida; order Asterales; family Asteraceae; genus Chrysanthemum; species Chrysanthemum lavandulifolium. Next base: position 258,062 of record JAHFWF010000091.1, on the reverse strand, counting down.
GGAGGCCACCTCGGTCATATTTAAAGAATGAAGTTGGTAATTGCGTCAGCAATTAAAGAAAAGGTAATGTGTCCATCATGACGTCCTCTAATGGTACATCTACTTGGTTATCATGATCCTATTTCTTAGCTTCGAAACTTGAACTTTTGATGAACGGTAAGCGGTGATGACTTGGTTATAGATTTAGACTATTTGTTTACACCAATTATATCCCATGTCTTATCATACCCTTTAGTCATGAAGCGTGTCTAGGTGATGCAGCGAGCAATCTTTGGTGTCTTGGCCACAGATTTGGTCATTTATCATTGATTTTGTCAACTTCGTCGTGACATGTTAGTAATGACGACTCACCCTTAACCTTTGTCGTGTCTACCCATATTGCCTTCAAGAATTGTTTAGTCCTTAACTCTAGTGGTGGAGATTTGTGTAACCACCTAGCTTATGATAAAATACATGCTATGACTTTGCTTTGAGTGATCACCCCAAAATTGACACTTAGAATAGTTGAGAGATTTGAGTATTTTGTTCCTATTTCGTGAGGTGTTCGGCTTTGTTTTATTCTAGCATAAAGGATTTTTAAACTTATATTTTCCAGGTAATGGGAGATATCTTTTTAGGAATTTATCTAATAAGGTCTACTTGAGGGCAAGTAGAGTTCAGTGGGGATATTTGATAACATCAAATAGTCACGAATATTAAGTGTCAATTTCCCCCGATAATGCTCGTATTTTATATCATTTATATGGATTTACGCCTGTTTTCCTCTATATTTCACTTTCAGGTAAATTACGAGCATTGGAGCTAATGAGACGTGGATTTGGAGAGTTTATTGAAGATATATGATAGTATTCCCACTATGAACTAATTACGACGTAATTCTTCTCTCGTAATATGCCGTAACAAAAGCGTAACTCAGAAGACCAACTCAACTGAAGATTACGGCATAACTCCATCTTAGGATTACGCCGTAACTAATTAGGTCAAATGATGTTCCATGCCCCTGCAAGCTACGCCGTAACTCTTTAAACAAATACGGCGTAATCATGATTTTGTAACGTATATTGAAGATACGATGTAACTCATTCCATGTGTTACGCCGTAACAAGCTTTTCTAGAGCAATTTATGATGATATTGATGTTACGGTGTAACTCCCAACTTAAGTTACGCCGTAACTAGATTTGGCCTATAAATACCAGTCCTAAATTCTGCATTTCACATCATTCACTCCACACATAAAGTAGAGAACGTGGGTAGGAGACTGAAGGCAGATCTTGAGGAGCATACGGAGCCATCTCCAAGGGAGATATCACTCCCTAACGATAAGCATTAGCGATCTATCATTTCTTTTACTTTCAATCCATGTATTTCATTATGTCAAACATTGAATCAATTGTTTCAGTTAATATGATCGGCTAAGGACCTCTGGTGCTAGCCTAGTTATGATTCCTTAATTGTTATGTTTATGTTTACATTGCTTCCGTATAATTGTTTCTAGTGTATGCATGCATAGTTTGTTGGTAGCTACCCTTTTTTCGGTAGTTTTGATTGGTGGTAGTGTCTAGTTGCTTAAGAGAATTGACCAACTGACCCTAAGTAGGTAGACTGAGTGGGAAGGGTAAGAATTGACCAACTGACGACCCTTTTTCGCTTGTGCGAACTGACCAAATGATCACCTGTCGTTTGGATGAACTTAAGAAGTTAGGTATGAGTGTCTAAGATGCTAGCGCCCGGGCACTCATTGTTATGAATCTTTCATGTAGCGTAACTTAATAACTTGGCTTAGGGGACTAAAAACAACTGGACTTTCAAGGGTAGTAGCTTGATCTCCGGTGGAAACCTTTGCTGATAGGTTAGGATGAACTGACCAAATGTTTTCCTAGCGACCTAAACCCCACTTGAAGCAATTGGAAGTAATTAAACGTGAACATAACTTGATAAGATGAGTAACTAGGTTAGCACACCTTCTCCTCTATTGATCACAACCTCTGCCTTTATTTGCTTTCTTTTATTTCTTGCTTTAGTAGTTAATTAATAAATCTCCATCTTAAAACCAATTAAAACCTGTGACACCTAGACATAATTAGAATCCGCTCACATAGCTCTTGGGACGACCTCGGTTTTACCGATTACTACACTACACACGATCGGGTACACTGCTCGTTAGTGCATAAGGTAGACCGTAGTTAAACGAGACAATTATAAATATTAAAACCTGGTCAATAAAACCTGCATAAAATCCCCTTCATCTGTGAGTAATATGTGCTTTTGTTGGAGGCTTAGGTCTTCTTCTTCTCTCTCTCTCTTTGACCATTCTTGATGATCTTAATCAAGTCATTCACAGCATCTCTCTCTCTCTTCTTCAGGGATTTCTTCCCTTTGGAGATTATACATCTGCTTAGCGATTTCCTCATCTGAAGTTTCGCTTTCTCTACTTATCCTCTGCTCTTCCATAAAACCAGCAACTTCTTTTTCTTGAGCCTTTTTAGCAAGCTCAGCATCCAAGTCCACCTGTGTAAGAACCTTTTTCTTTATTAATTCGCGTTCTTCAGACTCCACTGCTATTCATTTGCCTTTATCCAGACCAGCAATACCAACTTTTGTAGAAGCAGTATCAACTGCTTGTTGATGACTACTTGTAGCAGTATCATCACCATATCCATGAGTGCCTTCTTTTGGATGTTCTTCAAAATCCAACTGCCTCCCCTTAATTTTAGCCTTTGTTTCCTCCCTTGTTTGGGAGAATCACCCAAACCATCATCAGAATCATCTATAGTAGGAGAGTCTGATGTAGAGTCTTTGTCTTTTGCCTTGAGAACCTTGACCTTAGCTTCCAATTTCTTCACTTTGAGAACCAATTTCCTATAAACATTGGCATACAGTTTCTTGGTAGCAAACGATCATGTTCCAAGGTTTCAACCTTCATTTTGAGCCTGGTACAAGTGTCCATCAATTCCTTTAGTCTATCACTACCTTCAGCACCACCAGATGTGTTACCTTCTAGTATTGATGCATCATGAGGCGTAAACTCAGGTTCAATCCTAGCAGGACTATCCACTGAGACACCTAGTTTTTCCATTTGGCTTAGGATTTCATCACCTGTATCAAGTCTTGTAGGACTTGGTACATTAGATGTTGCCAGGGTTGAGGTCTTAGAAATGTTGGTATTGTCCTGCCCAGCTACTAAGCTTGAGACAGTAGTACCAGCCTCTTCCCTTCTTCCAATGGCAGTCTTATCTGTTGCAGGAATGTGAGTAGGACCACTGGGCTGAGAGACCTTAGTGACCTGTCTGGTTTTTCTCCTAAAGGTGTGAATGAAAGGGGTTGTACAGTCAATTGGTGGAACCACAATGGGTGTGTGTTGGGGTTCAGTTGGGTTTACTGACCCTTCACCCTGTACTTGTGAAATTTATGCCATCATCTCAAGAAAAAGAGGCACAATGACCCCATTATATTGTTGCAAGCAAGGGGTGGGAAAAACTCGTTTGTGAGATGATAACTGGCTTTGTTTAGCTTGTAAAATAGTTTGGATGAACCTTGGGTACATCAAAAACTTAGAAGGAGAATCCACATTCTTCACCATGTTATCAAAAATAAATTTTGAGAAGTTAAAAACTCTGGCAGTAGCCAGACACACAAAAGCACTAGCAATATTACTACTGAACTGTTCCCATGATGTCTTTTTATGGCTAAGACAGTGAAGAAGAGTGTGGATTAGAAATCTCTATTGGGCAGAGAAACATCCTTTTTGAAAAGTCAAAAGTTGTTTGGCTGTATCATACCCCATTCTTGAAAGGTTTTGAAAACATTCTGGGTAAGGCAAGTCTAGGATACCATTTGAATCATCTAAATGAAGAAGACTTCTTAGAGATGACTCGGTAACATAGATATCTTGCCCATCCACAGTTGCACTAAGTGCAAGGGTTTTTGTTTCCTCACCATCCTCATCAAGTGTTATGGCAGTAGCAGTCTGCCAAAACTGATTGATGTGTGAGGTATAGAGAATGAGATTTGTAGTTAAAGCATGCCTGATATAGGATTGGTTCAGGAAATCCACAATCTCATAAAAAAGAGGTCCATCCCCTTTCTCTGTTTTAGTCAGGAAAGCCACCTTATTGTGATTCTTTAAAAATTTTAGTTCTGTCATCCTGAGAGATAAAATGAGAGCAGTATGATCGTTTAAGGTGTAATTGATGTTTTATGAAAGCCAATTGAGTTTTAGTACCTACTGAGAGGGTTTGAGAATTTTGATAACTTATACATAAAGAGATAACTTTAAGAGTAAGAAAGTGGATAAGTATCAAAGATTTTAACCCTATAAGTATGGTAAGGGAGCGAAAATTACTCAAAGGCTAAATTTGTAAAATGATAAAAACCTAATAGTATCAACGGCTATATAGCAGTATCAAGTTTTATACTAGCAGTGCAAAGTTGGCCTAGCAGTACTAACTTTTTGAGCAAAATAGACCTAGCAGTATGAACTTTAAGAAAGATTTAAAATAATATTGTCCATACGTTTTGAAGATAGTACTGCCCTAAAACAACCAAAAACAAAGTTTTTAGCAAACTACCAGCTATCAACGGATTTGATATTTCTTTACCTTTGCTCTGGAGTAGCCAACTCTTTACTGTGAAGCATGGTGTGTTGATAACCATATAATTTTTGGCAAACTATCAGCCATGAACGGATTTGATTAGTCTTTACAGAAACCGTTTGTTCTGGACTAGTCAGTTCTTGATGTGTGTAAGACATGGTGAGCTGATTACCATTTGGGGTATGATTCATGTTACACAATGTACGTCCACAGCTCAATGCACTCATGATGCTTTCATAACCTGTCAATATTAGTCCAAAACCAAGAAAACACAAAGCAAGATGTTTCCTTTATAACAGAACAAAGTATAACAAGACAAACTACACCACACAAATTTGCACTAGCAGTACAAATTATACAAAGCAATACTATATGATACAACTAGAAGTACAAAACCTTTCTAGTTACAAAGACATTAAGAAATCAAAACACTTTAAGGGTTAAGCATCCCAATACCTGTTACCAAGTACTGAAACCTCCCCACATCAAAATCTTTAGTTAATAAATCAGCAAAGTTTTGTTCAATATCAACCTTAACAACCGTATTAACTTTTTCTCGTTGCAATCTCTGATAAAATGGTTTCTGATTTCTATGTGTTTTGTTTTAGAATGATGAACTGGATTTTTAATAATACAAATGGTACCGCTATTGTCAATATAAATTATAGTACCCATGAAATTATACCCATAGTCAAGCGGTTGGTTTTGAGTCCAAAGTACTTGATCGCAATGACTAGCAAAGACCACATATTTTGCTTGATTGTAGAGGTGGCCACTATGGTCTGCTTCTTGCATTTCGTGAAACCAATCTTTTCCTAAGAACTGAAAACTTCCTGTTGTTGATTTCCTATCCAAACTGGCACCAGCATAATCACTATCTGAATATGCTACAAGATCAAAATAGTACTCTCTAGGATACCATAGGCCCAGCTTAGGATGGCCTTTAAGGTACCTAAAGATCCTCTTCACAGTTGTAAGGTGAGAGACCTTGGGAGTAACTTGAAACCTTGCACATACACACACTACAAACATAGTATCTGGCCTGGCGGATGTGAGGTACATTTGAGACCCAATCATGGATCTGTAGGTGTGAACATCAACATCTTCTCTTGACTCATCTTTCGCCAATGGTTTCTCAGTGTCAAATGGTGTGTTAATACAAATAAGCCATAAAAACATTTATTTATATTTTACGATATTCTATTGTTTTGTCGATAACAAACATAAAATCATTTTAACGAAACAAATAAAATACGTAAATAGTTTGAGCCAATAGCTTACTAACACACTTACATTTTCATATAAAACACTAAACAAGTAATAGTGTTTACATTTTATGGAAATACATATGTATAACCTTTGTTGTAAAAATCGGCCCAGGCGGCCGATTAATCCCTGCATAATCGCTGATCGCTCACTAAGCGCCTTGATTTATCATAATCGGCCTATTTAATCGGTTTGGTCAAAGATCGCTTAAAAACCGGTCAACAAACCGATTAATCAGAAAAAATTGGTCTAATCGGATTAATCGGACAAAAGCGCTTAAAAATTGGTCAACATAATTGCTTAAAAATCGGACAAAATCACTTAAAAATCGGTCAACAACCCGATTAATCAGACAAAATTGGTCAAAGGTCGCTTACAAATGGTCAACAAACCGAGTAATATTTATGTTTGACTTTGAACTTTGAAGAATTATGTATTATGTCTATATTTGAACACTTGAAATATTTGATCTTTGATGCAATACGCTTATCCCATACATATAAAATAATATAGTATCTAAAATTACATTTTTATGCATAAAAATTCCAATCCGATTAATCCCCGATTAATCCCCGCCTAACCGATTAATCGCTAGGCCCTACCCAACCGCCTCACTAGCGCCAAGCGATTTTTACAACCTTGTGTATAACAACTAGTGTTTACATAATATGGAAATGTGCATACTTATATTGTAATGGGTAATGTAATGGGTAAAAATCTAAGTACTTGACCCATTGACTAGATACATTGAATGTAGTTTGATAAAACCCAAAGTCCATGACCCATACCCATGAAGCTTGATCCATGGTCATGTTGGGTATTATCCATGGTCCACGACCCATGATCCAATGTCTAGATACATTGCATCTTGTATAACCCATGGTTCATAACCCATAACCCGGTTTGCAACCCAAAATCCAGACTTAAGCTGACCTAGACTGGCGGATTCCTTGGTTTGCATTAGCCGGATCACTCTGGGGAGGGATCCATGGGATCCAGGGAACAGTAGAGAAATTTTCCTATAAATAGTGAGCCATTTCTCTCTTGCAACTCACCCCTTTTACACATACTCTCTCTTAGTATTGTAAACTCTCTAACCTCAGATTCAAAGGATCTTTCTATGTAGTTTTGTGTTTGTGTGATTCTCTAAGTTCCTCTTAAAGGCGAGATCACCACCTCTTGAAGTCGAGCAAGCTCAAGTCCTTGAGTTGCCAAGCTTCGTCATCATCAAGACTACTGAAGTTATCTTGTTGATAGTTCTTTCCTCCCTCCCTAGAAGTGTTGTGTTGAAGGCATTAGTGAATGGTGCCAAAGGGTCAAGTAGAAGGCATTAGTGAAAGGTGTATAAGGTCCGTGTTGAAGGAATTAGTGAAGGGTGCCGAAGGGTCGTGTCAAAGGCATTAGCGAAAGGTGCCAAAGGGTCGATGTACAAGATAGATGTTAGATCATTGTAGCTCGAGGTTGTTTAGACCTCATATTATCTAGGACACACAATAATGAAAGCGGGATATTCAATAAAAATTAACGTTATTATGAACAAGGTTTTTCTTTTTCATCTAGGGCTTCTTGTTTTACTTTTTCAGCTTCTTCAGGTTTCTGCTTAAGTACATTGATTTCTCTATCTCTAATATAAACTTCACCACCTAGAATGTTAATCTTATCAACATATTCAAACTCACACTTTTTACTAAACTCAAGTTTTTCTTCTACATTTTTAAGTCCAACTTTATAACCCAAGTTATCCATTTCAAGACGTTCAACTTCTTTTCTAAGACTCTCATTCACAGCTTTAAGAGCTTCTAAAGTATCTTGACAAGATTTAAAAGAACAAACAGAACTATTTGAACTATTGGATACCTCAGAATAAGAACCAGATGATGATGATACATATTTCATGAGAGCAAAGTTTTGTACTTTGGAAGCTTCACTTGCAAGAAAAGCAGCATTAGGTCCTTCTTCAATCTGGTCACTCCAATCATAGTCACCAATTGCATCTTGAGCTACCAATGCTGAAGAAGGCTTTTGTTCTTCGGTTACCTTCTCAAAATTGTCACCATTCCTCTTTGGAGCCCTACACTCCCTTGCAAAGTGCCCCTTCCTTTTACAGTTGTAACACTCCATCTTGCTCTTATCAAACCCAGCTTTGTTTTGACCATTGTACTTTATCTCTTTACCAGTTCTCCTCAAAAATCTCCTAGCCTTCAAGGTAAGCATAGCCATCTGCCACTTAAGATAAATTTCTTCAATGTAATCAGGATCAATGTGATCTAAATCCTGGTTCAACACTGAATTATTGGTTGTGAGATTAGCTAGAAAAGTACAAATAGCACCACTACTAATGTTATCACTAGCAGTGGAAACATTAGAGTTAGCAGTGGAAACTTCATAAGTAGCAGTGGTAGTTTCCTGAGAACTCCTGTTGTTGGTAGACACAAAAGCCAAGTTCTGAGTAGTAGAGGATGAACTAGCTACATTCATCTAAAACTCATAGACCTTTAAGTTGTTATAGAGATAATCCAAGGTCTGCTTGTCAAAATCATCTTTGTTTCTCCAAACAACTGTGTGCATTGCCCATTCTGGTGCCAAGCTTTGAACAAACTTGAGGTTGATTTCTTCTTGAGGAACTTTATAATCAAGTAATTTCAAGTGACTGATGAGCTTTTGAAGTCTGTTGTAAGTTCCATCAATAATTTTTTTAGGTAAAAGGGATTTTTCACCCTAGTAAAATTCATTACACCAAAAACATTGAACTACAAAGGATGAGCGTGACTTCCCTCATCTCAGTCCCTTAGGACACTTACATAGACTAAATATAAGAACGACAAGCCATTCTTATAACTCACACAACACTTACATCCACAATGACTAAAAATAAATAAACACAATACAACGTAACTCAAGTAACACTTGATTCTTCTTAGTCATCAACAGTCCGGAACATGCACCTCAAAGAACCTCCCGAGCATGTTACCCCGCCTACCAAGTAGTACTCCAATCCATGTATAAACATTTCATGCAATACCACACTTACAAAGTAGAAGCAAACTAACACAAGTGAAGCCAAGTGTAGTTTGCACCGTAAAACACCAAAGGCATATAAATAAGCTGAACAAGTAATGAAGACAGAAAAACGCAGGAACAAAAGCCTTGTTCCCTATCAGCTTATAAATCCCACCTCCAAACACACAATAGCACCACAAAAGATGCTAATAATGAACTTCAAAACCATATGCGCCTACAATTATGATTACACAATCTGCATAACCAAATATGAATGTATCCCAACGCAAATCGGATCTGACATGAGAATAGGGTATAAAAAACCCTAACTTCCAAATCCCAATACGGCACCAAACATGAACCATAAGACAAGAATAAGCCACACCTTACAAAAAGTAAGATTCAAATCCACCACCACAATACACAAAACTGTTTCAGCAACCAGCCATTTAACGCAAAGTAGATCGAATTAGACACCAAGAATAGGGTTAATGAAAACCCAAACATACACGACCATCGACGAGCACAAGGGTTACACAAAACCCTAACAAACTGAATCTCACATCAGACCTGAACCAAACAACATGAGCAAGGTATAGCGGGAAGGATCAAGTCACAAACAAAAATCCTAAATAATTAGGAACCTTCATCATTACCACAAAGTTCATAAATGCAGCAGCAACGTTAACAACTAGAACAACCAATCGAAAAACCATGGTATCATAGCAACAACGTACACTAAGGGTTCTACAAACAACCCTAACAACCATAGCAATTCAGAGCTTCCCAAAACAAATCACGACCAGTGCACCTGCTATTATAAGATCAGCAAATAATAACCATGATAAGAATGTGGAACAACACCAATCAGATCATAACGGAACCAAATAAATAGGGTTAACCAAAAAAATCCTAACGTCCCATGGATCAATCGACCATTAAAAAATGATATGCAAATCGTACATAGCATCACTCTCTCCTAACCCACGTACAAGCACCAACCAACAGACTACCAAAACTAAAAAACCAACTCAGGTTTACTAATAAGGCAAAAAGGAAACAAAACCCTAAAAAGTTAGGGTTTCGTTAGGCATGAAGTGTATCCAACCAAACCAAAACAAACCGATCGTACTAGGTATAATAAATCGAGTTAATAACATGAATATGTACCAAATACGATCACAACAAGATCATATCAGTCGAACCCTTAAGAATAATTAGGGATTCGATGATCAGAACAAAGAAGATTTCCATAAGATTAACAAATAAAATAAACAGCCGCCACCCTTAAAAGTAATACCACATACCTATTCGTATTGTATACCCTAGAACAGGTAGAGAGGACGAATTGTAGTGATATAATGGTCGAAAAATAGAAGTGGCGGCTGCCGAAAATCTCCCTAGGGAGAGAGAGTTTTTAAGGTTTTTCCTTTGATCTAGTTCCATCAATACTTTCTCCACTGGTAGCAGAGAAGTTTTCAAATTGATGCTTAAGCATGTTCTTCCTTGATTTTCTGGTAGCATTATTACCATCGAATCTTTGTTCAATAGCATCCATTAACTCCTTTCCAGTCTCATATCCTTGAAAGTCCAATGAATACTCATTGGGTATTCCCATATTGAGAATACTATGAGCCTTGATCTCCAGCTTCCTTTGAGCTTTATCATTTTCAGCCACAATGGTGATTGCTTTACCATTAGTACCAATCTTTGGTAGAGTATCACCCTTTACAATGACATCCCACATGTTGTAGTCAATCATGCGAATGTATTGCATCATCCTCATCTTCCATATCTCATACTCTCCGCTGCAAAGATATAGGCGATAACCATGTGAGTTTCGTCACTCATCCTGAATGATTGAATAAGAACAAATCTGAATCAAACACAACTTCTTCTTGATTACAGCTTCTAGATCACAATCTCTGATACCACTTGTTGATCCTAGTTGAGCAAACGATCTAGTATAGAAGCTGACTTACCAAACACAATATATTAAACACTATGCGGAATCTAGTGTTTAATCTTAAGAAGAATAACAATAATAGAACAACAGTTAACACTAAACACTTCAATATATTTATTAATATATGAATACTCTTGATAGTATTAGGGTTTTACAACCTTGAAGTGATCGACTTTAGATATATCAAAACGTATATCTAATTCTAACCTAGGACCTCCTTTTATAGGCTAAGGAGTCCTTTAAAATATACAATACGTATTCTACAAGATAAATATCTTTTCTATATTTATCTAATACAAAACTTTATACTCAAGACACTCTAGAATAATACAAACACTTAGACCGACACAATACTTCTAGCAGTGGTAAATAACATTAGCCGTGATATGCTTCTTCTACTAGCAGTACTTTGTCTTGAGCAGTGGTAACATTCCAACTAGCCGTGGTAACTAGTACACTAGCAGTGATAACACACTTAGTGTAATCCTTCTAGCAGAACCAAAAACCCAACATTTATGAACCGAGTGTGCAAACCATATTTGGATAAGTTTGTGATCGTGTTCATAGAAGATATCCTGATTTATTCTAAGAACAAAGATGAACATGAGAAACACCTCAAGATGATTCTGGAATTTCTCAAGAAACAGAAATTGTACGCAACATTCTCAAAATGTGACTTCTGTTTTTCCACTGTATAATTTCTCGGTCACGTGATTGACAACCAAGGCATTTACGTGGATCCTGCGAAGATTGAATCTATTAAGGATTGGACGACACCAACAACACTAACTCAAATACGCCAATTCTTAGGACTTGCCGGTTATTATATGAGATTCATTGAGGGATTCTCCAAAATAGCCAAACCTTTAACTACCTTAACTCAGAAGAATGTAAAGTACGTCTTGGGTGAAGACGAAGAAGAGGCATTCCAGATACTCAAAGAGAAGTTGTGTAGTTCACCCATCTTGGCTCTACCAGAAGGGAGCGATGACTTTGTTGTATACTGTGACGCTTCTCACAAAGGTCTAGGAGTTGTCTTGATGCAGAGGCAGAAGATGATAGCTTATGCATCAAGTCAACTCAAGACACACGAAAAGAACTACACTACCCATGACCTAGAACTCGGAGTAGTTGTGTTCACTCTTAGGATATGGATACATTACTTGTACGGCACTAAATGATGGTTTATACGGACCACAAAAGCTTGCAACATATCCTAGACCAAATAGAGTTGAACATGAGACAACGTAGGTGGCTAGAACTTCTTAGTGATTACAATTGTGAGATCCGTTATCACCCCGGTAAAGCCAACGTTGTGTCTGATGCTCTTAGCTGGAAAGAACGACTCAAACCTTTGAGAGTCAGATCACTAGGAATGATGATCAGTTCACCTCTACCATCAAAAATCCTCAAGGCTCAGGTTGAGGCACTCAAGGAAGAGAACCGACCAAGTGAAAAACTTTACGGTATGCCAGAAAGTAAAAATGGTTTCGTGAAAAGATCCGACGGAGTATTGTGCTTCAAGGACAGAAGCTGGGTACCACTCTATGGTGGGATACGAGAGTTAATTATGCACGAGTCGCATAAGTCCAAGTACTCTATTCATCCCGAAGCTGATAAGATGTACCTCGATCTTAAGAAACTATATTGGTGGCCTAACATGAAGGCGGATATTGCACTATATGTCGATAAATGCTTGACTTGTTCTAAAGTTAAGAATGAACATCAGAAACCGTCTAGATTAATAGTGCAACCTGAAATTCTTGTTTGGAAATGGGAACGAATAACAATGGACTTCATAACCAAACTACCAATAATATCCAGTGGATACAACACGATTTGGGTAATAGATGACAGACTCACCAAATCTGCACATTTCCTTCCCATCAAAGAAACCGACAGCATGGATCAACTCACTCGACTATACTTGAAGGAAGTAGTCTCTAGACATGGAGTACCCATTTCAATCATTTTCGAGTCAAGATCGTCCTAATTTGTTAAATTGTTTGAGACTAGAAAGCTTGTCAAGGCTTCCTTCAAAGTGATGCTTTTTATAAAATCCAAATTAAAGAAACATATACCTGTGTGAAGTCCATAGTCAATTATCAAGAGTGTTCATGAAAGCTTGGTGTAAACTTGATGCAATGCACAAATCATAAGCAAATGATTTCCAATCCATGGTTTTTCTTTTGTAGAAATAATTTTAAGAATACAAACACATAGGTAATCCTTTCGGTCCTTAACCCAATGATTATTCTTTAGAAAATCCATTTGTTTGTAAAAGATTCTTATTCAACTTGTTCTTACGAACACTTTCGACCTTTACGTGATGAAATCGTTTCTAGTCTTGTTTTAACAAGTAAATATGATGAGTGTCAATCATCATATCCCCATACTAGTTTGTCACTAACGTTTTGGAATAAAACATAAGAGAAATTCTTTCGGTCCTTTATCTTGAAAATGTTTTACCAACAAATTAAACAAGACTAGTAGTTATTCCAACAAAATCATTAAACAAGATCATTTACATTCATCAATATATAATAACACTCCTACAATTGACTACATCGTTACACACAAGTATACTCAAGAATTACTCCATTAAAACCATAACATAACACAAGTAGTAACCATGTAATTCATATAATTCATAAGAATAGAGATTCATGACAAAGTTCATAAGAATACCTAAACTTTGGATTACAAGAACTAGAAAATTGTGGAACTATAGCAACCACACGCCTCCAATCGCCTTATACTACCCGTACAACTCCAAATGACTACCAAATGGTTGAGAATTGTTCTCACCACACTCCTGGACGTTTTACAGATGAAATAGGACTTTTGGGATGAATAAAAGTGTTTGGTAATAGTCTTGGTGTAAGCTTATTACTCTTTTGGGTGTGTCACACTAAACTACTAAGTCTAGGTGCATTATATAGCTAGGAACTCTTCACCAACAAGCCAAAAACGTCCACAAGGAGTTATTAACTAGAAATGATCGGACTCCAATGATAATAGAAGTTATGGCATCATTAAATGAGAGCAAATGTAACTGCAGCATCCCCAACTGGATAGGTTGCGAAGCAGCCGATTCGGTTGCGTTTTGACCATTTTACCAGCCGATTCGGTTGCGGGCTCCGACCGATCGGCTGGATGCCTTTCGTACAACATATTTTGACTTTTCTCGACGCATGCCTTTTTCCTTGCTTTTGATGCTGATTTCCTAGATAAAACTTGATATTTATTTGATGTAGATACTTAGAAGTCCTTTTGCTTCCAATCACCGAGTCCTTGAGCCTTCTCACCTATCTTTTCTTTCTCGGGAAATATCCAAATGTGCGTGAAATCATCATTTCTTCGCCTTTTACGATACCTGGCTACATTCACATACAAATACGCTTCTTTTCCACTTTTGCAACAATTTTGTGTAAATATAACCAATTATCATACACAAAACTAACAATAACGCTACTCAAAACATGCTCATTTTAAGCGTTATCAAATTCCCCCATACTTAAGTTCTACTCGCCTCGAGTAGGTCTAGCATTTATAAAAATTGATTTTAATGGTCTCAACACCGTGGTTCCAAAAATCTAACAATCACTTCAAAAGAAATAATTGTTAATTTGCTTTTAATATGTGAAAATTCTGAAAATGAACCAAATGACTTTTGATAACATAACTAAACACCTCACGAATGATTTTAGGAATTCACTCAACACTCATATATTGGTGGGTATATGTAACTCACTCAATGCCTAGTCATGATTCATGCTTCTCACCATAAACTTGTACAAGTATCAGGACAAATAAAATAAATTCATCAAAGATGTCTTTTATTCGGGTTATAACGTTAAGGCTTTGGGTTTATAAAATGGTATGGATAAGGCATGGGATGATTTATCAAATTGGTTTAAAAAAAATTAAATTCAAGTCTAAACCCCCATGTTGCTAGCCATCGAACAAACCACAATCCCAAAAATGATTATAATTGCCTCTTCTTCACATATCGATCTCCAAACATATATAACTCAATTTAGATCATTGGCTAATCGATATACTAATATAGCACATTGGCTATAATCATCATCACATAATCCTTTTTTTCAAATCCCCCCACACTTCATCTGAGCATACACCACAAAAAATACAAATAAGAAAGACGTCTCCTTCATCTTTGTTTGAAAATGGCACACATGAATGACAAAGTGTAGCTTCTTCATAATCGTCAAAAACAATCCAACACTCCAAACAACTAGCAACAAACCAATAGACATTAACATAGGTTGGTTGAGGTTTAAGGTGTAAAATATTTTTGTATTTTTCTGGATTTAACAAAAAACGAAAAGATTGGCTCGGAGGGTGTAACTAAGGGTATCTAGTGCTAAAAATGAGCACTAACAAATGGGTCCATATTAAGTGGTTAACTAACCGATGTGGTTAGCAAAAAATATTAGATGTAAAATGGAAGGCCATTTGGGTTAAATCCTACGATTGCCTCTTATCATTTGAACATATTTTTATCACGCGAAAGTGATTTTAACCGTAATGCATAACAAGTACAAGTTCTAGAATAGACATAATCACCGGAACACTCATAACAAAATATAAAACATAAAGATGTGTTTTATACAAAAAGAATCCTCACAATTTAGTGGAAAAAGGCTACAATGCGTACTAGTAGATATTATCGAATCCAAAATGAATTACTTTTGTTATTTGGTCCAATTCAAAAAAATTCAAAAACCTCTTTTTACCATTGAAATAACCATGTTGTTTATATATATATATATATAACATGCGAAAACAACTAGATAATCAAGGTCGAACTTCTACTAGCTACTTGAATCCGAAAATTCTACCTAATAATAAAAACATAACTAAAAAATTAAAAATTTAAAAATCGTATCATTTTTCCTATTTTCTTCCCTCCCCGTACCTAAGTTTTGCATTGTTCTCAATGTAATAAAATGAACTTGAAAGTAAAGAAAATGGGAAAAAGAAATAGTCAAAAACATACCACGGGATTAAATACGCAATACGCATATTTGGTCATAGGCATGCGTGTGAGTTATCCAACTCTAAATATTGACCAACAATAAGCTTCCGGCATATCATCCCTGCAAACAAAACTGCAAAATATACACAACACATAAAACAAACAAACAAACAAAACTAAAAACATTCCAAACGCTACTTAAAAATAAAATTAAAAATAAACAAAGTACGATAATAGTCATAAAGAAATAGTTAGAAAGAGAGATAGAGAAAATATTGTTCGACACACATAAGCATTGTTTTTCCAAATAACAATCAAAGAATGATCCACTATCGAATCCAAGTTCTCAAAGGCATTACGTCAAGTTCTTCTGGTAATCCCTTAAGTTTACCACTTCCTACTTCTCTCAAATTAGCAAATCCTTCAGCATCCGTACTTCCGGGCACAATCGGTCCCCTAAACAAAACCATCTTCATTTGGTTAAACAAACCAAGGCTTTTTGAAATCCTAGTAATAAAGTGTCCTCCACAAATATAATTATTGCTCTCATTTGCGGCCCTTTGATGAAGGTGTTTGGCAATCAACCACGCTACATCTAATGATCTTAAAGGATGTCTTTCCTCAAAAGTGAATAGTACCCACAAATCATCCTCGAGAATCTTGTCTACATCATGCGCCCTATGTAGTAGAGATTCAACTACTATCCTGTGAAACACTTGCAAAATTGGCTTCCTGATCGACGAAACTCTACTTTCACCATAAGTCAGCTCACTTTCCGTACTGATTTTTCTCCAAAACCCATTTTCATCTAATCCTTCCTTATTCCTATCACTCAACATAATTATATATTTAAAATCCCGATTCCTCAAATCTTCCTCCGAATATAATCCTAACAAATTACCAAATTCCCATAACGTGATAACATGTTCTTGACCACCTAGCCTAAAAGTAAGACACTTGTCTGAGCAAACCCCAATAGCTGTAATGTCCGTCTTTATTCCAAAGGAAGACATAAATTCTAAACACCATTCTTTGTATATGGGCTCATTGATGTTGAGAGCCCTCTCCCACATTTTCGTAGTTAGAATCTGCTTGTTCCATAATGTTCTCACCAACAACTTATCCTCTAGAATCTCATGGCATCCCAAATTTTGCAATACTTCCCAATTAATAATCCGTGGTCGGTGTACTTCTTTTCCTCCTATAGTTAGCAAAGTATCATTGAAACGCTTTCGACGATCATCACTCTCTCCACGCCAAAGAAGATTCGGGTGGCACTCTGGAATTGGCATTTCTTCTTCCTTCTTTCTTGCTCCTCGGGTTCGTGACGCAATCCCTTTTCCTGAAACATTCTTCACAACATAATCAAATCGGATTAGTGGTAAGAAAAATGCAGTATTATCGTAGAAATCATAAATATAAGTTAATATAAGAGTGTTAGAACCAACGATAAATTTTATAGAAGCCCCTAAGGTCAAGTTCAAATTTTGCAATTTTTCCTTCACAGAATCTGGAACCGGATCGGTCGAGGGGCAGCCGATCGGCTCCTCCCCTGACACTGATCCAACCGATCGGTTGCGATGCGCAGCTGATTCGGTTGTGAGTTCTGCAGTAGGCTATGGCCTTCCAATTAACTTCCACTAGATTTTTCCAACTCTAATTCACTCCTACACTTCATTTGAACATCACTAATGATTTCTACAACCTCAATTTGCTCTTAATTCGCTTCCAAAAACATCTTCCTATCACTTGTTGATCATTCTTAGAACACAAATAAAAACTCAACTTCAATTCCTCGATTAATTGTTCTAGCAACAATGTGGCATCTAAAATTCACTGAAAATGCATCATCTAACAACTAGGAATCATCAACTGCAACTTAATTTGATTCAAGGGTACAACCTAATTGAATCCGAAAATTCAATCAACTAATACTCATCCAATGTTGAATCAATCACTATAATTCTTTTTGCAATGCATTCCTACATTAATTACCCACTTACTTCAAAAAGATTACATCTTAATTCAAATCCCATCAAAAACCCCCAATTGGTAGCCTAATTTGCAATTCGAATCAAAGACTCAAATTAAACCTTAATTAAGCTAATTGATTGCAGAGGCTTACTTGTTTAGTTGCCATGATGAACTTCCAATTCTCCTAAAACCTTCAAACAACTACTTGGTGGTCGAATTTTTGAAACCCAAATGGAGGATTAGTGTGTGTGTGTGTTTTTCTGGAAAATTGAATTTTTGGAACTTATACTTGCTTCCAATGGGATCAGTCATGGACACAACCATTTCGGTTTGCATTTTTGCAAAAAGTTTACCTTTTAAACTTTACTTGGCCATTTTACCTTCCAAGCAAAAATTATTTTACTAAAATATTCTATTAAAGATGCACACAACAATTATCCAACCATATGCAAATTCCATCAATATCCAACCTACTAACTCAAAACTAAATCATAAAATCTTATCATCATAGAACTTAAACTAAAACTCAAAAAGAAATTGATTAAAATAAACTTCAAACCATAATCAAAATAGAAATAAAAAGAAAATGAAATTCCTAAGTGCATAAAAGTAAATTCCATCAAAAGATGAAGCACAAGCAAACAAGTGCTTTTTATTATTGCGGTGTTCCATTCTTCATCATCCCTCAAAGTATTCGTGTTTCAAGATATATTCGCTTTGAAACTTCCCCGTTAACTCACGATATGTTTCAGGGGTCTTGAATTTCCTAACAAAGTTCCTTCCACTTGGGCATAATATGTCAAATTTCACATGCCACTCACCATCACCTTCCTCTCTCTTGTACACACTTGCTCCTTCGGGTCCCCACTCTAAGTTTTTCAATTGCACGGGTAAGGATCCTAGAAAGTCCGTAAGCTTTTTATACACAAGAATATTCTTAAAAGGGTTGTAAAAAGCTTCCATTGCAAGTGCTCTCTCCATTTTGTCTACTAAATCAAATTACGGTGGGACAAGTGGTCCATACATAGCATTTCCATGGTTATCACGCCCCACTTCAAAACAAGTCAAATCATCATTATCCAAAAATTCCAAGTCCTCCATGATCTCCAAAACTTTACCTCTTGGTTTGGGATAATATGTTTCTTTGGCAATCCCGTCATCAATGGTCATTGTTCCCCTTCCCATGTCAATTATAGCTCCACACGTTCGAAGAAAAGGTCTTCCAAGCAAAAGAGGTAAACTCTTATCGACCGGAATATCCAAAACAAGAAAATCGGCTAATTAAGGTTGATAACCGATTTGTACCCTTACGTTCTTAACCTCTCCCATAGCCTTGGCTTGAGAGTTGTCGGCCATTGTTAACTTCGATTTATTTGGTTGAGGATTGCTAAGCCCCAACATCTTAAATAGCGGATATGGCCTGACATTAACACTTGATCCGTTGTCCGCTAAGGCATAGATCGAAGTGGTACCGTTAACTTTGATTGGTAGAACAAAGTTTCCCGGGCCACTCTCCTTTCTTGGCATCCCCCTAAACAAAATTCTATCCCTTTCTTCCTCCGTGAGGTTTTTGTCTTCCAAACGAGCTCTTGCCAACATCACCGCATCGAGTTTCTTGCGGTACATTACATAATCTTGCAAAACTTCAATGACGGGTTTCTTTTCATTTAGCTCAATGAATTTTTGCTCTAGGTTCTCAAGAATAGCCTCCTTTTGCTCTTGTGTCAAAGGTTTAAAGGTGTTTGGTGAATGGGGTGGTGTTGGTGTGAAATCTTTGCTTTTGGTGGTAGTAGTGGTTGGGGTGAGTTTATTTGATGAAGTTTTCTTCCTATTCGCTTTGCCCATCTTCACAACCTCCACATTTTCATTCTTACCATACTCCATATTTCCACATAACTCCGTTAGCATATCATTCACATTCTTATCCTCCTCTAAATCCGTAATATTGATCCTCATTTCACCAAGAGCAAAGTCCAATTGGCACTTAGTCATCACTAGAAAATCACGTCCAAAACAAACATCCGGTTCGTCCGCGTTACCTCCTTCTAAAACCACAAAATCAGCTTCAAAAATATGGCCATGGATATTGATGCGTAGATTCTTGACAATTTTTCTTCCATACCCTTCGTAATCTAGCCGAACATGGCCAATCTTGTCAAGTCCCGTGTCAACAATGTAATTATCCCCATTTGCCATGTTGAGTTGGGCATCCCAAGCACTTACTCCTTCGATACTACAAGGTGTTCCAAACCACATGAAAGGTGAGTCATACCCCATGAGAGGTGCTTGAGTGAATATCACTACCTTATTCTTCTTGGGAACATGAACTTTATTCTCCCCGACTTCTACTAAACACTTCGTTCCAACGGCTAACTCCTTCTTGCTCTTCTCCAAAATGTTTCCAATTTTCTACAAAGAACTACTGGTGTCTTTGAACATTTCATCCAAATTTTGAAGATACTCCGAAATACCGCTCAAACTATCCATATTATACTTATCTAAAGTAAACAAAAGAAAAACAAAAACAAAACACCCAAATTATTAGCGTTAGAGTTAGTTACAATCAAAACAAACTATAGAAATACATTCTAAACAAGTAAAGACACTTATTAAAACTAGACACAAAAGCTAAAACTTGAAATTAAGAAACTAAAAAATGTTAACGAGAGCTCCAACCGATTCGGTTGGCCAACCAATTCGGTTGGTGGTATGCTCTCGAACCAATTCACCCAAATTAATCGGTTATGGGCGCAACCGATCGGCTCGAGTGAATTTCCATTTTTTAATTTATATTAATTAATAATGAATATTAATAAAAGACAATTAATTAAAAACTTTAACTCTAATAAATGTGACTACTCATTTACCTATTAATTAAAAACATTATATACTAATTAAGCATAAACAAAACATTAACTAAACTTTAATTATTAATCATTATAACTAACTATAACTTCTAAAACGAAAATTAAACTAAATCATTAAACTAATTAAGACATAATTTAATAAAACTTAAATAAAACTAAAGATAATCTATAATCAAAAATCTAAAAAAGCAATCATAAGCAAGCATCTATACTAGCAAAAAAAATTAAAATTAAGAAATTAATCTAAACACTTAAACACATAACACTAGATTAACAAATACTAGAAAAGAAAAACATAAAACTTTTACGAGAGGTCCAACCGATTCGGTTGCTTGCTGACCGATCGGTTGGCCTAAAACCAACTTTTTTTTTTTTTTTTTTATAAAACACTTTAACTAAACTCAAACAATATCAAACATACAAAAAATAACAAACCAAAATAAATCAATTCCCCCGCAGCGGCGCCAAAAACTTGATGTGTCTCTCGTGTGCAAGTTTTAAAAATTTATAAACACGATTTATCCGAGTAATTACTTTAACATATACGAGCAAATATACTCGTTCGTGATAGCAAAGGTGGGTAAGTCGAGATCGTCCCAAGGGATTAGCATTTAGTTTGTTAAATTGTTTGAGACAAGAAAGCCTATCAAGGCTTCTTTCAAAGTGATGCTTTTTATAAAATCCAAATTAAAGAAACATATACTTGTGTGAAGTCCATAGTCAATTATCAAGAGTGTTCATGAAAGCTTGGTGTAAACTTGATGCGATGCACAAATCATAAGCAAATGATTTCCAATCCATGGTTTATGTTTTGTAGAAATCATTTTAAGAATAAAAACACATAGGTAATGCTTTCGATCCTTAACCCAATGATTATTCTTTAGAAAATCCATTTGTTTGTAAAAGATTTTTATTCAACTTGTTCTTACGAACACTTTCGACCTTTATGTGATGAAATAGTTTCTAGTCTTGTTTTAACAAGTAAATATGATGAGTGTCAATTATCATATCCTCATACTAGTTTGTCACTAACTTTTTGGAATAAAACATAAGAGAAATCCTGTAGGTCCTTTATCTTGAAAATGTTTTACCAACAAATTAAACAAGACTAGTAGTTATTCCAACAAACTCATTAAACAAGATCATTTACATGCATCACATATATAAGAACACTCCTACAATTGCCTACATCCTTACACATAAGTATATTCAAGAATTACTCCATTAAAACCATAACATAACACAAATACTAACCATGTAATTCATATAATTCATAAGAATAGAGATTCATAACAAAGTTCATAAGAATACCTAAACTTGGATTACAAGAACTAGAAAATTGTGGAACTATAGCAACCACACGCCTCAATCGCCTTATACTACCCGTACAACTCCAAATGACTACCAAATGGTTGAGAATTGTTCTCACCACACTCCTGGACGTTTTATAGATGAAATAGGACTTTTGGGATGAATAAAAGTGTTTGGTAATAGTCTTGGTGTAAGCTTATTACTCTTTTGGGTGTGTCACACTAAACTACTAAGTCTAGGTGCATTATATAGCTAGGAACTCTTCACCAACAAGCCAAAAACGTCCACAATGAGTTATTAACTAGAAATGATCGGACTCCAATGATTAATAGAAGTTATTGCATCAATAAATGAGAGAAAATGTAACTGCAACATCCCCAACCGGATCGGTTGCGAAACATCCGATTCGGTTGCGTTTTGACCATTTCCCAGCCGATTCGGTTGCGGGCTCTGACCGATCGGCTGGATGCCTTCCATACAGCATATTTTTACTTTTCTTGACTTTTCTCGACGCATGCCTTTTTTCTTGCTTTTGATGCTGATTTCCAAGATAAAACTTGATATTTATTTGATGTAGATACTTAGAAATCCTTGTGCTTCCAATCACCGAGTTCTTGAGCCTTCTCACCTATCTTTTCTTTCTCGAGAATTGTCCAAATGTGCATGAAATCATCATTTCTTCACCTTTTACGATACCGGTACATTCACATACAAATACGCTTCTTTTGCACTTTTGCAACAATTATGTGTAAATATAACCGATTATCACACAAAACTACACAAAACTAACAATAACGCTACTAAAAACATTTGCCCTAGTCAATTCTTCGGCGTTATCACAAGCGGTTTTGTCTGATTTTAAAGCGATTTTGTTGACCGATGTTTAAGTGATTTTGTCCGATTAGACCGATTTTGTTCGATTTTGTCCGATTAATCGGTTTGTTGACCGATTTTTAAGCGATCTTTGACCAAACCGATTAAATAGGCCGATTATGATAAATCAAGGCGCTTACTGAGCGATCAACGATTATGCAGGGATTAATCGGCCGCCTGGGCCGATTTTTACAACAGAGCCAAATTAGTGATGGCAATAATCACTTAACTCATGTTCGAGTCCAAAGACGTTTTTATAACACTTATATAAAAACACTTCCGAAAATATGTTTTCTTTTCACATTTTACTTCTAAGTGTCAAACCCGAACACCACTACTAACTTTTAAACACTACGAGACACAATTTACACTCCGTAAAAATCACTAAATTATTAACGGGCTTAGACCCAATCGACAATTATGGACTCCTAAACTAAACTGGAACCTGATTAATTTATGTCGGGCTTGTGAAACCCAAACAAACACACACTCATAAATTACAAGCACAAATAAACTTTAAATAAATAAAACAAATTATATGTTTTCCTTTTGTTTCTTCCTATTCGTTTGCCTACCACAAACCATGCAACAACTTTGATATTCTTCTTTCTTTCTATTAGGCGCAAACCAAGGACTTGCATAGCCAAGCTTAGTATTTTATTTTATTTTATTTTTTTTGCTGCTACCTCACGACAGAAACACAAAGCAAACACAATACTTCCTTTTGCTCTTTCCTTTCTTGCGTTAGACCCAAACATAGGATACAAGACTTCTCTCTTAAGCCACCCTAGCTAGCCTACACTTAAACTAATACCTAAACCATGCCTTGACCACTCTTGACTTTGCTACCCATTGTATAATGTGTTCCCTTCCCCAAAACATGATTCGACTACTCCTTTTCAATTTGCCATGCAAGAACTAGTAAAAAAATCACAAGGCCATGCCTTGTGTGACCATATAACCCCCTTGTCTCATTCTTGAACTCACAAAAACACAACTCTCGTTAACACTCTCACAACACCAAGTAAAACTCAGACTCATTTTACTCCTTTGTTCACTGTCGAGAAAGAAGAAGGAGAAAGCAACGCTTCGGGTTTCTTTGGTTCTCTTTTCTTGTTTGACAACCATCTCCCAAATCACTGTAAGGTTTTGAAAAGTTTTAAATTGTGTACCTTTGAGTTATGAACTTACAAACATGTCACATTTACATTTTATATTATTCTGTATGTCACGTGTTAAGTTTTAGAAAGCTAAAAGTGAGTTTCTTAATTTACACTCTAGACATACATTTATATACGATCAACATACATGCATGAGTGAGTAGAGGTTGCATTTAAGCTTGTGTCGTAGTAATATTTAGTCTCGTTAACACATAAACTCCGCGAGAAAAAAACTAGTACTCATGTTTCATGTCAAGCTTGTTAAGTTTTTGGAACCTAAAACAACTAAACGAAAACTACATATAAGTAAACTTAAGTGTCGGCTCTCTTGGACAATAATTGCCTACTCGTTATCATGTCTTATTGGATGACTTAAAGTCATCAACGATTTCTAAAAAGATGAAAGTAGCAAAGCAGTGGAAGTGAAGATGAAACACAAAAATTACATGCATTTACACTCGACCACATATTGCACGAAGTGAAAGATTAGCAAATATATAACAGTTGCATAATAAGTTAAATACAGATCAGTTTTACGATACAACCCAAAAGAGCACTTGGCTCCTTTGGCTCGGTCGTTCAGATTTACACATACCACACATGTTCGAATCTGGGTGGGCGTTTTTTTTGTAATTTCTACTATTTTTACAACTTTCCCCTTTTGACAGCTTTAGCCCCTCCACTTTATGTCATTTAGCAACTTTCTTAAAACTTTTATAACTTAGAAACTTATATAAATCCTTACGATTCCAACCCCTCAAGTTTAAAACTTTGACATTCTTTTTATATTTTACGATCCTAGCAACTATTTTTGTACTTGAACTTATACATTTTTATAACTCCTAATAAATATGTAGAAACTATTATGTTTGGACGCAATTGTCCATTATTACTTTCGTAAGATAAAAGTTTTTAGTATTAATACTAGAAGTAAAAGTCGAATAATAAAATGGATAAGAAGATATTAAAATAAATATTTTTTAACTTACCATCCACTAACAAATATATAAACACACTTATACATCGCGAAACCGTTAGTATATAGATACTTAACGTAAAGTACTTGTTAGTATTTTACTAAACGTTTATTTTTCACAAAGACGATACTTGTGAATACTTCCCGTACTAAGTCTTTCGGTTACTCCTGAATCGGAAACTTACTCGTCACATATACTTTTATATACTCTTATATATACAATTGTACATTTGTCCAAGAGCCAATACTTACGAACACTTGAAATGATTTAAACGCAAACTCTGCCACACAAGCAACATTAAACACAACCACTCGTAAACACTTAAATTTATTTAAGCACTTTGAGTCGTGAGTACACAAAACTGTAAACTAAGAATTGCCATAATAATTTAGGTCGCGTGCTGGTGCCACACACTGCTACTACTTGACTATTCATTCCTGAGGACTTATTTCTAAGGTGAGATTGTAGCCCCACTTTTTAACTCGTATTTGCTTTGCAAACTTGGGGTGAGAAACATGCTTGATTTTTATGGACCATTTAAACAATGCTTTTGTTTGAAAAACTATTACGTGTTAGCCTAAGTCCTGTATCCCAAATTCATGCCCATACTCATGTACCGTTAGTTCCCGCTGGGAAGCATGAGTGATATAAATAGATCTATTTGTTAGTGCAAATATTATGTTGGGTTTTAGGTTCCACTGAATGGAATTACTCTAAGTATGGAACCACTGTTAGAGTAAATGAAACCACGGCTAGATGAGTTGAATCCACTGCTGAGTTAAACCACGGCTAGTAGTATTGTATAACCACGGCTAATGTATTGTAACTAGGGGTGTCATTCGGGTCGGGTCGCTCGGGTTCGGTCGGTCGAATTGGGTCAAGTCGGTCAAGCCAAAAATAATATACGAACCCGACCCTATTTGAACTCGGGTTGGTCGGGTTTGGGTCAAATCGGGTCGGGTCAAGTCGGGTCGGGTCAAGTCGGGTTCGGGTCAAGTCCATTTATATAATTCTAGAATTTAATTTCTTAAATTTAGTAACCACACGTTATGAATATAATGTCTATTAGTTTTTAAAAGGTTATTATATTCATACCAGTAGAGCAATGCACTAATACATGCATTTTATAGTTGGATTTACACATTTTCTTTTTGTAATGCATTTTGTTTTCAATCTGAGGTCAATTATATAGAATGAAAATGAATATAAAACCAAATATATGAAGCAATATATGTTCATGCACTAATTTGGGCCTTTCAATTAAATAAAGATTAGGAAAAGTTAAAAAAAAAAAAAAAAAAAAAAAAAATTTAAGTCGGGTTAGTCGGGTTAGGCCAACCCGAATTTTCAAATATTTTGAACCCGATACCGACCCTAGTTCGTACTCGGGTTAATCGGGTTGACCCGATTGACCCGAATTGGTTTTTTTACCCGAGTAACCCGACCCGAATATCCTTCGTCGGGTTCGGGTCCGGGTCGGGTCGAAATATGACACCCCTAATTGTAACCACTGCTAGTCTGTTTAGTCGGTTTAATATTTTGTATTAGATAAATATGGAAAAGATATTTATCTTGTAGGTTACGTATTGTATCTTGTAAAGGACTCCTTAGTCTATAAAAGGAGGTCCTAGGTTTAGATATACGTATGTTTTAATATATCTAAGGTCGATACACTTCAAGGTTGTAAAACCCTAATACTATTCAGAGTATTTGTTATTAGTATAATTGAGGTGTTTAGTGATTTCGTTGTTCTTCTTGTTAAGGTTAAACATTATATTCCGTAGTGTTTAACGAGTTATTGTTAAGTCAGTTTCTATAGAAGATCGTTTGCTCAACTGGGATCAACAAGTGGTATCAGAGCTTGTGATCTAGAAACTGTGATCAAGAGGAAGTCAAGTTAACTTTAATTCAAGAAGTGTAAAGATGTCTGACGAAACTCATATGGTTACTACATCAAAGGTACCCATGCTAAGGCAGGGTGAGTATCAATTATGGAGAATACGAATGAGGCAATATATTCGCATGATTGATTACAACATCTGGGAAGTTGTTGAGAAGGGTGATAAGTTACCTACTAAGGGTCCCGATGGAAAGCTTTGTTTGTATTGTTAGTGAACCGACAAGGCACGAGAGAAATTGGAGATCAAAGCACATAGTATTCTTAGCATGGGAATACCTAATGAATATGCTTTGGACTTTAAACAATATGAGAGTGCTAAGGAGTTAATGGATGCCATTGAAACAAGATTTCTTTGGTAATGAAGCTACTAGAAAATTCAAGAAAACATGCTCAAGCATCAACTTGAAAACTTCACCGCACTTAGTGGAGAAATTCTTGATGGCACCTATAGCGGACTACGTGAAGCTAATCACCATCCGAAGTTGGTGGACTACAAAGTTGCTCAAGAAGACATAATTCTAAAGTTCATCGAAGTTTGTCACCGAATGGGTCATGCATACAGTTGTATGGAGGAACAAAGATGACTTTGAGAAGATGACTCTGGACAATCTCTACAACAACTTGAAGGTTTATGAGTCTAAAAAGAACATTGCTGTTTCATCTTCATCTACTCAAAACATTGCTTTCAGGTGTGATAGCAGTGGGTGTAGTTGTGATAGCCGGGGTTTCAGATGTAGCAGCAGGGATTTCAACATTAGTGGGTTGGGAAGGTTGTGATTCAGGTACATCATCAAATTCAGAAACATCTGGCAAAGGTATCATATTAGGAAACAATGGGGTAACTCTTCCTGTGAAATTTGGATTCTGATGCCTCATGTGTGCAAATACTTTAGGAAGCATATGATTAACCTCATACTTCCTATGATGACCAATAGGTTCTCAAGAAGCATCCAATGCTGCTTATGGAACTTCCACTGCTATTGCTAATAATACCACTGTTAGTGATAATGTTAGTGATGGGGCCATATGTGCTTTTCTGGCTGATTTAACAACTAGCGTCACTGTGTTAAATCAAGATCTGGATCAAATTGATCCTGATGATCTTGATGAAATCAATATTCAGTGGCAAATGGCAATGTTGACATTGCAAGCTAGGAGATTTCTAAGGAGAACAGGCAGGAAAGTCAAGTATGATGGTCAAAGGAGAGCTGGGTTGACAAAAGCAAGATGGAGTGTTACAACTGCAAGAAGAAGGGACATTTTGCTAGAGAATATAGAGCTCCCAAGAGGTTTGGTGAAGGCTACAAGAAGGCTACTGAAGAACCAATTTCTTCTTCTGCTTTGGTTGCTTAGGATGGACTTGGTGATTATGACTGGAGTGATCAAATTGAAGAAGGTCCTAATGCAACTTTCCTTGCTAGTGAAGCTTCTAAAGAGCATAACTTTTCTTTCATGGCATATGCATCATCTTACGGTTCGGACTTTGAGGTATCTAATGAGTCAAATAATTCTACTTGTTCATTTAAATCGTGTCAAAATAATTTAGAATTTCTTAAAGCAATTAATGAGAGTCTAAGAAAAGAGGTAGAAAGACTTGCATTAGATAACTTAGGATATAAAGTTGGTCTTGAGAGTGTTGAAGAGAAACTTAAATTCTGCATTAAATGTGAGTTTGAGTATGTAGATAAGATTAACATACTAGGTGGTGAAATTGATCTTAAGGACAGAGAAATTAAAGTGCTTAAACAAAAACTTGAAGAAGCAGAGAGTGTAAAACAAGAAGCCCTAGAAGATAGAGAGAAACATGTAGTCAGGGTTGCTAAAACACAATTTGATTCTGATCTGGTTCATAAATCAATAGGGTGTCAATTGATGAAAAATGGTTTTGGGATAGGTTACAACAATATGCCACCACCCTCTCTTATGAAACATGCACCACCAACAAAAGAACTGTCATTTAGCAGTGAATTTAGTTTCAACAAACCTATAGGTGAGATTAGTAAGTCTGAATCACCTAAGATAGGTTCTGATAAGTCATCTGATGGTCCAATTATTGAAGATTAGGAATCAGATTCTGAGGAAGATAGGTCTCAATCAACACAGTCTGATAAGGTAGAAAATCTTAAGTCTGTTGATTCTAAACAAGCCAACCTTGTACCTAGATTTGGAGCACCAATTTCTAGGAAAGTGGTAGACTATAATGAGATACCTAGGGAAGAGACGAAAAGATACATACCTAGGGGTAATCAGAGAAACTTCAATGGCCTAATTTCAAACAGATTAGGAGATGAGTTTCAATGTGTTAAGAAGGCTTGCTTTAAATGTGGTAGTTTTGAGCATCTACAAAGAAATTGTTATAAACACCAACCACAAGTATGGAACCATTGGAGGAGGGTAAATCATCAAAAATTTTCAAAGAAGACAATCCCTCATCCTAACAAAAATATGGTTCCCAGAGCAATGCTAATGAAAAATGGTAAAACAAAATCTATAATCACTGATGCACCCAAATGGGTTCCAACCACTGCTAAGCAAAACGTATCCACTGCTAAGCAAATTGTTTCCACTGCTAAACAAAATATCACCACTGAAAACAAAAGAAGTTTTAACTATACCAAAGGTGATTACTGACACAGTCGTTGGAAACCATTTTTATCTCAGTAAAGGCCTCGACTAATGGGCAATGGAAGCCTAAGACCAAGGTTTTACATAATGCCAAGGTGCATCAATGGACCTAAAGAAATTTGATTATGTTGTGCATGTATGCAGACCTAAGTCAATATTGGCTTGGGTCCACAAAAGGAACTAACTTGTTTAAATTCATGGGCAGGGCAATCTACAAGAAGAGCTACAAGACAAAGGAATTTTTGATAGTGGTTGCTCAGAGCACATGACATGGGATAGGAGCAACCTTGAGGATTTTGAAGCTTATGATGAAGGACATGTGGCATTTGGCAATGATCCAAAGGGAGGAAAAATAGTTGGCAGAGGAACTATCAGAGCAGAAAGCCGGATTTTGAGAAGGTCTATTTGGTACGAGGACTAAAGTACAATCTATTCGATGTTTCTCAAATGTGTGATAAGAAAACTAGGTACTTTTGGGGAAAGTTAGTGTGTGGTGTTGTCTCCCGAGTTTAAAATGCCTCGATGAGAAGTATGTACGCTTAAAAGTACCTAGGAAAGAAAACATATACTTTTTAACATGAAAGATGTAATTCCTAATAGGTCCTTAACTTGTTTGTTTGCTAAGGCATCGGTTGATGAGTCAAAATTGTGGCATAGAAGGCTAGGTCACCTTAATTTCAAAACAATCAATAAACCGGTAAAGGGCAACTTAGTGAGGCGTTACCTTCTAAGGTTTTGAGTGTAAAGAACTTTGTGTGGCTTGTCAAAAGGAAAACAACATAGAGACTCTTGTAAGACCAAGATCAGAAACACAATTACACAACCACTTGCTTATGCTTCATATGGACTTATTTGGCCCTACCTTTGTTAAAAGTTTGAACCATAAGCGATCTTGCTTAGTTATTCTTGATGATTATAGTAGATTTTCTTGGGTATACTTTTTAGTCGCTAAGAGTGAAACTAGTGAGATCCTCAAGAGTTTCATTACTAAGATAGAAAATCAAGTAAACCATAAGGTCAAAGTAATCAGATGTGATAATGGAACTGAGTTTAAAAATGATGTGATGAATAAGTTCTGTGTAGCTAAGGGTATTGAAAGATAGTTTAGTGTTGCTAGGACACCACAATAGAATGCTGTAGCTGAAAGGAAAAATAGAACACTAATTGAGGCTGCTAGAACAATGTTGTCAGAATCTAAGTTACAAACTACCTTTTGGGCTAAAGCTGTAGGAACCGCATGTTATGTGCAGAATAGAAGCAAGGTAGTTAAGCCTCATAACAAGACCCCTTATGAGCTGTTACATGATAGGAAGCCTATGATAGCATTCCTAAAACCTTTTGGGTGTCCTGTTACTATCTTGAATACCATAGACTACCTAGGCAAGTTTCAAGAAAAAGCAGATGATGGATACATTCTTTTCTATTCTTCCGTAGCAAAGCCTTTAGAGTATACAATAGGAGGACCAGAATTGTAATAGAAAACTTACATGTTAAGTTTAGTGAAGAGACTCCTAGTGTTGAGACAAAAGGACCTGAGTGGCTGTTTAATATTGATAGGCTAACCAAATCCATGAATTATGAGCCTATCATTGCAGGTACATCCACTAATATTGATGCAGTACTCAAAAGGATTCTAAAGAGTAGCAAATTCTAAGGAAGTCGATTCTCCAAAGGAAGTCTATTTGCTTGAAAAGTTGAAAGTCGGTCTGTCTCACCCATCATTGAAAAGAAGAGTCCCACCGATGATGATGATTTGGATTTTGGATGCAAGGGTGATCATCATCAAGATAAGGAAGAGTTGTTGCTAGATAACTCGGTGTTGGTAGAAGAAATTGAAAGGAATAAGAAAAATTAAAAAACAACGCTAAGCATAATGAAAGCTTCGCTAAGCCACGTTCTACCACCGCTAGTTCAAGTAAAACCCTGTCGAAAATTCGATAGCGATTTACTTTGGAATCCCTGCCAAGCCACTTTTTGGTGATGATGAATATCCAACTGATCCTGATACGCCTCCTTTGGAAGAAATGGATACTCCCACTGATGATGAAAATATGGATGACGTTTTCAACAATGCTGATATTACAAATTTGGAAACAGTCATTGTAGAGAGTCTAATTCCTACCACCAGGGTGCATAAGAATCATCCCAAAGAGCAAATTCTTGGAGATCTGAATACTCCAGTTCAAACAAGAAGCAGAGCTTTGAACAATAAAACCTTTCCTGAACAAGGTTTCTTTGCCAGATCACTTCACAAAAGGAATAGTCATAAAGATCTGGAAAATTATTTGTTTGCCTGCTTTCTGTCTCAAAAGGAGCCCAAGAGAGTTGAAGATGCTTTATCAGAAGAAGGATGGGTTGAATCAATGCAAGAGGAGCTATTGCAGTTTAAGCTTCAAGAGGTGTGGACATTGGTTGACCTTCCAAATGGAAAAAGGGCTATTGGAACTAAATGGGTGTTCAGAAATAAAAGGGATGAAAGAGGTATAGTGGTAAGGAACAAATCAAGGTTGGTTGCTCAAGGATACACACAAACTGAAGGTTTGGATTATGATGAAGTATTTGCACTTGTTGCCAGAATTGAAGCTATAAGATTGTTTTGGCATATGCTTCATTCAAAACTTTGTTGTGTATCAAATGGATGTTAAAAGTACCTTTACAGATGGTACTATTGATGAGGAGGTTTATGTTTGTCAACCTCCGGTTTTGAAGATCTTGATCATCCCGATAAGGTCTGAGTGGTGAAAAAGGCTATGTATGGTTTGCATCAAGATCAAGGGCATGGTATGAATGCCTTTCTACTTATTTGATGGACAATGGTTTCAAGAGGGACCGATTGATAAGACTTTGTTCATAAGGAAGGTCAAGGATGATATATTGCTAGTTCGGTTTATGTTGATGACATCATCTTTGGCTCAACCAATAAGGAGTCGTGAAGACTTTGAGAAACTTATGCATGATAAGTTTCGGATGAGTTCTATGGGTGAAATCACTTTCTTTTTGGGGCTACAGGTTTAATAAAGGACTGATGGTATTTTCATTAGTCAAGACAAGTATGTAGCAGATGTTTTGAAGAAGTTTGGGTTTCATGATGTAAAGAGTGCTAGTACACCAATGGAAACTTAGAAACCACTGCTGCCAGATGATGGAAGTCCCAAAGTTGATTTGAAGCTGTATAGAACCATTATTGGATCTTTGATGTATCTCATTGCATCTAGGCCAGATATTATGTTCTCAGTATGTGTGTGTGCAAGGTTTCAAGTCACACCAAACACAACATACTTGAATGTTGTGAAGAGAATTTTTAGATACCTTAAGGGTCATCCTAAATTGGGACTTTGGTATTCTAAGGATTCAACATTTGATTTGGTGGCCCATGCAGACAGTGATTATGCTGGATCTAGTTTGGATAGGAAGTCTACTATAGGGGGATGTCAGTTTTTGGGAATCAGGCTCATCTCATGGCAGTGTAAAAAGCAAACAATTATGGCTAATTCCACCACTGAAGCTGAGTATGTGGCTGCTGCTAGTTGTTGTGGTCAAGTGCTTTGGATTCAGAATCAATTGTTGGACTTTGGGTACAATTTTATGCATACTAAGATTTACATTGATAATAACAAGACAATATGCATAATAAAAATCATGTTTTGCATTCTAGAACTAAACATATTGAGATAAGGCATCATTTTATTAGAGATTGTAATGAGAAAAGGCTAATACAAATGGTAAAAATCCATACTAATTTCAATGTTGTTGATCTTCTCACCAAAGCTTTTGATGTGGGGAGGTTTCAGTATCTTGTACTTAGTATTGGAATGATAAATCTCTAAATCTCAAATTTGTTTTGTAAAAGTCTGTAAAAGTTATGTACTGTTATTAGTTGGTCTTAGTATTGTTTGTTTTGTTCAAATCACTACTTGTTTCTTTGTGTTTCCACTAACTATTTTGCAGATAAAAGGAAGTAAAACATCACCAGCAAGATTCAATGGACTTAAAAGCATAACATGGTTATATTATTTTTAAGATAAACTGCATACAGAGATGCAGATGTTACAACCATGGAGTACAGACTACCAGCAGAGTACATCATTAGACAACATTATTTAACAACCATCTAAGGACACAAGCTTCACAAACTACACCAACACCACCTAAGGCTTCCTTGGAATGGCCCACTCTGGCATCTCCTTCTGAACTCTTGGTCCTCCAATAACATGCCACACTTTAGGGCATGCAAGCCCTATCACCCTCTTTCTGATAGGAGGTGATGAAGAAGATGGACCCTCTGGTGGTGGAAGCAGTGCTTGCATAGGAGGAGCTTGTAGAGGTTCCGTGGTGGTATTGAAGCAAGGGGAGGAACAACCAAGACTCTTGAAGAGGTCTCATTATCAGTGTCTTCATAGGGAGATACATAGCTAGGCAAAGAACTCAACTCAGAACTGGATCCTTTCTTGATGGCATTTTGTGGCCTTGGTTGAATGGAAGAAGGTCCAGCAAGTGAAGGGTTTATGCTCATGATTGTGTGGGATCTTTTCCTTGATGATTCTTCCTGATCAACCCTACCTGATGCAACTAAAGCATCCCAAACACTGTCTGAAGAAGAGCTGTTAGTGTCTGATGAGAAATCAACAGGGTTTGACTTGCTCATGGTGAATGGTTTTGAAGTGATCTTAGTAAGAAGGTTAAATGTGAGTGGAATGTGAGTGATTTACTCTTTAATAAAGTTAAGTGAGATATCAGTTAGTAAATGTGTGGAAGGTGTGAGTTGTTGAGGAGTAAATGAAGTCTTTGACTTTGGTGGATGGATTAATGACTTGAAGTTGACCATTTGACTGGGTGTTTAGTATTGTTCTAACCACTGCCAGCATAACTTTTGAAACCACTTCTTGGTATTCTAACCATCGCTAGAATATTTCAAACCATCGCTAGTGGTTTTCAATCCACTACTATTGTTTTGTCGACCTTTGGATACTTGAGGGGCTGTTTTGTAACTTTGATGATAACGTATTTATTCCCCAAATCAACGCGGATCATTTAATTGATCTTCAAATCACTTCAATTGGCGCTTAACACACAACCTAACCAATCCCAACTGCTTAATTCACAATCCCACATCATATCCCATCCTTAAAACATATATACATCAATTTTGGTGGAATGCTGAGATACAAGAGAGAGATGGGTTAGCGATACTTAGGACTGTAGTGGATGAAAATGATATTTTGGTCAATGAGGATGTAATTAGAGGTGTCTTGGAGCTAGAGGATGCTGCTGGAGTAGTTTATCTTTCAATTGATGACATTTTTGAAAGTTTAGAAAGGTTAGGCTATGAAAGAAGGGGAGATAAAATTAAATTTCTTAAAGGTATGTTTTCCCCTTAGTGGATGTTTTTGATCTATACTTTGTTGATGTGTGTGAGTAATAAGACCACAGGATTTGATGAGTTTCCCTCCAAGATTACAACTGCCATTATCTGCCTTTCTGAAAGGAGGGAATTCAATTGGTCTAGGATAATTTTTGATGGATTTTTGAAGAATATTAGGGAGAAGGGTAAGTATTACTTGTACCCTAGGTTTGTTCCACTGATTGTAGATAGTCAGATTGCAGAACCTATTGGACATCATAGGAAGTATGAGGTTCATCATATGCTTCCTAAAGTATTTGCACACATGAGGCATCAGAATCCAAATTTCACAGGAAGAGTTACCCCATTGTTTCCTAATATGATACCTTTGCGGATGTTTCGAATTTGATGATGTACCGAATCACAACCTTCCCAACCCACCGATGTTGAAATCCTAACTGCTACATCTCGAAACCCCGCTATCACAACTACACCCACCGCTATCACACCGAACTCACTCACTGCTTACTAGGAGAAGGAGGAAGGGCACCAAGCTACCTCGGTGGTGTTAGTGGTGTGGTGATGAGGTCACACAAGGAGTGGAGGTGACATGATTGGAAGGGCTTCCACTACTGACTCAGGCTTAGATGCTGGTCAGGGCAATGGAACCATCCATAAGACCCAACCTTTGGAAACTCCTAATGTGGAGAGTTCCTTGGAACTCAACACAAGTGGAGGAATCCCTAGCCAACTTACTAATTCAGGGTGCATAGATGATCAGGCTAGGTCTGATGCTATGTTTTCTTTACCCAAGGAATCACCTCTCGGAGCAGGTTACACAGCTCGAAGTGATGAGGGTAGTTTGGAACAAAAAATTGAATTGACGGATCCTAAAAAGGTACATGATGACTTTTCCAATGAACCACCTCTCGGACCAGTTGACACAGGTCAAAGTGGGGAGGATATCCTTGAACAATTGAATGAATTGATGGCTAAGTGTACAAAATGGAGGAATCTATCATTTGGTCTTCAAGAGCTTGCGTGTTTGTGGTTGGCATATCGAAGACCGCAACATTGGGTGTCTGCTTTAGAGAGAGTTAGGAGACCCGGATTGTTGTTGTAAGGAAAGCTAGAAAGGTGGCAAAAGGCGAAATTTTCTCGTGATGTGCATTTGGAGGATGTAACCAAACAGGGAGGAGTGAGTGCATAGATTCGGGGGAGGTGTGAAGATGGATGATGATTTGGATAGTGGAGATCAAGGAGGTAATTATGTGGTGTCGATAAGGATGGAAATGAGCGAGGCTTGAAACTTTGAAGAATGTAGTAGAAGACAAAGAAAAGGAAGTGGTGCAGCAACAACCATTGCTAGTGTTGTCCGCAACCATGGCTAGTTCAATTGAAACTATCACGCAACTTCATCCGAGGTAAACTTATTCATCGCTACTTTAAATACACCTACTACTGTAACAACCACATCTACCATAGTCACAACCCACTGTTATATCACCACCCAAATCTAAAGAAGTGGAGAATGAGGCTACTGGTACTCTACTTCATTTAAGCAAAACATCAACAAATCATGCACCTACTATTGCACTGGTCCATTATTTCTTAAACCTCTCTGGACCTAAACCCTTAAGTAAAAGTTTGACAATTGGTGAGCCTTTGAAGACTAAGGTGGTTTTACCAGACATTGGAAAGCGGAAAGGTATTGCTGAGCCTGAATTGAAGTTTAAGAATAGGAAAGAGAAGATTGATTATGATGAAATATTCTCAAAAGAATTGCAAGAAAATGTGGATGCTGAAGCTCTAGCGGCAAGAAAAAAGCAAAAGAAAGAAGATAAAGAAGCTACTCAGAAATTGATAGCAGAATGGAATGATCAACAATTTGTTTTTCAAGCCTCTGAAATAATAAAAACTGAATATACTACTCAAGAATGGGCACTGTTATCTATTAATGAGAGGGCTAAGGTGTTGGCTCAAAGGGCAAGGAAGATAAGCCAAGATAAAAAGCAAGTCAAAAGGAAGAAACCTCCTACAAAGAGTCAAATGAGAAATCAAATGATAAAGATTATCAGGAACATGGACATATATATTAGTGAAGATTTAAGAAAGTGTACATATGAGAGGGTTTCAGAGATTTATCAGAGATGTATGAGAATAAATGAAGATTTCCTTCCTATGAACTCTGAAAAAGAAGCTGAGTGGTTAAAGAATAAACAAAAGAGAAAAGCTGGAGTTCATGAGGAATCTAGTTCTAAGAAGCAGAAGGTAGATGAGGAAATGGAGAAAGAAGAGAGAGTGAACCAATATCTTTTGGAGTGTGACAAACCTGAGACTATTGATCCTACTCCTATAAGAGCTATTCATTCTATTGAAGATCTACAGATCATCACAGCAAATGAGAAAGAGATGATTGAAATTACAAGGGCTAATGGATGGAAGAGCACTTACTATAATTTTGGTCAATTGTTGCCTGGTTTGAAGGTGGTTGATCTTGAGCAACTATGGAAGATATTGGATTTTACATAGGAAGTATGGGCCAACCGAGTATTAGGTAATTTTGTGTGGACTTCTATTAGGAATTTGTGTCACCTAACCCGGATGATGAATTTTGGAAAAAGCGTGAGGTGGTTGATTGGATGTTGTATCAATCTTGCGAGTTCATGCTTTGTATAAACTACTAAATAGAAGTTCTTTATGTTCATTGATAAGGATTATCCATTATCAAATAATGTTGCCAGGAAAATGCTTGAAGCTAAACTTGCTCCATAGGGGACTAAGCCCACTAATCCTATGATTCATAAACTGTTTAAAAATATTGAGAAGATAGCAGATCTACAAGGTTCTTTGGCAATAAAGGCAAAATCTCAAGGAAGACTGAAGAAGATGGCTGATTGATCTAAAGGTGTGGATTACTTATCTGAATCAGAAACTGAAAAGGAAGTTTGAGAAGATTTTGAATTCTGATAAGTGTTTGGATACATCCTCCAAGTAAGAAGTTATGGGTTTAAAAGAAACTTGATGTTTTTGTTGGTAAATATCAAGTTTAGGGGAGGATTGTTGGGTGTTAGGTTCCACTGAATGGAATTACTCTAAGTATGGAACCACTGTCAGAGTAAATGAAACCACGGCTAGATGAGTTGAATCCACTGCTGAGTTAAACCACGGCTAGTAGTATTGTATAACCACGGCTAATGTATTGTAACCACTGCTAGTCTGTTTAGTCGGTTTAATATTTTGTATTAGATAAACATGGAAAAGATATTTATCTTGTAGGTTACGTATTGTATCTTGTAAAGGACTCCTTAGTCTATAAAAGGAGGTCCTAGGTTTAGATTAGATATACGTATGTTCTAATATATCTAAGGTCGATACACTTCAAGGTTGTAAAACCCTAATACTATTCAGAGTATTCGTTATTAATATAATTGAGGTGTTTAGTGATTTCTGTTGTTCTTCTTATTAAGGTTAAGCATTATATTCCGCGTAGTGTTTAACAGGTTATTGTTAATTCAGTTTCTATAGAAGATCGTTTGCTCAACTGGGATCAACATATTATGATATTTAATATATACAGTCTCGTTTGTTTTGTTGATGACAAACATGTAACTTGTAATACATAACATAAATTGTATATGTTACTTGTAATTATATTTTGTCTCAACATACTCTCAACCCCTCTCGACGACTCAAGTCCTTGTATGCTACAACACAGGTTCGTACACGTTTGTTATTTTGCGTTATGATCAAACCCCTAACAAACCATTAAACATGTTTAGTTAAATAGTTTATATAAAATACTTAAGTACTTACATACATAAACAAAAGTAAATGTGTTGGGTAAAACCCATGACCCATGACCCAAGACCCATAACCCAATGTCTAGATACATTGTGCCATGGTGGGCACTTAAGTCCATGACCCATAACCCATATTCCATGACCCATACCCCATGGGTAAAGAGGAGCGTCCCACGGATCCCTCAAATTGCCGACAGATCCCTTGGAATTACAAGGGCCCCTCCAGAATGGATCCTTGGGTCAGAAACTTAGTTTGGTCATTTTGCCTATAAATAGCAAACCACTTCTTACCATTTCTTCACACCTTTGCACATAGTTTCTCTCCACAATTTCTAGCATATTTAGATCATTAGGAAACATGTAAACCACCCTCATCTCATATGATCATAATGCTTCTAACTTACATTTGTTGTAAGCATACTCCCATAGTGATCCTCCAAAGCAAGCCTAGAGATCTTGCATCCTTACCTACTGAAGTGATCACCCATCACAAGCATACAAGCACATGAAGATCTTCTACAACAAGCTTGGGAAACATGTCATCTTCTTTCATAGAAGACCAACTACATCATGCTTTGTGTTCTTGATGTTTGGTTTAGGATTTCATATCCATTAGACACATTGTCTTGGATATTGTCTAGTATCATATTCTTGTATCTATAACTAGATTAGACGGTTTATGTATTTGTGCCATAAAACACAAGGTTTGTTATGTTGGGCCACAAAACATAACGGGTGTCATAGATGTGTTGTGTTGGTCGGGTAATGGTTCCTCCTTTGTAATGGAACCCGGTATCTAGCCTTGTACCGGATAAAGTGTAGGCGATGTTGTGGTAGGTTTGGTTCTACCTCGTGGAAGAACTCGGTGTTTAGCTTAGTACCGGAAAAAGTGTAAGCGACGTTGTGATAGGTTTGGTTCTACCTCGTGGAAGAACTCGGTGTTTAGCTTAGTACTGGAAAAAGCGTAAGCGACATTGTTTAAGGTTTTCTCCACCAAGAATGGAGTTTGTTGATCTAGTGAAGTAACTCTCGAGTAGGTGACTCGGGGAGTGGAGTAGGGCGAAGAGAAGCTTCGTGACCGAACCACTATAAATCCTCGTGTTGGTTTGTCTATCCTTTTACTTATCGCTTTACTTTTATTTTTCCTTTATATTATTTATTGTCTATGTGTTTGATGTCTATGTTTGTGATGCATACTTGGTCTTTCATATAGTCATAAACTATATTTATCACTTTACATATTATGACACGCTTGATCAAGAAAAATAAACCGGACTAATAATGGTGAAACTTGATTTATAATGAACCATTAATCTTGCGGAATCTTATGTGATATTAAGGGGTTGGCCTTATGATGACGTATAGTCTGGATTCGGGTCACGAACCCGACCAATGACCACTACTAGTGAGCCCAGTACGACTAGGCTAACCCGGTAATGGTTTGGGCTCACGAAGACCCAAACCCGAAGTTATTTATGGCTTGGGATATCGGATATCTCTTATTTTTGGAGATATGTATCGAAGGACCGACTTAGGCGGGATACGCCGAAGGTTGGGGAACACGAAACCAATAAGGATTTCGTGTGTATATAAAGGGCATCCAAGCCTCATTAAAAGGTACGATCTAAAACCCTTACTCTCCACTAAACCCTAAAACCGATTACTTACTCTCACGCCGGAGGATAATCGTGGGAGACAATCCCACGGTAAGCCTAACGGTGTTTTCTGTTTTCTTAGTGCGCAGGTCTCAAGCATTAAGATCCAATTGATACGGGAACCGGAGTCCAAACAAGGAAAGCCCAACATTTGTATCAACAAGTGGCGCCATCCGTGGGACCAATCACTAAGAACTAGAATGACGAAGCAAGGAAACCTAAGTCAGCGATCGCATGGTGACCTACAAGGGAAGAAGCAGCAAAGCGGATCAGCCTCTAAGCAAGCCTCTGGAATAACCAGTACGACTAGAAACCAAGGGCCAGGCCCAGATCTGGTCTTCCCAGCAGTGGAACCACGCACGAGGACAACCCATGCCACCACAACAACAACCAGCGCAGAAGATCCACTGCGCAACCGTTTTACCACTCCCTTGCAGTCGGTGCCAGAAAAGGACCTCACAAAAACGCCAGGCGCACCTCTCCGAAACAGGAGTCCAGATGTGGAAACAGACACCATCGTGCTAGAAGGAGTCGCGCCTGAACTAGCGCCAAGTGACTTCGTGTCTCAAAACTACGAAATCTTGGCTGCCCTCATGCAGGAGGAGGCGAAAAAGAGGTCGAGTCAGAGCCTACAAGCCCGACTAAATTTTGAGACAGAGTATGAGGCATCCCCATCGTGTCATCAGAGGGAGAGGCGCGGGAAGGATAGCCGCCGACCCCCAGTGTTTACCAGGATTGGGAGGAGAGTTGAGAACGATGAAGCAGCTGACCTGCAGTATCTGGAAGAACACGAAAAGGACGGACGGCATACCAATGTTCACGCTAGGCTTGGTAGTTGCAGGGTCCATGACAGACTTGGACGACGCCACTCCCCAAGTGAAAGCCCTTCAGGCTCGTATTCCGAGGACATTCGGCGCAAGCGCCGAAAGAGGGGAGGCTCATCCTCTGGTGATTCCTCGGACAACGAGGACAGCAAAACAGGACATTGGAAGTGCAGGGGAAGATATCGCGACCAGGAGGAGGAAGATATGTCTCTTCCCTGGCACCACCAAAAGGTGGATGCGTTCACTCGGCGCATTAGTGATTTCTCAGAAGACAAGAGAAGGCGCATGCCCACCAATGTGAAAGCCTACGATGGAACAGGTAATCCGGACGATCACCTAAAATTTTTGAATCACCGCTACCATCGAAAATTGGCCACAACACGTGTGGTGCCACATGTTCAATTCCACATTAGTGGGCAATGCGCGAATCGGTTGAAGAAGCTTCCACACGAAGCATTGATGGCTTTGAAGAGTTGCGGGCGTTTATCCCGAACTTCACTCAAAGGAAGAAGTGCGCAAAAACCCCGTCGAACTTGCTGGGTAAAACAGTAGCGGG
Source organism: Chrysanthemum lavandulifolium (assembly GCA_022545495.1). NCBI lineage: Eukaryota > Viridiplantae > Streptophyta > Magnoliopsida > Asterales > Asteraceae > Chrysanthemum > Chrysanthemum lavandulifolium. The sequence continues at coordinate 216,369 of JAHFWF010000091.1, read as the reverse complement.
GAATCTACAAGCACTTATGTGGAGCGCTACAAAGATGAATGCATACATTTCAAGGCATGTCCCGAAATACTAAAGATCTCAGGGTTCATGAACGGGATCAATAACCCAGAACTCATCAAAAGGCTGAACGACAAGGTCCCCCAAACCTTTGATGAACTTATGAAGCGCACAAGGTCCTTTATCCAAGGAGAAGCTGCCGCGGCGGACAGCAAGAAAGGCTACTCAAATTATAGGTCACAAGAACAGCCTAGGAGACAATCCATTGACCAAAGTAGCAACCGCAACAAGAACTACCGTGGCCAGGGGAGCGGACGAGATAACGACAAGTATACCCCGCTAACCAAGACTCCAAAGGAGATATTCGCAATGGAAGGCGCGAACTTCCCGAGGCCCCCACCAATGCGCACCCCAGAAGATCGGCGCGTGGGGAACGAATATTGCGACTATCATGGACAGAAGGGCCACACCACCAATGAGTGTGTCCAGTTGCGCCAACTAATTGATAAGCTAGTTAAAGAAGGCAGATTGGACCATTTATTTAAGAACATCAAGGAAGGGAAAGATAAGCAAAAGACTGGGAACAAGAAAGAAGCACCTAAAGATAAGGCTGATACCATCTACATGATACAATCATGGCACCGAATGACTAGGCAGAAGATCAGCCAAAAGTTTTCCCGTGGAAGCGAAATCTCTTTCCCCACCTTGGCTGCGGACAACGCAGTGGTAGAACCGCTCACCATTGAAATTAACGCAGGGGGTCACGATATCCACCGCATGTATGTTGATGGAGGAGCATCCGCAGATATAATGTATGAACACTGTTTCAAATGACTGCGACCTGAGATACGAAGTCAGTTAAGCCCGGTCAGGACGTCGTTGACTGGTTTTACAGGAGAAAAGATATGGCCCATGGGGCAAATACGCCTACTAGTCAAAGTTGGCAATAAGGAACTCTCCACGACAGCCTGTATGACTTTTATGGTGATTAAATCCCCTTCGCTATACAATGGCATTATTGGAAGACCAAGGATTTCAGCCATACGCGCAGTACAGTCTACAGCACATGGGATGCTCAAATTCTCGGTGGAGGGAGGCATCGTTACTCTCTACAATACCACCGTACCACCTGGAGAATGTAACACAATTACATGTGAGGCGACACATTCGAGCAGTAGCTACTAAAGTGCCAAACCTGAGGGTTGCAATTCATCCTGATTACCCAGAGCAAGAAATATCGATCGGGGGATCACTATCTGATAACGGCAGGGCAGCTGTGTACGCACTCTTGCAAAAGAACCTAGATATATTTGCATGGGAACCAAAGCACATGACATGTGTACCACGCTCGATTACAAAACACAAGTTGAGAATCCAAGAAGGATACTCCCAAGTACGATAGAAGAAGCACGGCCAGGCTCCAGAGCGCGCACAAGCAATTCTGGCAGAAGTACATAAACTTGTGCATGCAGGTATCATGCGAGAAGTCTATTACCATGACTGGCTTTCCAACCCAGTGATGGTCAAGAAGAGCGACGATAGTTGGGGATGTGCATGGACTTCACGGATCTCAACAAAGAATGTCCACAAGACTGCTACCCACTACCAAAGATAGACTGGAAGATAGAATCTTTGTGTGGATGAAGAAAAAATGGCTAAAGGATACCACCAAATCCAGATGGCTAAAGAAGATGAAGAAAAAATGGCCTTCCATACAAGCCAAGGTGTCTATTGTTATACTAAGATGCCCTTTGGCTTGAAGAATGCAGGTGCCACCTACCATCGATTGGTGGACAACGCATTTGAAAAGCAGGTGGGCCGCAACCTAGAGGTTTATGTTGATGACCTTGTCATAAAAAGCCATACGGAGGACGAATTGGTGCGCGACATTGAGGAAACATTTAAGACACTAAAAAAGATCAACATGAAGCTAAATCCCAAGAAACGACTTTTGGCGCTCTGTAAGGCATGTTCCTCGGATATTTGATAGAGCCCGATGGCATCAAACCGTGTCGAGAAAAAGCGTCGCCATCCAACTTCCTTCACCACGCGTTGAAAGAAGTCCAATCTCTAAACGGAAACCGGCGGTTTGAATAGATTCTTGTCCAAATCGCCAGACAAGTCACTCCTCTCTTCAAAACACTCAAGAAGTGTACAAAAAGGGAGATTTTCTACGACTACGGAAGCGGAAGAAGCTTTTATACAGCTTAAACAACACTTAGCGGCGCTCCCAACGCTAGTCGAGCCCCGCCCGGGGAAGAATTAATTATGTACTTATCTGCGACTAATGGGCGATCGTGTGCTCTTGACGATGTGATTCAAGACAAACACCGGTAGACTTAGTAAGCAAAGCGCTCAAGAAAATGGAGGTTAACTATAGCGCAATGGAGAAGTTAGTCTTGGCATTAGTATTTGCCGACAAACGGCTGCGCAGGTACTTCCAGGCGCATCCAATAGTGGTGATCACAGATCAACCTATCAAGCAAATCATCTCCAAACCCGACGCATCGGGACAACTACAGAAGTGGAGCGTGTTGCTAGGTGAGCATAACATCTCCTACAGACCACGTACTACGGTCAAGGGGCAGATACTAGCAGACTTCATCATCGAAAAACCAGACACTGATGAGGCACCTTCACAAAGCAAGGTGGAACTGCAAGAACCATGGATCCTATTTACGAATGGATCTTCACGCGTGGACGGGTCAGGTGCATGCCTTATCCTCACGAGTCCAGAAGGAATGGAATTCACTTACGCACTGCGTTTTGAATTCACAGCTACGAACAATGAGGCAGAGTATGAAGCCTTGATTGCTGGATTACGCATTGCAGCTCGAATGGGCATACGCAACCTAGAAGCAACTGTGGATTCCCGTTTAGTAGCCAACCATGTGTTGGGCGAGTACATAGCTAAAGAGGAAAACATGATTCAATACCTCGACAAGACCAAGTCCCTAATCCAGGGCTTTGATAGGTTTACCATCAAAAAAGTTCCTAGAGGGGAAAATAGAAAGGCGGATGCACTGAGCAAGATTGCATCCACAAGCTTTGCGCACCTGTCAAAACAAGTATTGGTGGAAACCTTGAAGAGCAAGTCCATCTCGGAGATGGAGATATCCACGGTGATAGAGGAACAAGGTCCTACATGGATGACCCCAATTGTCGACTTTATAAGCAAGGGCGTATTGCCCCAAGAGCAGAAGGACGCCCGACGAGTACGGTGCACATCACAGAGGTTCGAACTTCGGGATGGTATACTATATCGGCGTTCATTTATACAACCATGGATTCGATGTGTCGGACCCCTTCAAGCAGATTACGTACTCCAAGAGATCCACGCTAGTTCATGTAGTATGTACTCAGGACCACGGTCCGTTGTGGCGCGCGCTTTACGGTCAGGATACTATTGTCCTACGATGCACCGTAACGCGCGAGACTTAATAAGAAAGTGTGGCGACTGCCAAGTTCACAGACCTATTCCACGCCAACCACAACAGGAGCTAACACCTATTACGTCACCGTGGCCATTCTATAAATGGGGTATTGACATTGCAGGCCCCTTCCCTGTTGCAGCAGGGGGGTTGAAATTCCTTATAGTAGCTATAGACTATTTCACTAAATGGATTGAGGCAAAGGCGGTCGCGAGAATCACAGGTAACCAGGTAAAACGATTTGTTTGGGAGAATATCGTATGCCGCGGATTACAGGGAAATCATCTCGGACAATGGAAAACAATTATGTGACAACCTTTCAAGGAATGGTGCGAAATCGAATATTGCACAACACTTGCGTCGCTAAACACCCACAAACCAATGGTTTGGTCGGCGTGCAAATCGTAGTCTAGGTGAAGGAATTAAGGCACGCTTAGACAAACACAAAGGAAGGTGGGTAGAAAATTATCGCATGTTTTGTGGGCGCATCGCACTTCAATCAAAATTAGCATAGGAGACACTCCTTTTCTCTTGTCTATAGGACGAGCGGTCATACCGGCCGAAATGGGATGCCAACTATTCGCCTTGCCGGTTAATGTTACAACCAATGACGATGAACGGCGTATTGACTTGGACCTGTTGGAAGAAAGGCGCGAACGCACTGCCATATGTGAGGCAAGAGCAAAGTCAAAAATGAAGGGATACTACGATGCTAAAGTTCGAAGCGTCTCATTTAGACCAGGTGACTTCGTATATTGCGCCAATGATGCAAGCCACGCAGAAGATACAGGAAAACTTGGACCGAAGTGGGAAGGACCTTATGAGGTCATTGAAGCATTAGGAAAAGGCGCGTACAAACTGCGTGACATGGAGGGTCGAGAGCTACCACGCACATGGAACATCTGCAATCTCAAACGATGTTATCTCTAGGAACAGCTACGGCCCAGCGCACAGATAATCCCGCTCTTTAGTATAGTGCTCAATAAATATCCGTGTATCTACATTCTGTTTTACTTAGGCAAATGTCTTTTTTCTCTTTACAAAAACTTGCAAGTATTAATAAAACATCGCGGTGTCTAGCTAACTCCGCGACACATTTCAATTTATTATTTACATAATATTTATGTTTCAACATTGTTGTTATATTGTGCCTACATGGCGTGCATGCACTTACTAAACCCACGATGGTGCAAAGGATGAGTAAACCTACTAAATAACTCGTTGAGTAAGAGGGTTGCAAACCCATCAACATTGGATCATGCATCCTTGTTAAACACCTTATTTTCAAGACGTTGGAATAAGTTCAATGCGCATTCCATGATGGATGCGCAACAATGCATACTGTGCGCATTTAACAAACTAGGAATCAAGACTCTTGTCTCCTTGATATGATATTTACAGTACACTGCATATCACACCATACATGATTATGATAAAAGTACTTAGACATTATGTTTCAAGTATGATAGGTCATGACTTTCATACATGATTATGGACTTCATATATTATTCGCACTTATGTAACAGTTTGATACTTAGACAACAAGTACGTTTTTTTGCAAAGACAGATAACTGAGTACAAACATTATAAGTCGTAACCACATTAACACGCATTCAACAAAAGGAACATTTTATTAAGGACCACGAGCTCTTACAAAAGGATATTTACAAAGAAGATATAACCTACATACTATTACAATTCCTAAGAGATGAGCTCTCCACATGGCTTGCAGCGTCCCCAGCCTCTTTTAGCTTCTTCAACAAATCAGAATCTTGGCGTGATACCGTGGCAACACTAACAGGTACCCCGTCAAATCTAGGAAGATGCGCTGCGCCGAGACCACACATAATGGCCTTTCCCTTAACACCCTTCTTCTTTGCAAGCCTCGTAGGATGAGCTTCAAAAGAATTTCCATATCAAGTGTGAAAGGGTTCAAGATGTCGCGGGGGCGAGCAAAAATAGGCACCTGCAGTTGTGACTCATCAGGCTTCAAAAAGTAGTCCGGCTGTGCCTCTACACCATCAGCACGGTGGCGAGCCAAAGTCAACCCCTCCATAATCAAGCCTATGGGATAGTCCTGGTCACGCTCCAATTGGGCAATATGAGGAAGCTCTAATATCTTCATCTTTTCCATTGCTGCAACGAGATCATCATAAGCATGATCATTATAACCAGGTACCTGGGCGGCAGGCACTTTCAGAAGGCCACCCTCGTGAAGTTCCTCTATAGCCTCAGGCTTGCCACGCGCCAGCGCGCATTGAACAACACCCCCGAAGGTGTCGGCTACCTCCCGGGACTCCAAAGTAGTGAGCGCAGCAAGGCGCAAACCGTGGCTAATGAGCCACCTGCGCTCGAGAATGGAGGAAACAAGGCGGGATCTGACTCCTCGTTATACTCAATCGAGCTTCGCAGCTTCATCTCCCTGCTCCTTCAAGATTCCATCCACACTTCACGAAACTTTCCCAACGAGAGAAGTGCTCATCCTTCCCTTCTCCAAATGATTAATGACCCGGGCGCAGAAGCCTTGTACCTTCCAACGCTGCACGCTCTGGCTCACTTGGGTCAACAACGCCATCTTTTCCTCAACAAGCTTCGGGAATAAGGCTCGCCGCCTCTACCTCGGCTGGCACTAGCCAAACGTGCCTCTAGCAACGCAATCTGCTCATCCTTCGCGCCTCGCTACTCTCCCCAACATACCTCGACTTTAGTCACAAGAACCAATGAAGCCTGGTGCGCAGCAGCCAAACTAAGCTCCTCAACAAGTTGGTCCATCGGCACATCTCCAGCTGCCAATGGATCGGCGCTTTGGCTCTCGGGAATAGGAGGGTCAGTGCGCATGGGACTTGCCTTGGGTGGTGACTCCCCAGATTGCTCAGACGTCAACCTAATGGCTTGAATACTACACACAAAGAGAAATGAATTAATAACACAACCAGAAAATGAGATAAGCGATTTGGCGACGATACTTACTTGGGGGGAGCAGTCTCATTTGAGCGGGGGAGGGCGAAGCATCGTCTGATGACGACTCCACGTCAAGAATGACAGGACGTTTTTTCCTGGATGAGCTTGCGCCATCACCACCAAGCGCTCTCTTGCGCTTTAGCCCTTGGGTTAACTCCTCTGTCTCTACATCGAGGTCTTCCATGCTCTCCGCCACATCTATATGTGACGGCTCCACTAAAGGGGAAGGTACCCTAGGGCTGGGCACGCTTTGTAGAGGAGTCGCCTCCAGCACAACGGGTGAGCCACCCGCCTGATCCTCCAGAACCATCTCCATGGTGCGCCCCGCAGTCGCTTCCAGAATAGGGACTTCCTCCTCTCTCAAAGGGCGCACCCCTACAGTAACCTGGCACGGCTTCGCCAAATTCATAATGCTGAATAGATCCATCTATGCGCAACAAGAAACAAACAACAAACAAGTTATGTAAAGTACAAATGTGAAAAGAAAGGCTCACATTAATAAAGCAAAGGAGTACGGAGGACGAGCACCCACCCTGGTCGTCTGTATCTAAGAGGGTTGGCACCTCATCAGGACGAGCACCCCCCTCCCCCCGCTCAAATGAGACTGCTCCCCCCAAGTAAGTATTGTCGCCAAATCGCTTATCTCATTTTCTAGTTGTGTTATTAATTCATTTCTCTTTGCGTGCAGTATTGAATCCATTCGGTTGATGTCTGAGCAATCTGGGGAGTCACCACCCAAGGCAAGTCCCATGTGCACTGACCCTCCTATTCCCGAGAGCCAAAGCGCCGATCTATTGGCAGCTGGGGATGTGCCGATGGACCAACTTGTTGAGGAGCTTAGTTTGGCTGTTGCGCACCAGGCTTCATTGGTTGCGCAGCTAAAGTCGAGGTATGTTGGGGAGAGTAGCCAGAGCGCGCAGAAGGATGAACAGATTGCGTTGCTAGAGGCACGTTTGGCTAGTGCCCAGCCGAGGTAGGCGGCGAGCTCTTATTCCCATAAGCTTGCCGAGGAAAAGATGTCGTTCTTGACCCAAGTAAGCCGTGATCGTTCCCGTTGGAAGAGTACAAGGCTTCTTGCGTCTGGTCATTAATCATTTGGAGAAGGGAAGGATGAGCACTTCTCTCGGTTGGGAAGTTTCAAGTCGTGGATGGAATGTCAAGAAGGCGGAGATGAAGTCATGAAGCTCAAGATTGAGTATGACGAGGAGCTGTATCCCTAGCTTGTTTCCTCCATTGCTGAGCGCAGGTGGCTCATTAGCCACGGTTTGCGCCTTGCTGCGCTCACTACTTTGGAGTCCCGGGAGGTAGCCGACACCTTCGGGGGTGTTGTTCAATGCGCGCAGGCGCGTGGCAAGGCTGAGGCGATAGAGGAACTTCACGAGAGTGGCCTTCTGAAAGTGCCTGCCGCCCAGGTGCCTGGTTATAATGATCACGCTTATGATGATCTCGTTGCTACAATGGAAAAGATGAAGATATTAGAGCTTCCTCATATTGCCCAACTGGAGCGTGACTAGGACTATCCCATAAGCTTGATTATGGAGGGGTTGACTTTGGCTCGCCACCGTGCTGATGGTGTAGAGGCACAGCCGGACTACTTTTTGAAGCCTGATGAGTCACAGCTGCAGGTGCCTATTTTTGCTTGCCCCCGCAACATCTTGAACCCTTTCGCATTTGAGAAGGAAATTCCTTTGAAGGAATCCTTAGAAGCTCATGCTACGAGGCTTGTAAAGAAGAAGGGTGTTAAGGGAAAGGCCATTCTATGTGGTCTCGGCGCAACACATCTTTTTAGATCTGACGGGGTACCTGTTAGTGTTGCCACTGTATCACGCCAAGATTCTGATTTGTTGAAGAAGCTAAAAGAGGCTGGGGACGCTGCAAGCCATGTGGAGAGCTCATCTCTTAGGCATTGTAATAGTATGTAGGTTATATCTTCTTTGTAAATATTCTTTTGTAAGAACTCGTGGTCCTTAATAAAATGTTCCTTTTGTTGAATGCGTGTTAATGTGGTTGCGACTTATAATTTTTGTACTCAGTTATCTGTCTTTGCATAAAAACGTACTTGTTGTCAAAGTATCAAACTGTTACATAAGTGCGAATAATATATGAACTCCATAATCATGTATGAAAGTCATGACCTATCATACTTGAAAAATAATGTCTAAGTACTTTTATCATAATCGTGTATGGTGTGATATGTAGCGTACTGTAAATATCATATCAAGGAGTCAAGAGTCTTGATTCCTAGTTTGTTAAACGCGCACAATATGCATTGTTGCGCATCCATCGTGGAATGCGCATTGAACTTATTCCAACATCTTGAAAATAAGGTGTTTAACAAGGATGCATGATCCAATGTTGATGGGTTTGCAACCCTCTTACTCAACGAGTTATTTTGTAGGTTTACTCATCCTTTGCACCATCGTGGGTTTAGTAAGTGCATGCACGCCATGTAAGCACAATATAACAACAATGTTGAAACATAAATATTATGTAAATGATAAATTGAAATGTGTCGCGGAGTTAGCTAGACACCGCAACGTTTTATTAATACTTGCAAGTTTTTGTAAAGAGAAAAAAGACATTTGCCTAAGTAAAACAGAATGTAAATACAAGGATATTTATTGAGCACTATACTAAAGTGCGGGAGTATCCGTGCGCTGGGCCGTAGCTGTTCCTAGAGATAACATCGTTTGAGATTGCAGATGTTCCATGTGCGTGGTAGCTCTTGACCCTCCATGTCACGCAGCTTGTACGCGCCTTTTCCTAATGCTTCAATGACCTCATAAGGTCCTTCCCACTTCGGTCCAAGTTTTCTTGTATCTTCTGCGTGGCTCGCATCATTGGCGCGATATACGCAGTCGCCTGGTCTGAATGAGACGCTTCGAACTTTAGCATCGTAGTATCCCTTCATTTTTGACTTTGCTCTTGCCTCACATATGGCTGCGCGTTCGCGCCTTTCTTCCAACAGGTCCAATTCAATACGCCATTCATCGTCATTGGCTGTAACATTAACTTCGGCAGTGCGAATAGTTGGCATCCCAATTTCGGCTAGTATGACTGCTTCTGTCCCATAGACAAGAGAAAAGGGAGTGTCTCCCGTGCTAATTTTGATTGAAGTGCGGTGCGCCCACAAAGCATGCTATAATTCCTCTACCCACCTTCCTTTGTGTTTTTCTAAGCGTGCCTTAATTCCTTCACCTAGACTACGATTTGCATGCCCGACCAAACCATTGGTTTGTGGGTGTTTAACTGACGCGAAGTGTTGTGCAATATTCAGTTTCTCACACCATTCCTTAAAAGGGTTGTCATAGAATTGTTTTCCATTGTCCGAGATGATTTCCCGTGTAATCCGGGCGGCATCGATATTCTCCCAAACAAATCGTTTTACCTGGTTACCTGTGATTGTCGTGACCGCCTTTGCCTCAATCCATTTAGTGAAATAGTCTATAGCCATTATAAGGAATTTCAATCCCCCTGCTGCAATAGGGAAGGGGCCTGCAATGTCAATACCCCATTTATATAATGGCCACGGCGACGTAATAGGTGTTAGCTCCTGTTGTGGTTGGCGTGGAATAGGTCTGTGAACTTGGCAGTCACCACACTTTCTTATTAAGTCCCGCGCGTTACGGTACATCGTAGACCAATAGTATCCTGACCGTAAAGTGCGCGCCACAATGGACCGTGGTCCTGAGTGCATACTACATGAACCAACATAGATCTCTCGGAGTACGTAATCTGCTTGAAGGGGTCCGACACATCGAAGCCATGGTTGTAGAAATGAACGCCGATATAGTATACCGTCCCAAAGTTCGAACCTCTGTGATGTGCGCCGTACTCGTCGGGCGTCCTTCTGCTCTTGGGGCAATACGCCCTTGCTTATAAACTCGACAATTAGGGTCATCCATGTAGGACCTTGTTCCTCTATAACCGTGGATATCTCTATCTCCAAGATGGACTTGCTCTTCAAGGTTTCCACCAATACTTGTTTTGACAGGTGCACAAAGCTTGTGGATGCAATCTTGCTCAGTGCATCTGCCTTTCTGTTTTCCCCTCTAGGAACTTGTTTGATGGTAAACCTGTCAAAGCCTTGGATTAGGGACTTGGTCTTGTCGAGGTATTGAATCATGTTTTCCTCTTTAGCCACATTCTCGCCCAACACATGGTTGGCTACTAAATGGGAATCCACATTTGCTTCTAGGTTGCGTATGCCCATTCGAGCTGCAATGCATAATCCAGCAATCAGGGCTTCATACTCTGCCTCGTTGTTCGTGGCTATGAATTCAAAACGCAGTGCGTAAGTGAATTCCATTCCTTCGGACTCGTGATGATAAGGCTCGCACGACCCGTCGCGCATGAAGATCCATCGTAAATAGGATCCATGGTTCTTGCGGTTCCACCTTGCTTTGTGAAGGTGCCTCGTCAGTGTCCGGTTTTTCGATGATGAAGTCTGCTAGTATCTGCCCCTTGACCGTAGTACGTGGTTTGTAGGAGATGTTATGCTCACCTAGCAACACGCACCACTTCTATAGTCGTCCCGATGCGTCGGGTTTGGAGATGATTTGCTTGATAGGTTGATCTGTGATTACCGCTATTGGATGCGCCTGGAAGTACCTGCCCAGCCGTTTGGCGGCAAATACTAATGCCAAGACTAAATTCTCCATTGCGCTATAGTTAACCTCCGTTTTCTTGAGCGCTTTGCTTACAAAGTATACCGGTGTTTGTACTGAATCCCTGTCTGTCAGTAGCACCGCGCTAACTGCTCCATTAGTCGCAAATAAGTACATAATTAATTCTTCCGCTGGGCGGGGTGCGACTAGCGTTGGGAGCGCTGCTAAGTGCTGTTTAAGTTGTATGAAAGCTTCTTCTGCTTCCATAGTCCAACGAAAGTCTCCCTTTTTTGTACACTTCTTGAGTGTTTTGAAGAGAGGAGTGACTTGTCTCACGATTGGACAAGAATCTATTCAAACCGCCGGTTTGCGTTTAGAAATTGGACTTCTTTCAACGTCGTGGTGAAGGAAGTTGGATGACAGCCTTCGTTTTTTCTGGACACGGTTTGATGCCATCGGGCTCTATCAAATATCCGAGGAACATGCCTTCTCTAGCGCCAAAAGTGCATTTCTTGGGATTTAGCTTCATGTTGATCTTTTTTAGTGTCTTAAATGTTTCCTCAATGTCGCGCACCAATTCGTCCTCCGTATGGCTTTTTATGACAAGGTCATCAACATAAACCTCTAGGTTGCGGCCCACCTGCTTTTCAAATGCGTTGTCCACCAATCGCTGGTAGGTGGCACCTGCATTCTTCAAACCAAAGGGCATCTTAGTATAACAATAGACGCCTTGGCTTGTATGGAAGGCCGTTTTTTCTTCATCTTCTTTAGCCATCTGGATTTGGTGGTATCCTTTGTATGCGTCCAAGAAACATTTAAGTGGGTATCCACATAAATATTCTATCTTCCAGTCTATCTCTGGTAGTGGGTAGCAGTCTTGGTTGGAAAGCCAATCATGGTAATAGACTTCTCGCATGATACCTGCATCCACAAGTTTATGTATACGCGAAATAGCTTCGTGCGCTTTAGAGCTGGCGGCGCTTCTTACGTCGTCTTGGGGTATCCTTGTCGGATTCTCAACTTGTGTTCTGTAATCGAGCGTGGTACACCGGTCATGTGCTTTGGTTCCCATGCAAAGATATCCAGGTTCTTTTGTAAGAGTGCGCACATAGCTGCCCTGCCGTTATCAGATAGCGATCCCCTGATCGATATTTCTTGCTCTGGGTAAACAGGATGAATTGCAACCCTCAGGTTTAGCACTTTAGTTGCGCGCTGTTCTAGAATGTGTGCTGTCTCACATGTAATTGTGTTACATTCTCCAAGTGGTACGGTGGTATTGTAGAGAGTAACAATGCCTCCCTCCACCGAGAATTTGAGCATCCCATGTCTTTGTAGATGGTGCTCACGTATGGTGAAATCCTCGGTCTTCAATAATGCCATTGTATGGCGAAGGGGATTTGATCACCATAAAAGTCATCCAGGCTGTCGTGGAGTGTTCCTTATTGCCAACTTTGACTAGTAGGAGTATTTGCCCCATGGGCCATATCTTTTCTCCTGTAAAACTAGTCAATGACGTCTTGACCGGGCTTAACTGACTTTGTATCTCTGGTCGCAGTCATTTGAAACAGTGTTCATACATTATATCTGCGGATGCTCCTCCATCAACATACATGCGGTGGATATCGTGACCCCTGCGTTAATTTCAATGGTGGCGGTTCTACCATCGCGTTGTCCGCGACCAAGGTGGGAAAGAGATTTCGCTTCCACGGAAAAATTTTACGATCTTACGCCTAGTCATTTGGTGCCATGATTGTATCATGTAGATGGTATCAGCCTTATCTTTAGGTGCTTCTTTCTTGTTCCCAGTCTTTTGCGTATCTTTCCCTTCCTTGATGTTCTTAACTAAATGGTTCAATCTGCCTTCTTTAACTAGCTTATCAATTAGTTGGTGCAACTGGACACACTCATTGTGGTGTGGCCCTTCTGTCTATGATAGTCGCAGTATCCGTTCCCCACACGCCGATCTTCTAGGGTGCGCATTGGTGGGGGCCTCGGGAAGTTCGCGCCTTCCATTGCGAATATCTCCTTTGGAGTCTTGGTTAGCGGGGTATACTTGTCGTTATCTCGTCCGCTCCCCTGGCCGCGGTAGTTCTTGTTGCAGTTGCTACTTTGGTCAATGGATTGTCCTGTTCTTGTGACCTATAATTTGGGTAGCCTTTCTTGATGTCCACCACGGCAGCTTCTCCTTGGATAAAGGACCTTGTATGCTTCATAAGTTCATCAGAGGTTTGGGGGACCTTGTCGTTCAGCCTTTTGATGAGTTCTGGGTTATTGATCCCGTTCATGAACCCTGAGATCTTAAGTATTTCGGGACATGCCTTGACATGTATGCATTCATCTTTGTAGCGCTCCACATAAGCGCTTGTAGATTCCCACGCTGCTTTTACCTCGCAAGTTCGACGGGGTTTTGGCGCACTTCTTCCTTTGAGTGAAGTTCGGCGAAACGCCTTCCGCAATTCTTCAAAGCCATCAATGCTTCTGCGGAAGCTTCTTGAACCGCCGCGATTGCCCACTAATGTTGAATTGAACATGTGGCACCACACGAGTTGTGGCCAATTTTCGATGGTAGCGGTGATTCAAAAATTTTAGGTGATCGTCCGGATCACTGTTCCATCGTAGGTTTTCACATTGGTGGGCATGCGCCTTATCTTGTCTTCTGAGAAATCGCTAATGCACCGAGTGAACGCATCCACCTTTTGGGGGCGCCAGGGAAGGGACATATCTTCCTCCTCTTGGTCGTGATATCTTCTCCTGGACTTCCAGTGTCCTGTTTCGCTGTCCTCGTTGTCCGAGGAATCACCAGAGGATGAGCCTCCCCTATTTCGGCGCTTGCGCCGACTGTCCTCGGAATCCAAGCCTGAATGGCTTTCACTTGGGGAGTGCCGTCGTCCAAGTCTGTCATGGACCCTGCGGCTACCAAGCCTAGCGTGAACATTGGTACACCGTCCGTCCTCTTCGTGTTCTTCCAGATACTGCAGTCAGCTGCTTCATCCCGCGCCTTTCCCTCTGATACTGCAGGTCAGCTGCTTCCTCCCAATCTTGGTAAACACTGGGGGTTGGCGGCTATCCTTCCCGCGCCTTTCCCTCTGATGACGTGATGGGGATGCCTCATACTTTGTGTCGAAATTTAGTCGGGCTTGCTGGCTCTGACTCGACCTCTTTTTCACCTCCTCTTGCATGAGGGAAGCCAAGGTTTCGTAGTTTTGAGACACGAAGTCACTTGGCGCTTGATGACGTATAGTCCGCATTTGGGTCACGAACCCGACCAATGACCGCTACTAGCGAGCCCAGTACGACTGGGCTAACCCGGTAACGGTTTGGGCTCACGAAGGCCCAAACCCGAAGTTATTTACGGCTTGGGATATCAGATATCTCTTATTTTTGGAGATATGTATCCAAGGACCGACTTAGGCGGGATACGCCGAAGGTTGGGGAACACGAAACCAATAAAGATTTCGTGTGTATATAAAGGGCATCCAAGCCTCATTAAAAGGTACGATCTAAAACCCTAACTCTCCACTAAACCTTAAAACCGATTACTTACTCTCACGCCTGAGGATAATCGTGGGAGACAATCCTACGGTAAGCCTAACGGTGTTTTCTATTTTCTTAGTGCGCAGGTCTCAAGCATTAAGATCCAATTGATACGGGAACCGGAGTCCAAACAAGGAATGCCCAACTTTTGTATCAACAAGTGGCACCATCCGTGGGACCAATCACTAAGAACTAGAATGACGAAGCAAGGAAACCTAAGTCAGGGATCGCATGTGACCTACAAGGGAAGAAGCAGCAAAGCGATCAGCCTCTAAGCAAGCCTCTGGAACAAAAGTATAAATTAGAAAATGCGATGGTTTATATTATATTTGATACAAAAGTTTTAAGTTTGAAACGGAAACGTATTCACCCCCCCCCCTCTATGTTTTCACAATTGGTATTAGACCGGGTTGGCTCTAGTTTTTAAAAACAAATGGTTTTCAAAACGAGTAAGGTCCTTGTATCAAATTTTTGGTGAAGTCAAGCATAATATGAAAAGTTTTTTGTTGTTTCTTTTTATCTTTGAAGTTTTGTTGTTATATATATTGTTAATCAAGCTTGAATAAAGATTAAAATGGGTAATATAACTTCACTAAAAAGTCTACAAAGTTAAACCATTTAAATCGGGTCAAAACATGCATTTTTGTAAATTTGTGTCGATCCATGATCCCTTTGTTATCAAAGGCGGATCCCTTTGGAAGGGTCCGCGGATCCGTGGTACGTAAGAGCTTTTGTCTAAATTTCAAAAATTCATAACTAATTAACCGTAAGTCCGTAGAAGTCGTGCCACCTATCGTTTTAAAGCTATTTGAATCTACTTTCAGTTAAAAATGATTTCATAAATTTATTCAAAACAAAATTTTAGAGAATCATTGATTTATAATAGAAAGTCATTTTTCGGTCATAACTTTTGCACAAACTTTTGATCTAATTGGAGACGGATGTTTTCTTTTTTGAATAACAATGTGTCCTATTTTGAAATTAAGGTTTTGATCATATTTATAAATATAAAAGAAACTAATCAAGCTTAGTATACATGTTTATATTTAACACAAAGCGATGAAAAAAACTTTCGTTTGCTTTGCTAAATGATTAATTGTCTTACCTTACATTACTTAATTATTTGCTTATCTCAAATAGTTTTTGTGCTTGTTTGTTTGAATAACACATGTGGTTTCCTCACCTTTCTATTCATTCTATTGTTTGTTGATTTAGTAATATTTTATTAATCAATGTGCTATTTGAAGGAGTGTTTGGGACATCATCTAGGTGTGTCGAAAATGTTAGTTTAAATACTTAGATAAGTCATATAAGTTGAAAAATGCTTAAAACATGTAATATACTAAATGGCTTCTAGTTGAGTTTGTCATGTGTACAACATAAATGTTTTATGTGCTTATATGATTTCTTGATTTCATATTTTCTTGTGTCGTTTTCTAAAAACAACAAGAATGTACATCGGATCATAACCTACACTTGTGTTGATGATGTACTCTCCTGTTTTCCTTTTAATGATCGCTTTCCAAGCTTCATAGTAGGATTGAAAACTTGATTATTTCATCCGATATACTCAAGTGAATTATTGTGCAACGCAAATATAATTGCTCATATCCGAAAATCCAAACTCGAGCTTTCCAACAACATATGTTGAACTAGCTCATCCAACCATTTTTGTTCACCATATGGACAACTTTTAACCTTTTTTAAACATGACACCTTCGTCACCTTAGTTGTTTCAAGCATAATATTAATAAAAACGAAGCAAAGTGTCATCATTGTTACTCTTCGATAGGCGATTGTAGGAATATAAAATTTCCTAACTTGAGAATGAATACTGGAGAACTTATTGCACTAGAAACTCAATTTGACCTAACGGTTGAATTGCTTCCTTGATAGAAGTTAGGTATGTGGAATCGCCTGTAAAAATGGTCGTGTTTAGCCGTAATTGAGTACCACTAGTAGTAGTCTCATATTCATTCTCTCACTTGTGAAATTTATACTCCTATGTTTTCCTAAAGTAAGTTTACAATGGAAATACTTTGCAGTGTCTTAGGATTACTAATCAAACAAGTTATAAAATTAAAATTTCTTTTAAGTTAATCACAACCACTTGCCTCATCAAGCGCTTATCTTGCTTTGATCGAGAAGAGCTACAAGACTTCATGGACGAAGCTCATTGCATGCTAATCACCATCCGTAATGACTATACATAGTTCATTGCTTCCGTTGACCAAAAACACTTACTCTTCTAAACACAATTCCTTCATCTCCACAAATAACAACTCCACCTTTTGGATCTAAAGATAGGCTAGATTGTCCTAAACTAGCACCTCATAACTTTTTCTATACACATACCTTGCATGTCATTGTTAGTGTAAATGATTTACTAATCTAGACCGTAAATTTGTTTTAGGCTTCTTGAATAGTGCTTGTTAAGTTTGCTAAACCTTTGTGTTATTTGTGAGCTCAATCTCATTTGATTGCCTATATGTTATTTCTACATGCTCCCGTGTTAAGCTTAACTTGTATATATGTATACTTGCTGTAGAAATCATTAGTTTCAAAGTTAGAAACATAGAGCAACATTTTGCAACTATTCTGTTGAGAAAATCTGTCTCAGACACCGGATCCCTTAGATATAACTAGACGGATCCCTCAAGTGAAGGATCCGTGGGATCCGGGTGGACAGAAGTTCCTTTTTAGCCTCCTTGCATCAATCCAACCTTACAAACCTTATTGTACTAGTTAAACATGCTACATTAGGATCACATTCAAAGTATTTTTGATTTATCATTACTTCAAAACTCATCATCTTTCCGCTACAATGTTCACACATTGTTCCTCTCAACCCTAAACACCTAGTTTGATATTTCTTTCAATTTTAGCAAATTGATTTTAGTCATCTTTAACTTAAAATGCTCCAAAAACTAGTTTTTCATTTCTTATGATTTTTAAGAAATTTTCTAAATTTTCCTTTAACCACCATCTAGTTCCCATAACCATTCACCATCCTCAAAACACTTAGTGTCATCCATGATCACTCATTTGTGTTTTTAAAACTCATTTTCCCCACAAAAGCCATCATTGACAAATCTCACTCATTAGTCTTGACCACTTAGGTCTCATGCCATGTAAGACACTTAATAGACTGGGTAACTTAGGATAGGTAGGTGCTCGACCTTGATAGAATCCAATCACCTCCTTTTCACCTCATCTATTAGCCGGATCCCTAGACTAAAGCTAGCCGGATCCCTCTAGTGAGGGAACCAGTGGAACCGGGGAACAGAAGGTACATTATCTCTTTAGATAATCATTTCAAATTTCTTTTTTCCACTCAAGCACTTGTTCAACACTTAGGATTATCACTTTCTTATATGTTTATAAATGAGTTGCATTTATTTATTTACGTGTTCTTTCTTTTCTTTTCATGATATTATGTGAACAATTTTTCCATTTGTATAAATGTTTTCCTTTTGTAGTAACTCTTTTGGATTCTTGTAGGATGACAATGGTCGATTTCATCATCAAGTCAAGTTGTGCTCATTCGTACATTTTTTTATTTCTAATCTTGCATCATCCCAACCATCTTCCTCCACTTTTGTCACTAGTCACAAAGTCATCATGTCTACCACCTCTATTGAGTCATCAACCGAGTCAACAAAAAGAGTCACCTTTATACCTTTCATCACGATCCCTTGCTACTCTTGAGTCACTTTATTACCTAGTAAAACTTGACCTCTCATCACCTCTACCACAACTTCCATACCTCTAAGTTATAATGATGATTTCTATCATTATCATCGTGTCAAACATCTACTTCATGAACTACGTGATGAAGTATGTTTCATGTTCTACCACATCCTACTTGTGTCAACCACAACCTCAAACCACAAGCTACTTGTGTCAACCACATTCTACAAGTGTCTCACTACCACTAAAATTCATGGTCACTCAACCATCCTCCACAAACATCTATGTTGTCAAAAGCCAAGTGAATTTCGTAATGAAATGCGTCTCATCCCCAAAAACATTTATTTTCTTACCTTGAGCAACCTTACAACCTCTAAACCAACCACCATGATGCAACTAGTAGGATTATTCTCTTTTTGACACTAATCCTTTCTTTGTAGATTCATATATATACACTTTGATGTGTATGGGATTCTCGTCTATATATGGACAAAATTTTACACTAATTTTTTTTGTAGGTTCACTCATATACATAGGTTTGTATATGGCACACTTGTCTTCGGACGAGGTTTACTTATTTTTTTTGTAGGTTCTTCTTGACGCTCTCGAGCTAGGGGGAGCTTCCGTCGAGCATTTACAAAGTGTATCATATAACTCGTCCAACGAGGAATACATTTTTTCCTTAATTTTTTGTTTTGTGGATTTTCAAAACACTAGGAGCACTTGACGTCCTCAATAAAAGGGAGCTTTCGTCAAAGCAAAAATATTGCAAATTTTGCAATACTTTCGTCTTAGATTCCTAAAATACTTGACACCCTTAACAAGGGGGAGCAACCGTCAAGGGGGAGCATGCACACATTCATTCTTCAAAATTCCTTTAGGTTTCAACAAAAGGGAGATTTCTTTCTCATCATACATTTTTCTTTTTCATTCCTTACACTGACCTTGATGTAGGTTAAGCCTCAAAAATTTGATCCATTGAGCCGTTGTGTGATTCTCTAGGTTCCTCTAGAAGACGTGCAAGCTCAAGGTCATGAGTTGCTAAGCTTCGTCATCATCAAGACCACTGAAGTGAATCTTGTTGATAATTCTTCTCTTCCTCCATTAGTGTTTTGTGTTGAAGGTATTGGCGTGGTGTGGCAATTGGAGCAATAAGGTGTTTTTTTTAATTTAACTTCACTAGGGATGATGAAAACTCAACATTCTTGGGAGAAATTAAGTTTAAACTCCAAGGACACACCCTTTTTGTTTCGACAAAAGGGGGAGAAGAGTGTAAACGGAGAAGGTAATGTATAGGAAGTACGGACACAAGTAACTTTGACATTTTACCTATCTATTACGTTTACATATATTTTGTCATCATCAAAAAGGGGGAGATTGTTAGTGCAAATATTACGATATTTAATCAGTCTCGTTTGTTTTGTTGATGACAAACATGTAACTTGTAATACATAACGTAAAATGTATAATTTACTTGTAATTATATTTTGTCTCAACATACTCTTAACCCCTCTCGACGACTTAAGTCCTTGTATGCTACAACACATGTTCGTACATGTTTGTTATGTTGCGTTATGATCAAACCCCTAACAAACCATTAAACATGTTTAGTTAAATAGTTTATATAAAACACTTAAGTACTTACATACATAAACAAAAGTAAATGTGTTGGGTAAAACCCATGACCCATGACCCATAACCCAATGTCTAGATACATTGTACCTTGGTGGGCACTCAAGTCCATGACCCATAACCCATGATCTATGACCCATAACCCATGGGTAAATAGAAGCGTCCCACGGATCCCCTCAAATTGTCGACGGATCCCTTGGAATTATAAGGGCCGGATCCCTCCATAAGGGATCCTTGGGTCAGAAACTTAGTTTGGTCTTTTTGCCTATAAATAGCAAGCCACTTCTTACCACTTTTACACACCTTTGCACAAAGTTTCTCTCCACCATTTCTAGCATATTTAGATCATTAGGAAACATGTAAACCACCCTCATATCATATGATCATAATGCTTCTAACTTTCATTTTTTGTAAGCATATTCCCGTAGTGATCCTCCAAAGCAAGCCTAGAGATCTTGCATCCTTACCTACTGAAGTGATCACCCATCACAAGCATACAAGCACATGAAGATCTTCTACAACAAGCTTGGGAAACTTGTCATCTTCATTCATAGAAGACCAACTACATCATGCTTTGTGTTCTTGATGTTTGGTTTAGGATTTCATATCCATTAGACACATTGTCTTGGATATTGTCTAGTATCATATTCTTGTATTTATAGCTAGATTAGATGGTTTATGTGTTTGTGCCATAAAACACAAGGTTTGTTATGTTGGGCCACAAAACATAACGGGTGTCATAGATGTGTCGTGTTGGTCGGGTAATGGTTCCTCCTTTGTAATGGAATTCGATATCTAGCCATGTATCGGATAAAGTGTAGGCGATGTTGTGATAGGTTTGGTTCTACCTCGTGGAAGAACTCGGTTTTTAGCTTAGTACTGGAAAAAGTGTAAGTGACGTTGTGATAGGTTTGGTTTTACCTCGTGGAAGAACTCGGTATTTAGCTTAGTACCAGAAAAAGTGTAAGCGACATTGTGTAAGGTTTTCTCTGCCAAGAATGGAGTTTGTTGATCTAATGAAGTAATTGTCGAGTAGGTGAGTCGGGGAGTGGAGTAGGGCGAAGAGAAGCTTCCTGACCGAACTACTATAAATCCTCGTGTTGGTTTGTCTATCCTTTTACTTCTCGCTTTACTTTTATTTTTGCTTTATATTGTTTATTGTCTATGTTGGATCGATGTACTCTAACCAAACTAACTTAAATAGCTTGTTTAAGGTTTAATAACCTCGGTTAAATCCTAAGTTATTAACAATGAAAACACTGAGCAAACTCAATTAAGTATGCGGAATTTACTTAACAAAGCTAAGAAGAATAACTTTAACTTTAAACGAATTTATTAATAACTCTAACTCTGCTTATTATGTAGACTCTTTAACAACTCTAATAATATCAAACTTCTCTAAAACTCTAATAATGTCACGTACATCTAATGCCAATCTAGGGGTCCTTTTATAGGCTCAAGGTTAACCCTAAACGGTTTACAATTCTTATCCTTGTACGTTAAGTAAACAATACTTAGAAAGTTCTAGATAAACATAACTTTCTATCTTTAATCAATTACAACCGACTTTAATCTTTGCAGTACTTTGATGAATAAGCGAGACTTTGACTTTAGCAAGATGCTTTGACTTCTTGCGATTTTTATCTTTCTGCGATGCTTTGTTAATCTTGATGATTTTGATCTTACGTATCCCAACAATCCTCCCCTAACTTGAATTCTACTTGCTTGGCTTCAAGTTTTTTGTGAATTTATCTTTAACATCTTTATCTTCAAAGAGGAATTGTGACTTTATCTTCAGATTTTATCTTTGTAGATTCTCTGCTTATATCATCATCAAAGTAGTCTTTATCTCAGTAATTCTTTTCAACATCAAACAACAATCTTAGTTCTTTTACGCAACATTCAAAGAAGCTCCATCTTTTCAAAGAACATAAGACAATGTGTACATTTAATTCGAGTTGAAGTTTGGTCTATTCTCATCACTTCTAGGTGTGTAAACTCACGTGAGAGGTGAATCATTGAAAATTTAATGGATTTGAGTTCTCTTTACCAAAGCCATTAACTCGGAGTAGCCAAATGTTTTGATGTGTAAGATCATGGTACATCGATAACCATATGATTTTAGCAAATCATCAACTATCAATAGATTTGATTTGTCTTTACCAAAAGTCGCCCTTTTGGACTAGTTAGTTCTTTCATCATGGTGAACTAATTACCATATAATGGTTTTTCCACAGCCTTTACCAGAAGCCATTTTCTTGTGGGCTAGCCAACTCTTTACATTACTAATATGGTGAGTTGATGACCATACAACTTATTAGCAAGTTGTTAACTAAAAACAGATTTGAAATATCTTTACCAGAGCCGTTTGCTCATGGATTAGCCAATCCTTTTGTAACCATGGTGGATTGATAACCTATTGATATTACCATCTCAAAAACCATTTATTTCTTTTAACCTTTGTTTCAAAACATTTATTACTTAACAAAGTTTTTCAAAAATAATGGCGGTTTAAAATCATAGCGATACTTTGATGAAAGTCTTGTTTGATCGCGATACTTTGAATAAAGTACTCATATATCAAAATTTTAATCAATTCATACCGTTATTCATCATCATCGACAATTGTAGTCCATCGATAAATAGCTTGATGACCGGACATGCTATTTCATTATCTTCTTCTACTTCCATTCCATGCTCCGGCATCCTCCTCATAAGTTACGGTGTAAGAGGATATCTTCTATCGCCTAACATGTGAATCATAATTCCATATTCTAACTCTAGAACATGTACTCCATTCTTCAAAGAATCTCCATTAACAATCTCCCAATTCTCTTGATTCTTCCAAATTTCGTGATGCTTTGTTCTTGATTTCCCATACAGGTTGTGAGATCTCCAAGCAATACTAAACCAACTCCTTCGATGGATTTTGTTCAAAGTAATCTCGCACCACATGATATAAATAAAATAAATCCACTCTATCTATGATGTGCAATAAATCCCATAGCCTGTTGAACACTCTGAAGCTTTCATCTTCTCTATGAAACATTAGATAACTTCCATCTTTTGATTCTACAACTTCAAAAGCAATACTTTGAGATTTGTTCATTTTCATCTCAGCATCATCTGTAGAATACTCAAAATCCACTATTCTTAAGTAATTCCTTAGTTCATCATTAGTATCAGATCGTAACTCAACTTTCTCTTTCTTTGATGACTGTATTTCTTCATTTTTTCTTTTTCTTTTTAAGCTCTTTTTGCTATCTTTTTCTTTCCAAGCAGCATCATCTTTATGATCTTTGATGCTTTCAACACTTTTCTTATAAGCTTCCCTAACAGCATCATACAATTCTTTCATCTCAAAATAATTAAACCTCTGCAATCCTTTATACCCCTGACTTTTTAAATAAGCCATCATTGCATTTCTTTCTTTAGCTCGATTTGGTCTTCTTGGCATAAAAGAAACAGAATAGGTGACTCTAATGGTTCATCGACTTGACATTCAATTCCTCTTGCAATTTCTTAGTCGCTTCTCTATTCGAGCTTCTTCAATTTCCTTAGCTTCTCTATCTTTAGCATTTAATTCCTCTTGAAACTTTCTAGCTGCTTCCTCATTCATAGCAACTTGAGCAGCTCTTATCTGTGCTAAAGTAGGTTTCTTTTTCTTCTTTGTCTCTACCAACTTGCCCTTACCTTTATCTTTTGGATCAATAATAGCTTGAGAAACTCTTGATTGTTCCTCTTCTTGCACTCCTGGAATACTAACACCCCTTGGCTATGATAAACCTTGCAACATTACAATAATGGTTTCATCATCACTTGCAGTATGTATAGGCTTGAGTGTATCAGCTTCCTTTTCCGGTATAACTTCTGAAGGACCAGCTTCTTCTTCATGTGAAATAGTTGAAGGACCAGCTTCCTCTTCAAAATCTAATACCCTTGGAGTAATCTATATCTTGTCTATAAGTTCCAGGAAAAGCAGTACTTTGATCAGCAGTACCTTGATCATCAGTACTTTGAACTTGAACATCAATAACTTGCTCCTCAGTACTTTGAATAACATGTTCTTCAGTTTCTTGTGGCTGAATATTTGTACCTTGAACTTTAGTTCTTTCTTGTTCTTGATACCTTGGTACATTCTCATAACAACATCTTCTTTCAAATTCTTTTCTTCTAAATTCCTCCCAATTGGAATGAAGATTGTTTTTGAACCTTTGGCGTTTTGTCTTCTTAAACGCCTTTGCTCATTCTTTTAGATTTGACCCATAGGCGATGATGTTGAACCAATGGCGGACAAAATTCTTGAGTCTTGAAACTTGAGCTTCAACTTCTTCTGTTTAGCTTGAGCATCGCTTGTTTTCTTCAATTTGACTAACTCCTTGTCGAACATAATTATCCAATGTCAAACCTTCGGGGTATAGTATGTGCATCATCTCCTTGAATTGGTAAATGTTCCTCCGGTTGAGAATCGAGAAGATTTTTAGGAGATGGAGAAGGTGAAACTGCAACATCATCTTGAACTTGAGTGCTTTGCGGCGAGACCTTGTGATGCGAGACCTTCTTGAGATGCAACACTCGAGAAGCGGTACCTTGAGCGGTACCTTGAGATGTAGCGGTACCTTGAGCGGTACCTTCTCTATCTTCATCTTCTGCGGCATCGGCTCGGCGGCTTGAACAACTTCCATCATAGAAGTAGTTAAGGAGTGTCCTTCCGATGAATAAATCACTCTTCCTAGCCATGAAAGTGAAAATCTTGGCTTGTTGTACCACAACAGGTAAAAGACTTGTAGGTTTAGGTACATCTGAAAGTTGTTTATTGAGAAATACTTGAATAAACCTTGGATACATCAACCATTTAGAACCATGAGTGATGTGTGAAAGCATTCCATCTAAAATTAGCCTTGAAAAATTGAAAACACGATCAGTAGCCAATCCTACTATAGCAGATGCTATGTTAGATCCAAATTGCTCCCATGATGTACTTTTAGCACTTATACAATGAAGCAACACAAGCACTAAAAACTTCCGGTGAGGATGTAATAAGGGTTTCACGAATGTTTGTTCGATTAAGGACCCTTCATAACCAATATGCCCAAAAGTATCCCAAATTAGTTGCTTATCAAAGCGAACATTATCAAGCATCATCAAACAATAAGTCTTCTCGAATAGAGGCTTGATAATCTTGACATTTCTTCCGGCAACCATAACATGAATATATTCTTCATCATTCTCCATATGAACCCTAGCGGTTTCCCAAAATTGTTGAATCCAGGGCTCAATAACATCGGTTCTACTAATAGCGCATAACTAATTGGCGATCGATAAGATAATCGATAATATCATGAAAGATAACATTCGCTTCAGTTTTGTCTAAATTCGCCACCATGTTGTGTTTGGAAGCAGATTACGACTCGCCATTGATGATTATAGGATCACGATGAAATAGAACGAATAATATAGGTGAAAGTGAGAGAAATATGGAAAAGATTAGGAGATATCAATATGAGAGGAAATTGGAAAGTAGTTATTTATAGGTGAGATTTGAAAATCACGACCGTAATAACTAAGTTACTGTTAGGATAGTTTTCCCCTCAATATGACCGTTGGAACAGTACTTTGATAAGACAAACAACACTTTCCACGTGTGCAGTACTTTCCAAGCAGTACTTTCATAAACCAAAAATGCAGTACTTTCCCAATATACTCTTAACAATACCAAACACTTATAAAACATGAACATCCTCCCCTCAAACAATGCATAGGACTATACTTATACTAAATAGTCCTCCCCTTAAATGTAGGTCAGTAATTAATCATGCCAATGCTTACCACCAGGTGATTGAATCTTGAAACATCAAAGCCTTTGGTGAGTAAGTCAGCTACATTATCATCCGTGTGAACCTTGACCACATTAACAAGCCTATGCTCATAACAATCTCTGATAAAGTGATGCCTAATCGGAATATGCTTGGTCTTGGAATGATAAACTGGATTCTTCACAATGCAAATAGTACTCTCATTATCAATATTTATAGAAGTATTCTTGAAATTGAACCCATAGTCCAAGAGTTGATTACGCATCCACAACACTTGTCCACAACGACTTGCAGCACCACATATTACCTTGAGAGAGGATGTTGTTGCAATTGTCTGTTCTTACATTGCCATGAGACTAATCTTCTTCCAAGATATTGGCATCCACCGTGGTTGATCTTCGTCATAATTGTCACTGCATAATCACTATCGAAAAAAGCTTCCAAGTGAAAAGGTGAATCCTTTGGATACCACAACCCTAACTTAGGTTGTTGTTTCAGATAACTAAAAATTCTCTTCACTGCATTCATATGAGAGATCTTTGGTGAGACTTGATATCTTGCACATAAACATACAGAAAACATAATATCAGGCCTAGATGCAGTGAGATACATAAGACAACCAATCATTGATCTGTATAACTTGACTTCAACAGGGTGTCCATCTTTATCTTTTCCCAATTAGTTGATAGACTTTATCGGTGTTGTTACTGGCTTCATAGCATCAAAGTTGAACTTCTTAAGTATGTCAGATACATACTTGTCTTGACTTATGAATATCCCTTCCTTTGACTGCTTAACTTGAAGTCCCAAAAAGAATGTTAGCTCACCCATTGAACTCATTTGAAATTCATTCTGCATCAGCTGCTCAAACTCCTTGACCATGGACTGTTTGGTAGCTCCAAATATGATATCATCTACATACACTTGAACTAACATGATATCCTTTTTGTCTCTCTTGATAAATAAAGTCTTGTCAATAGCTCCTCTTGTGTAACCATGTTGCAATAAGAAAGTAGAGAGCCTCTCATACCAAGCTCTAGGAGCTTGATGAAGACCATAAAGAGCTTTAACCACCTTGTAGACTTTGTTAGGATGTGTAGGATCTTCAAAACCAGGAGGTTGCTTAACATACACTTCCTCTGTAATCTTGCCATATAAAAAGGCACTCTTGACATCCATTTGATAAACCTGAAATCCCATATAAGATGCAAAAGCAAGAAAGATTCGAATTGCTTCAATCCTTGCTACAGGAGCAAACACTTCATCATAATCAACTCCTTCTTCCTGTCTGTAACCTTGTGCAACTAATCTTGCTTTGTTCTTGATGACATTCCCTCTTTCATCTCTCTTGACTCTGAACACCCATCTTGTACCAATTACCTTCTTACCATCAGGTAGATCACATAGTACCCAAACTTCTTGAAGTTTGAATTGTAGCAGTTCTTCTTGCATAGCTTCAACCCAACTCTCTTTAGTCAATGCTTAAGCAATATTCTTGGGTTCCTCTTGAGAGATAAAACAAGTAAACAGGCATGTTTGATGGTCCTTATGATTCATCCTATTTTGTTTATAGACAAAGCTAAGTAAAGCATTATGAGGTTTAGTAAAACTCTTAGCTTTGTGTCTTGTCATCACTCCGAGTAGAAGGACCAATGATTTGATCGATGGGATGATTCTTATGAATTCTTAAGTTTGGAGACTGTGGAACTCCATAAGTATCATCCAAATTAGTGAAATCAGCATCTTCATTGGAATCTGAGAAAATACCTTCAACTTCAAACTCATCATCAGTATCTTCTAAGTCAGGCATGGTAGGATCATCCAAATCATGCAAAGTGATGTCAATAGGTGCAGCAGTACTTTGGTCAAAAGTACTGTCCAAAGCACTGTGAGAGTATTCTGCAGTTTTGTTCTTTTTCTTTGCTTCTTCATATGCTCTTCTTTGGTCATCAGAATAAGAATGTGCTAAGACATCTTGAAGAAGCATCGATTTAGTTCATCTTGAATAGATTGATCCTCGTGAAACAATGAGGATTTTGGTGCATCGAACTCTTCTTTGGGTCCACGAAATTGGTTCTTCATCGGGAACAACATCGGGTCTAATATGAACTCCATAAACAACATCTTGTAAATCTTCTTCATTATATACGGGTTGATTTTCTTCTCTAACGGTACATAGTTCATAGAAGGAGTTAAAACTTCAAGATCAAACATCCAATCGGGACCTTTACCCTTCGATTGTCTTGATCTTCTAAAAATTCAACATGAAGACAATCTTGAACCTTCTTAGTGACTCATTGTATACTCTAAAGCCCTTCTTGTTGGTACAATAACCCAATAAATAACCTTCTTCCGACTTGCCATCAAACTTACCCAATGATCAATTGTATTCAAAATAGTAAGAGGGCATCCAAAAGGCTTCATAAATCGAATTTTGGGTTTGTTTCCATCAACAACTCATAAGGTGTCTTCATCGTGGCTTAGTAATCGATACTCATTAAGTACATAGCAAGCGGTGCTTACGACTTCAACCCGAAATTGAATAGGTAAAAGTGAATCGCTAGCATAGTTCTAGTTGCTTGATCAAAGTCCTATTCTTTTTCTCTGCAACACCATTCTGTTGTGGTGTTCTTGCAATACTGAACTCCCTCTTGATTCCTTTGTTTGCACAAATAAGCTTGTTCTTGAATTCAGTTTCATTGTCACATCGAATACCTCTAACCTTGAGTCTCAGTTGGTTTTCAAGTGCTATTATAAGAGCCTGAATAGCATCAAAAGTATCATCTTTAAATCCTAAGAAAAATACCCAACTGAATCTACTGCAATCATCTATCACAACCAAGCAATACTTTTTCTTGTTTAGGCTTGCAATTGCAACAGGTCCAAATAAATCCATATGTACTGACTCAATGGTTCTCTATGAGTCCTTTCCTCAAGCTTCTTGCAAGAAGCTTTATGTTGTTACCCTTCTTACATGCCAAAACAGAGTGATCATTCTTGTAAGTCTTTGAAGGTAAACCTCTAACTAAATTTCCTTTGACCGGTTTGTTGATATTCTTGAAATTCACATGGCCCAATCTTCTATGCCATTGATGTGCTTCTTGGATGTTGCTTTTGCCACCAAACATGTAGCTCTTCGGAAAAGTGAAGACTCTTCATATCCATCTTGTACACATCATTTGTTCTTGGTACTCTAAGTACTACCAAGCTATCATCAACAGATCTTGAACTCGGGGAAAGGATGAGACATTACGTGTCGATGAATAGCACAGGATGCTTTTATTACTGATTTGAGATCTTGACAATAAGTTGAATTTGAGTTCCTTCACATATCTAACATTCTCAAAACCTATGCTCCTTGTCTTGATGGTTCCTTTTCGATAATTCTTCCTCCACTGGGATCATTCCCAAATGCAACTCTTCCTCCACAAATAGATCTAAAATCGAATGAGAATCTCCTTGTCTCTGTCATACTTCGAGCAACCACTATCCACAATAAGATGATCTTTAAGCTCCTCTTACGGGTTGCCTGCACAAAGATTTAGAGAGTTAGTTTCTTTTAGGAACCCAAGCCATTCTTGACTTGTGTTCCCCTTGTGGAGTTACAAACTCAAATTCTTTGAGTATGTAATTCTCACTATTTTTAAAACATGATCCAAAATTATCTTTTGATTTTTAGCATGTGGATTTTCAAAACTCTCTTTACAAGTTCATTCTCTTTTCTTGTATCACAAAACATCGATTCACTTTTTGTTGAAAGTCTTGTTTGTCCTCAGTACTTTCTCTCTTAACCCATTCGGTTTTAACACTTGGTTCCTGTGATCTAGATCCTCTATGTGAATTGTAGTACCTTCTAGGTTGATAGTAATGAGATCTCCTAGGGTTCCTATTCCAAGCAGTGTTAGCAGTACCTTGTTTGAATTGAGCAGTAATTTGGGAAGGTACTGGTGGTTTAGAAAAAGGTCTTCTCTGGTGAGGGTACCTATGGTCTGGTGAGAAATTGCTGTGATTTACCCTATTGGAATTATTCCAAACTTGTTTGTTCTCTCTAGGTTTCTGGTTGGCAGACCTGTTCTTTGGAAACTTTCTAAGGTATTCTGAGTGATGTTCACAATCCTTAATTAAATGAGTAGGACTAAAGCACACAAAACATAGTTTTTGACCCATACTCCCAAAGTGACTTCTTCTATGTCTATGACCAAAACTATTTTGCCTTCTAGGTGAATGATTGAACCTGTTTTGACCAAAGTTATCCCAAAAAGGTTTAGCGATCTTGTTTTGAAAAGCTTTTCTGAAGGTCTTGCTTGTGAAGCGATACTTTGAGTTGAAGGTCTTGCTTGACTTTGAACATTGTTTTCAACAGTTTCTTTTGGGGTTTCAGACCTAGATTGACCAACTAGCTTTTTCCTAAACTCTAGATTGTCTACTCCAAAACGAGAAACATCAGGCCTAGGGGTTGATGAATTCCAGTGGGATGGGGGACTGAATGATAACCATTGTCTTTCTTATACTCAGGAGGTTTTTCACTAATTGAATCCTCATTACTAGATGTGTCTACATAATTAATGAGTTTATCATCACTAGTGGTTATATCCTCTAGGTCATCACTAGATTGATTCTCTTCTATGTTATCAAAGTTCATACCAAAACCTAAGCCAGTTCTAATGTAAGCTCTTCTCTGTTTTTGAACATAAGTAACATGTGACGCACTGATTCTTTCCGGGCATCAAACTTTGCTAACAAATCATCTCTTTCCTTAGTCAATTTCTCAATTTGACAATTTTACAATTTAGTTTCCATTCACTTAGTTTTAACGGTAATCCTGTTGTTCATACTTTTCATTGAAGCCATTTCATTATTTTCATGTGTTAATATTTTGGCTTCCATTGACTCTAAGGTTATTTGATAACCAGCTACCTCAGACCTAGCCCTAACACAATTATCTCTTTCAATCACATAACTGCCAAGTAATTTTTGATAAAAATCATGACAATTTGAGCATACCTCAGAGATAGGGGGTGAACTTGGTGAAGTAGCCACCATTGCAAGTAGAACAGGATCATCTTCACTCTCCAAGCTCCAATCAAATCCTCCTAGACAATCTCTGGATTCCAAAGCAGCATGTTCAGGTTCCTCATCAAAAGCAGTGCTCTAGTCCAATTCTTCCATTGAATCTTCAACTGCTTCTTCCATTTGCTACCATCTGATGGGTCATTGGTTCATCATCAAACTCTTCACTCCGATCAACCTCGATAAATTCTCTTGAGCAACCAAAGCCTTTGTTTGATAATAGGGTTTCTTTTAGCTCCAACTTTGGTTTCTCGGTCATCTGTTTGCTTGATACTTAGCAAACTTGCACTCCTTGCAAAGTGTCCGGTCTTTTGACAATTAAAGCATTCAATTTTGGATTTGTCAAAAGTGATTCCTGTTTTGGTTTGAAGTCAATGCTCTTTCTGTTTTCTTCATGTACTTCTTGATCCTTGTAGTGATCAATGCAACTTGCCACGATATCAATTTCTTCTAAAGCATCCTCTTCAATGGGAGAGATCTTCTTCATAAATTACGGTAAAGAAGCTTGATGTGCAAAGAAAGAGCATACAACTTCATCGAGTGCATGGGAGTAGTTGGTGGGGCTTCTTGAGCATAGGTGGGGGAGTGTACAAACAGTGCTTTGAGCCACAATGCTTTGAGTAGGAGAAGCAATACTTTTGGTGGAAATCGCCCCTCTTTCGGATGATAGAAAAGCAATCTTGTGAGATTTGGAATTGGTTTGACCATTCATCTCATGCTCATACACCTTGAGATGATTGTAGAGATCATCAAAGTCCATAACATCAAACCTGGTTGTCCTCTAATCATTGTAGCTATCACATGCCATGTTGATGGCGAGACTCATAAGAACTTGAGATTAGCATCTTCAACCGAAACTTGTGCTTTGTATAGCTCCAACATCTTTGAGAAGGTTCGAAATCATCATAAGCGACATCAAGATTTTCTCTTTCTCCAACGTGAATGTTTCAAACTCGCTTCAACAGTTTACATGCATCTTTGGAAGCATCATTACCTCCAAACCTTGTTTTGAGAGCAGCCCGAGTTGCTTAGCATCTTTAGCATCATGGAACTTGAGAAGATGACCATCGGAATGGCGAGACAAGAGAATATTGAGTGCCTTCTCTTGATTCCTTAATGTGGTTCTTGGTAAGACCGCCTTAGGTGCTTTAGGTTGTCCGGGAACATCAATGGTTTCGGAACTTCTTCATTACCATTGACAATTATATTCCACGATGGTTCGTCTGTAATTGCAATGTCTTGCCTCATCTTCATGCTCCATAGATCGTATTCGCCTTCTTGATGACGGGAATCCTCGGTGAGGTGATGGAAGGTGGTGGAGCAGAATCGATCGACATCTTTAGGTTTTAGGGTTTCTTCTTAGTCGAGTTTCCACACAAGCTCGATACCACTTGTTGGATCGATGTACTCTAACCAAACTAACTTAAATAGCTTGTTTAAGGTTTAATAACCTCGGATAAATCCTAAGTTATTAACAATGAAAACACCGAGCAAACTCAATTAAGTATCGAAATTTACTTAACAAAGCTAAGAAGAATAACTTTAACTTTAAACGATTTTATTAATAACTCTAACTCGCTTATTATGCGACTCTTTAACAACTCTAATAATATCGAACTTCTCTAAAACTCTAATAATGTCACGTACATCTAATGCCAATCTAGGGGTCCTTTTATAGGCTCAAGGATAACCCTAAACGGTTTACAATTCTTATCCTTGTACGTCAAGTAAACAATACTTAGAAAGTTCTAGATAAACATAACTTTCTATCTTTAATCAATTACAACCAAATTTAATCTTTGCAGTCTTTGATGAATAAGCAGTACTTTGACTTTAGCAGTACTTTGACTTCTTGCAGTACTTTATCTTTCTGCAGTACTTTGTTAATCTTCAGTACTTTGATCTTCTGTATCCCAACAGTCTATGTGGTTGATGTCTATATTTGTGATGCATACTTGGTCTTTCATAGAGTCATAAACTATATTCATCACTTTACATATTATGACACGCTTGATCAAGAAAAATAAACCGGACTAATAATGGTGAAACTTGATTTATAATGAACCATTAATCTTGCGAAATCTTATGTGATATTAAGGGGTTGGCCTTACATGCCGTAATGTGTTAAATGCATTCTCGCGTCAAGATTAGAAAATGCGATGGTTTAAACTATATTTGATACAAAAGTTTTAAGTTTGAAACGGAAACGTATTCAACCCCCCCCCCTCTAGGTTTTCACAATTGGCATCAGAGCGGGTTGGCTCTAGTTTTTAAAAACAAATGGTTTTCAAAACGAGTAAGGTCCTTGTATCAAATTTTTGATGAAGTCAAGCATAATATGAAAAGTGTTATGTTGTTTCTTTTTATCTTTGAAGTTTTGTTGTTAGATATATTGTTAATCAAGCTTGAATAAAGATTAAAATGGGTAATATAACTTCACTAAAAAGTCTACAAAGGTTAAATCATTTCGTCAGGTCAAAACATGCATTTTTTTAAATCTGTTTCAGATCCGCGGATCCCTTTGTTATCAAAGGGAGGATCCCTTTTGGAAGGGATCCGGCGGATCCGTGGTACAGAAGACAATTTTTGTCTAAATTTCAAAAATTCATAACTAATTAACCGTAAGTCCGTAGGAGTCGTGCCACCTATCGTTTTAAAGGTATTTGAGTCTACTTTCATTTAAAAATGATTTCATAAACTGATTCAAAACAAAAATTTACAGAATCCTTGATTTATAATAGAAAGCCATTTTTCGGTCATAACTTTTGCACAAACTTTTGATATAATTGGAGACGGATGTTTTCGTCTTTGAATAACAATGTGTCCTCTTTTGAAATTAAGGTTTTGATCATATTTATAAATATAAAAGAACTTTCGTTTGCTTTGCTAAATGATTAATTGTCTTACCTTGCATTACTTGATTATTTGCTTATCTCAAAGAGTTTCTGTGCTTGTTTGTTTGAATAACACATGTGGTTTTCTCACCTTGCTATTCATTCTGTTGTTTGTCGATTTAGTAATATTTTATTAATCAATGTGCTATTTGAAGGAGTGTTTGGGATAACATCTAGGTATGTCAAAAATGTTAGTTTAAATACTTAGATAAGTCATATAGGTTGAAAAATGCTTAAAACATGTAATATACTAAATGGCTTCTAGTTGAGTTTGTCATGTGTACAACATAAATGTTTTATGTGCTTATATGATTTCTTGATTTCATATTTTCTTGTGTCGTTTTCTAAAAACAACAAGAATGTACATCGGATCATAACCTACACTTGTGTTGATGATGTACTCTCCTGTTTTCCTTTTAATGATCGCTTTCCAGGCTTCATAGTAGGATTGACAACTTGATTATTTCATCTGATATACTCAAGTAAATTATTTTGCAACGCAAATATAATTGTTCATATCTGAAAATTCAAACTCGAGCTTTCCAACAACATATGTTGAACTAGCTCATCCAACCATTTTTGTTCACCATATGGACAACTTTTAACTTTTTTTTAAACATGACATCTTCGTCACCTTAGTTGTTTCAAGCATTATATTAATAAAAACGAAGCAAAGTATCATCATTGTTACTCTTCGATAGGCCATTGTAGGAATATAAAATATCCTAACTTGAGAATGAATACTGGAGAACTTATTGCACTAGAAACTCAATTTGACCTAACGGTTGAATTGCTTCCTTGATAGAAGTTGGGTATGTGTAATCGCCTGTAAAAATGGTCGTGTTTAGCCGTAATTGAGCACCACTAGTAATAGTCTCATATTCATTCTCTCAATTGAGAAATTTAAATTTTGCAATGGAAAATACTTTGCATTGTGTTAGGATTACTAATCAAACAAGTTATAAAATTAAATTTTCTTTTAAGTTAATCACAACCACTTGCCTCATCAAAAGATAATCTTGCTTTGATCGAGAAGAGCTACATGACTTCATGGACGAAGCTCATTGCATGCTAATCACCATCCGTAATGACTATACATAGTTCATTGCTTCCGTTGACCAAAAACACTTACTTTTCTAAACACAATTCCTTCATCTCCACAAATAACAACTCCACCTTTTAGATCTAAAGATAGTCTAGATTGTCCTAAACTAGCACCTCACCACTTTTTCTTGACACATACCTTGCATGTCATTGTTGGTGTAAATTGTTAATACAAATAATCCGTAAAAACCTTTATTTATATATTCCGATCTCTAATTTTTTGTCGATAACAAACGTAAAATCATTTTTATGAAACAAATAAAATACGTAAATGGTTTGAGCCAATAGTTTTCTAACACACTTACGTTTTCACATAAAAACACTAAAACAAGTATAAGTGATTTTATGATTTAATAATACATATGTACAACAACTAGTGTTTACATATTGTGCAAATATATACATAACTAGTATGTATTATAATAGGTAAAAACTACAACCCATGGAGCATATTCATAACCCATGGTATTGACCCATTTGACTAGATGCATTGCATCTATTAGATACATTGTCTCTAAGGAAATACCCATGGACCAACCCATGACCCATGACCCATAACCAAAAAACCCATGGGCAAAGAGGAGCGTCCCACGGATCCCTGAGATTACACTAGACGGATCCCATAAGGGAGGGATCTGTGGGATCCGTGGAACAGTAGTTGTTTTTCCTCTATAAATAGTGAGGCATTTCTTCCTTTTGGGTTGCCACTCCCACACATAATTTCTCCAAGTATTGTAACTCTCTAACCACTGATTCTAAGGGATCTTTCTATGTAGTTTGTCTTTTCTTTTTGTGTGATTCTCTAGGTTCCTCTTAAAGGCGAGATCACCACTTCTTTTTGTGTTGATACTTCTTTCTTCCTCCATAGAAGTGTTATGTCCAAGGCATTAGTAAAGGATGCCGAAAGAGTCAAGACGAAAGCATCAGTGAAAGGTGCTTAACGTCCGTGTCAAAAGCATTACTGAAGAATGCTAAAGGTGCCAAGATGAAGGCATTAGTGAAAGGTGCCAAGCGTTCGTGTCAAGGGAATTAGTGAAAGATGCCTAGGTGTAAAATCAAGTGGCATTAGTGAAGGATGCCAAGGTCGTATAATCGATGAGGTGCATCGTTATACAAATAGTGATAGTTTGTTTCCAAGGATGTTGATATCCTTGATAGTGTTATAATTAGGAGTGGGTCTCCTTTGGGGTTAGGTGTTGTGTAGTGTTGGGTAGTAGTTCCTCCATTGTAATGGAACTGGTACTTAACCTAGTACCGGATAAAGGGTAGGCGAAGTTGTGGTAGGTATGGTTCTCCTTGGTGAAAGAACCTGGTGCCTAGTACAGGAAAAAGAGTAGGCAATGTTGTGAAGGCTTCTCCACCATAAGGAGTTGGTGTCGTGTAGTGATTATGAACTCTCGAGTAGGTGACTCGGGGAGTGAAGTAGGGCAAGGAAGGTGTCGTTATATCCGAACCACTATAAATACTCGTGTCGTGTTTATGTGCTTCTTACGCTTTATCTTTCATTACACTTTTATATATCTATCTATCAAATGTCCAACATACATATCTAAATAGATTGACATAAGTCGATCTAAATATTTTAAAATGAAGTTTTCATTGGTAAAACTATTCACCCCCCCCTTCTAGTTTTCCACAATTGGCATCAGAGCTTCGTTACCAAGTTTCTTAGAGTATGCTGTACTTTAAAAACTTGATACGATCCGTGTATGTTTGAAAACTACAAAGAAGGATTCTTTAAGTCATGTTTTAAAAATCATTATAGGTTTTTAATGTTGGACAATGATAGAACGTTCTAATATTTTCCTTGTTAAGAATTCTCCATACTTGGATTTGGGCATACCAAAAAGATCATGAAGAAACTATCTAAATATTTCTTTTCATAAAAAGAATATTTATCATTGTTTTCCTCACACATGGATCTGGAGATTCTAAGAAGATCACAAAGAATTTTTCTAAATACTTCTTTCCTTAAAAAGAATATTTAACAAAGGTATGATCGTTAATAATTTACATTTTGCTATTATCATTAAAGTCTTAGTTGTATGATTAATCTTTATTAGTAATTAGTTAAGTAGTTATCTATATTAAAATCATCATCAAGAATAGTATTCCTCGATTGATTTATATAGACTACACTACAAATCTGTAATAATGATATCTCGGTTATTCGATAGCCTCAATCATTATTCATCACAAAAGGATTATTGACACTTCATCTATGTCAATGAATATCCATGTGAAATTTCTTATATTATGATAAAATGGGATTTTATCATAATCTTTGAAAAACCTCCCAAGAATTGTGACTAATTCATAAAAAGGGAATCCCGTCAAATAGGATTAGTATTAAACCGTGAAAACCCCAAACCATAAGTTATAGAGTTTAACCATCAAACTCTAGGCATTTTAGAACTCCCAAACCAAAGTTATCAAGGAATGCTTAAAATTTGAATTTTTGTTGTCATGCCGGATCCCTCGAGTTTGAACTAGCGGGATCCCTAATGAGAGGATCCGTGGGATCCGTGCAATGAAGACATCATAAGTTAGAAATGATCATTGTGGAAGTTCCACTACCACTTTCCCTTCAAAGACTCACGAACAAAAACCCAATTACTGTTCACAAGAGCAATTTGATAATTTCCTTCAAGCAAAACAATCTCTTGTGTAAGTATAATCTTCACTACATTGTTAATTTAATTCTTTTATTTCTAGGATTCCAATTTTTCATCTTTAGAAGTTGGGTTCAAATGGGTTTGTCATAATTTGTTACCACATTCTTTTCTAAGATAATCTACATCAAATAATTAACATTGTTAATAGAAATTAAACTCATTTCTTGAATTCAATAAAGATGAATTGAGCAAAATTGTGATCAAACCCTTTAGGTTACTATTCATAATTAACATCACATTATGGTTGTGTTGTATAGGAACAATCATGCCAAGTAACCGACAACAAGACTATCAAGATACCGCCCACTACATCCCAATGTACCATAGAAAGGATGGACTTAGCCTGGAAGATAGGAAAGCTTCAAGTTGCTCGAAAAGAGACTTTTTCATGAAGGTCGTGTAGTAGAACCATCATTTCTTGCCAACACCGACATCCGACAAGTTTTTGAGACCATTGGCTTTGATTGTTTATTGGACATAAACGAACAAATTTGCCCGGTGTCCGTACTCGAGTTCTACAAAACAATGAGGATTGTTAGAAATGATGACGGGACCATCTCTATTGTCTTCATCATAAATGAGCATGAGTACACCCTTTCGCTAGTGGAGTTTGGAAGAATACTACGGGTTCCATATCAAGGAGTTTGCATGTTTTCCAATGAGTGGCCTTTGGCGGAGATACACGATATGGTTGATCATCATGAAATCTACCACATGAGAATCCCGGAAGCAACCACAGTAAGGGATACCATGTTCATGCAAAGGGCATCCCCATCGAGGGTCACTAGAAATTCGAAAGTGATCTATAGGGATCCTTTCCAAATGGAGCTCTCCGATATGTACGCATTGTATATGAAATGAGAAGTTGTGGTGAGGGAGAATGTGTTGTGCTTAGGAGGGAACAAGGATCACCCCAATGCGTGCCTAAGTTTCATGACCTATTGCCTTGTGACCGATACTCGTTTCAACCTTGCATATTACATGATTAAGAGAATGGCGAGTGTAAAAAGCATGGACAAAATGGTGCTCCCGTACGCAATGCTCCTAACCCATCTTGCAAGGTTCTTCTTTCCTTTAGATCCTTCTCCGTACTCCTATGATCATAGTTTTGCAACAAATTTATGGTGTCATTGACCGAGGGTAGAACTACAAGGTTTATGGTGGAAGGAAAAAGACCTCACCCACCCACGGATTCCTCGGATGAACGGGAGAGGCAAAGAGAAGGTGAAGGTAGTAGCAACCCTCTCGGGAACACCGATCTCGACCCTTTAGATTACATCAATCAATTGCCGGACATTCCTAGCCCATCACAAGAATGGCAATAAACCAAAGGGATGTTCAAGTGCTTCGCCAACTTCTTGAAGAAAAAGAAGTAGAGATGGTGAGATGAAGAATGGAGGGGAGGGTGAAGACGGGGAGTGATGTGGAAGGAGATGAGGAAGTGAGGTAAGGTCATAGGACCTTAATTTGTGAGAACAATTTAAAACAATGGTTTGTAACATCTAAACAATACTTATGTAGAGTAGGATGTAGTATGTAGGTATTGCCACAACTTAGCATTGAACAATCTTAACTTAGGAACGTGTAGGATGAGATTTTACGACATCTTGAAATCATTCAAGTAGTCGTCGTCACTCATCTTTAGATACCTTTAGTCCCCCCATACTTGCTATGCGTTATACTTAATGTGTTCTTACATTTAGTCTTGGTAGAAACAACTAAGAGAAGCATTTGCTAAGAGTGCAAGAATTGCACATTTTAAAAGCCTTCGATCTGCGGTGGCGGATCGATATCATAACTAGCCGGATCCCCCCCAAGAGGGAACCGTGGGATCCGCAGAGACATTTATCAGATACAGATCACCATATATCCAAGTTATCCCCTTAATCACATCATGATGGTAAACATGATTCTTTAATACCACTAGAGACTTTCTCATGCACAATAGGTCTCATACTCACCCATAGGTAACTTAGGATCAAATTCAAAGTGCCTTTGATTTATCATACTCACCAATATCCACCATATTTCCTCTCTAACGCTCACACATTATTCCTCATACCTCAAAACATTTAGTTTGATATTTCTATCAATTTTAGCGAATTGATTTTAGTCATTCTTACCTCAAAATAGGCATAAAACTAGTTGTTTATTTTTCTTTATTTTTTAGGATTTGTTCAAATTTTTCTTGAGTCATCATCTGTTTTCTAAGACTAAGTATCATCATTTTCCCATGTCAAATCAAATGGTATCCCTCTCAAGCACTTAGTTAGACTTTCTAAAGTTCACTTTCCTACCTAAAACCATCATTAAACATCCTCACTCCTTATGGTTGAGCATTTAAGATATCCACCACTCAAGACATCAAAGGAAAGTCAAATCCTCAAGATTCATAGGTACTAGACCTTACAAAAAGCATAATCATTTCATCACATATATGTCTAAAAGACGGATCCCTGGCTTATAACCAGACGGATCCCTGGTGAGAGGGATCCGTGGGATCCGTGTCTACAGAAAGACCTTAATCAGCTTTTCTCTTCAAATTTTAGCCACCTTTGGTAATCTAAACACTTTTAGCCACCATTTAATGTTTTCCTAGAGCTGAACAATATCTCAACTGATCTTAGTGCATGCTTAATCCCCTTAGTGGTCATGAATTTAATTTCTTAATTCAAATTCATCCTTTATAAACCAAACACTCTTAAGGCTAAGTCATCACTCTTACCTAGTACTCAAAAATCAGTAGTTAGAAGCTCATATTGCATCCTCACCATCACCATGACTAAAGCACTTAGCAACAACTCTTCAACCAAAGGTTCATCCAAAAGGAATGGTTATATGATTCATGAGATTTCATCCACCGAATCATCTCCCGTAACAGATAATAATGCTAGATCCCACCTCAACAAACCCATTCAACAATTGCTAAGAAAACTACAAGAATTAGCATTAAACCTTTTGGGCTAGAAAAGGGTTCATCTAGCTCTAAACCAAACATAGTTAGCTATAGCAAGCCGTCTAAGCCTTCACTCATAGAGCATGGACTACACCCTTTCACCGAGCCTCTCTCTCACCCAAATCTCTATTCATTAGAGCATTCACCACCGAGAACTTCCCACTCACCAACTTTCTCGTTAAATAAGGAACCACCTACAACACCAACTAGTCCATCATTGGAAACAAGAAACTACCAAGGACTTGATCATATGGAGGAATTTCCATTACCACCACCCTCATTTTTAGTAGAACCTCATCCTACTTCTCTCAATGAAACTCCACCATAATTTATAGAGCCTCCTCAAGACATCCAATTTCCTCCGGTTCCCAATCAAGACAACAATTGCTCAAATTGTCTAATCACCCAAGGACTTGTTCAAGAAGTGTGAAATGAGTTGCATTTCATGTTTAATCATCTTCTTGAAAGATTGGATCAAATCAACAAGTCTACTCATCCATAGACTCAAGCACATTGTTGCTTCTTAAGCTTTTAGTCACTTATTAGTATTAGTAGAGTATGTATTACATGTCTAACTCATTCTCTTATTTTTAGAGATTTGTTGATTATCTCATATGTTTTATTGAATGATAGTTTATATGCCATATTGCTTTGAGTAAATGTGTGTTGCTTGAATACATATCTCACTTTGATGCTTACATTATTTGGTATATCACCATTGCTGAATTCTGTCATCAGACAGACGGATCCCTGTAATTTGCTTAGACGGATCCCTCCAAGGAGGGAACCGTGGGATCCGTGCAACAAAATACCAATTTTCTGCTAACTTGAGTCTTATTTGCAGGAAATTATGCACTATATACTTGTTTTCAAACCTTTGTTTTGTAGATTTTCAAAATACACAAGAAGACCTTAACATCATAAGCTAGGGGGAGCTTTGTGTCAAACTATACATTGCAAAACCATTTGCAATATAATCCTCATGTGGATTACATTTAGTTACATCCCATTGCAAAGTTGCAATCTTCAAGGGGGAGCGTTATCATCACTAAGACGAAACCACTTGAAAACTTAGTTGCAATGCATTAGCTTAATTGTTTCTATTTACTTGACGCCCTCACAAAGGGATGGACTCGTCAAGGGGGAGTTAAGACGAGAACTTTTCCGTCACTCGCTTTCTAGATTTTTTCCTCTTTTACATGTTTTTCTTAAAACATTGTGTTAGTTTCTTTTTGACGCTCTTTCTGTTTTGACAAAAAGGGGAGAAGAGAGTAAAAACTCCAATTCAAACTTTTACGAATTTTAGTGTTTCCTTAAAATAATTTTATGTTTTGTCATCAACAAAAAGGGAGAGATTGTTAATACAAATAAGCCGTAAAACGTTTATATATATTTTATGAGCTTCTAATGTTTTGTCGATAACAAACGTAAAATCCTTTTAAAGAAACAAATAAAATACGTAAATGGTTTGAGCCAATAGTTTTCTAACACACTTATGTTTTCACATAAAAACACTAAAACAAGTATAAGTGATTTTATGATTTAATAATACATATGTACAACAACTAGTGTTTACATATTGGGAAAATATATACATAACTAGTATGTATTATAATGGGTAAAAACAACAACCCATGGAGCATATTCATAACCCATGGTATTGACCCATTTGACTAGATGCATTGCATCTATTAGATACATTGTATCTAAGGAAATACCCATGGACCAACCCATAACCCATGACCCATGACCCGTAACCAAAAACCCATGGGCAAAGAGGCGTCCACGGATCCACGAGATTACACTAGACGGATCCCAAGGGAAGAATCAGGGATCCGTGGAACAATAGTTGTTTTCCTCTATAAATGGTGAGTCATTTCTTCCTTTTGGGTTGCCACTCCCACATACTTTCCCAAGTATTGCAACTCTCTAACCACCGATCCTAAGGGATCTTTCTACGTAGTTTGTCTTTTCTTTTTGTGTGATTCTCTAGGTTCCTCTTAAAGGCGAGATCACCACTTCTTGAAGTCTAGCAAGCTCAAGTCCATGAGTTGCCATGCTTCGTCATCATCAAGACTATTGTGGTTCTCTTGTTGATACTTCTTTCTTCCTCCATAGAAGTGTTGTGTCCAAGGCATTAGTGAAGGATGCCAAAGAGTCAAGACGAATGCATTAGTGAAAGGTGCTTAACGTCCGTGTCAAAAGCATTAGTGAAGAATGCTAAAGGAGTCAACACGAAGGCATTAGTGAAAGGTGCCAAGCGTTCGTGTCAAGGGCATTAGTGAAAGATGCATAGGATTCAATCAATGTGCATTAGTGAAGGATGCCAAGGTCATATAATCGATGAGGTGCATCGTTATAAAAATAATGATAGTTTGTTTCCAAGGATGTTGATATCCTTGATGGTGTTGTAATAAGGAGTGGATCTCCTTTGGGGTTAGGTGTTGTGTAGTGTTCGGTAGTAGTTCCTCCATTGTAATGGAACTCGGTTTTTAGCCTAGTACCAGATAAAGGGTAGGCGACGTTGTGGTAGGTGTGGTTCTCCTTGGTGAAAGAACCCGGTGGTTAGCCTAGTACCGGAAAAAGAGTAGGCGACGTTGTGAAGGCTTCTCCGCCATAAGGAGTTGGTGTCGTGTAGTGATTTTGGGTAAAGGGACTCTCGAGTAGGTGACTCGGGGAATGGAGTAGGGCAAGGAAGGTGTCCTTGTAGCCGAACCACTATAAATACTCGTGTCGTGGTTATATGCTTCTTACTCTTTATCTTTCATTACACTTTTATATATCTATCTATCAAATGTCCAACATACACATCTAAATAGATTGACATAAGTCGATCTAAATATTTTAAAATGAAGTTTTAATTGGTAAAACTATTCAACCCCTTCTAGTATTCCACATAAATGATTTACTAATCTAGACCGTAAATTTGTTTTGGGCTTCTTGAATAGTGTTTGTTAAGTTTGCTAAACCTTTGTGTTATTTGTGAGCTCAATCTCATTTGATTGCCTATATGTTATTTCTACATGCTCTCCTTGCTATGCTTAACTTGTATATATGTATACTTGCTGTAGAGATCATTAGTTTCAAAATTCGAAACATAGAGCAAAATTTTGCAACTATTATGTTGAGAAAATCATCTCGGGGCGGATCCCTTAGATATAACTAGGCGGATCCCTCAGTGAAGGATCCGTGGGATCCGGTGGATGAAGTTCCTTTTTAGCCTCCTTGAATCAATCCAACCTTCCAGACCTTATTGGACTAGTTAAACATGCTACATTAGGATCACTTAAACTTTCCTTAGGCTCAGTTGATCTCACATTTACTCATAAATGACTTAGGATCACATTCAAAGTATTTTTGATTTATCATTACTTCAAAACTCATCATCTTTCCGCTACAATGTTTACACATTGTTCCTTTCAACCCTAAACACCTATTTTGATATTTCTTTCAATTTTAACAAATTGATTTTAGTCATCTTTACCTTAAAATGCTCCAAAAACTAGTTTTTCATTTCTTATTATTTTTAAGAAATTTTCTAAATTTTCCTTTAACCACCATCTAGTTCCTATAACCATTCACCATCCTCAAAACACTTAGTGTCATCCATGATCACTCATTTGTGTTTTTAAAACTCAATTTTCACCACAAAAGCCATCATTGACAAATCTCACTCATTAGTCTTGACCACTTAGGTCTCATG
Source organism: Chrysanthemum lavandulifolium (assembly GCA_022545495.1). Classification (NCBI taxonomy): domain Eukaryota; kingdom Viridiplantae; phylum Streptophyta; class Magnoliopsida; order Asterales; family Asteraceae; genus Chrysanthemum; species Chrysanthemum lavandulifolium. The sequence goes on along the minus strand of JAHFWF010000091.1, from coordinate 172,299 downwards.
CCATGTAAGACACTTAATAGACTGAGTAACTTAAGATAGGTAGGTGCTAGACCTTGATAGAATCCAATCACCTCCTTTTCACCTCATCTGTTAGCCGGATCCTTAGACTAAAGCTAGCCGGATCCATCTAGTGAGGGAACCAGTGGAACCAGGGAACAGAAGGTACATTATCTCTTTAGATAATCATTTCAAATTTCCTTTTTCCACTCAAGCACTTGTTCAACACTTAGGATTATCAGCTTCTTATATGTTTATAAATGAGTTGCATTTTTATGATTATTTACGTGTTCTTTCTTTTCTTTTCATGATATTATGTGAACAATTTCTCCATTTGTATAAATGTTTTCCTTTTATACTAACTCTTTTGGATTCTTGTAGGATGACAATGGTCGATCTCATCATCAAGTCAAGTTGTGCTCATTCATACATTTTTTTATTTCTAATCTTGCATCATCCCAATCATCTTCCTCCACTTTTCTCACTAGTCACAAAGTCATCATGTCTACCACCTCTATTGAGTCATCAACCGAGTCAAAAAAAGAGTCACCTTGATACCTTTCATCACCATCCCTTGCTACTCTTAAGTCACTTTATTACCTAGTAAAACTTGACCTCTCATCACCTCTACCACAACTTCCATACCTCTAAGTCATAATGATGATTTTTATCATTATTATCATGTCAAACATCTAGTTCATGAACTACGTGATGAAGTATGTTTCATGTTCTACCACATCCTAGTTGTGTCAACCACAAGCTACTTGTGTCAACCACATTCTACAAGTGTCTCACTACCACTACAATTCATGGTCACTCAACCATCCTCCACAAACATCTATGTTGTCAAAAGCCAAGTAAATTTCGTAATGAAATGCGTCTCATCCCCAAATACATTTAATTTCTTACCTTGAGCAACCTTACAACCTCTAAACCAACCACGATGATGCAAGTAGTAGGATTATTCTCTTTTGTGACGCTAATCCTTTCTTTGTACGTTCATATATATACACTTTGATGTGTATGGGGTTCTCGTCTATATATGGATGAAATTTCACACTAATTTTGTTTTTGTAGGTTCACTCATATACATAGGTTTGTATATGGCACACTTGTCTTGGACGAGGTTTACTTATTTTTTAGGTTCTTCTTAGCGCCTCGAGCTGGGGAGCTTCAGTCGAGCATTTACAAAGTGCATCATATAACTCGTCCTCAATAAAGGGAGCTTCGTCAAAGCAAAAACATTGCAAATTTTGCAATACTTTTGTCTTAGCTTCCTAAAATACTTGACGCCCTTAACAAGGGGGAGCAACCGTCAAGGGGGAGCATGCACACATTCATTCTTCAAAATACCTTATGTTTCAACAAAAGGGAGATTTCTTTCTCATCATATATTTTTCTTTTTCATTCCTTAACACTAACCATGATGTAGGTTAAGCCTCAAAAATTTGATCCACTGAGCCGTTGGCAATAATGCTTATAATTCAAAGGATTTTTCTATGTATTTTTTTTCTTTGTGTGATTCTCTAGGTTCCTCTTAAAGGCGAGATCACTACCTCTTGAAGACATGCAAGCTCAAGGTAATGAGTTGCTAAGCTTCGTCATCATCAAGACCACTGAAGTGAATCTTGTTGATAATTCTTCTCTTCCTCCATTAGTGTTTCGTGTTGAAGGTATTGGCGTGGTGTGCCAATTGGAGCAATAAGGTGTTTTTTTTTTAATTTAACTTCACTAGGGATGATGAAAACTCGCCATTCTTGGGAGAAATTAAGTTTTAACTCCAAGGACACACCCTTTTTGTTTCGACAAAAGTGGGAGAAGAGTGTAAACGGAGAAGGTAATGTATAGGATGTACGGACACAAGTAACTTTGAAAATTTAACCTATCTATTACGTTTACATATATTTTGTCATCATTAAAAAGGAGGAGATTGTTAGTGCAAATATTACGAAATTTAATCTATACAGTCTCGTTTATTTTTTTGATGACAAACATGTAACTTGTAATACATAACGTAAAATGTATAAGTTACTTGTAATTATATTTTGTCTCAACATACTCTCAACACCTCTCGACGACTCAAGTCCTTGTATGCTACAACACAGGTTCGTACATGTTTGTTATGTTGCGTTATGATCAAACCCCTAACAAACCATTAAACATGTTTAGTTAAATAGTTTATATAAAACAATTAAGTATTTACATACATAAACAAAAGTAAATGTGTTGGGTAAAACCCATGACCCATGACCCAAGACCCATAACCCAATGTCTAGATACATTGTACCTTGGTGGGCACACAAGTCCATGACCCATAACCCCTGATCCATGACCCATAACCCATGGGTAAAGAGGAGCATCCCACGGATCCCTCAAATTGCCGACGGATCCCTTGGAATTACATGGGCCGGATCCCTTCATAAGGGATCCTTGGGTCAGAAACTTAGTTTGGTCTTTTTGCCTATAAATAACCAGCCACTTCTTACCATTTCTTCACGCCTTTGCACATAGTTTCTCTCCACCATTTCTAGCATATTTAGATCATTAGGAAACATGTAAACCACCCTCGTCTCATATGATCATAATGCTTCTAACTTTCATTTGTTGTAACATACTCCCGTAGTGATCCTCCAAAGCAAGCCTAGAGATCTTGCATCTTTACCTACTGAAGTGATCACCCATCACAAGCATACAAGCACATGAAGATCTTCTACAACAAGCTTGGTGCTCTTGATGTTTGGTTTAGGATTTCATATCCATTAGACACATTGTCTTGGATATTATCTAGTATCATATTCTTGTATCTATAACTAGATTAGATGATTTATGTGTTTGTGCCATAAAACACAAGGTTTGTTACGTTGAGCCACAAAATATAACGGGTTACATAGATGTGTCGTGTTGGTCGGGTAATGGTTCCTCCTTTGTAATGGAACCCGGTATCTAGCCTTGTACCGGATAAAGTGTAGGCGATGTTGTGATAGGTTTGGTTCTACCTCGTGGAAGAACTCGGTGTTTAGCTTAGTACCGAAAAAAGTGTAAGCGACATTGTGATAGGTTTGATTCTACCTCGTGGAAGAACTCGGTGTTTAGCTTAGTACCGGAAAAAGTGTAAGCGACGTTCTGCCAAGAATGGAGTTTGTTGATCTAGTGAAGTAACTCTCGAGTAGGTGAGTCGGGGAGTGGAGTAGGGCGAAGAGAAGCTTCGTGACCGAACCACTATAAATCCTCGTGTTGGTTGTCTATCCTTTTACTTATCGCTTTACTTTTATTTTTGCTTTATATTGTTTATTGTCTATGTGGTTGATATCTATGTTTGTGATGCATACTTGGTCTTTCATATAGTCATAAACTATATTTATCACTTTACATATTTTGACACGCTTGATCAAGAAAAATAAACCGGACTAATAATGGTACACGCTTGATCAAGGCATCATTTTATTAGAGATTGTAATGAGAAAAGGCTAATACAAATGGTAAAAATCCATACTGATTTCAATGTTGCTGATCTTCTCACCAAAGCTTTTGATGTGGGGAGGTTTCAGTATCTTGTAGTTAGTATTGGAATGATAAATCTCTAAATCTCAAATTTGTTTTGTAAAAGTGTGTAAAAGTTATGTACTGTTATTTGTTGGTCTTAGTATTGCTTGTTTTGTTCAAATCACTGCTTGTTTCTTTGTGTTTCCACTAACTATTTTGCAGATCAAAGGAAGTAAAACATCACCAGCAAGATTCAATGGACTTAAAAGCATAACATGGTTCTATTATTTATAAGATAAACTGCATAGAGAGATGCAAATGTTACAACCAAGGAGTACAGACTACCAGCAGAGTACATCAAAAGACAACATTATTTAACAACCATCTAAGGACACAAGCTTCACAAACTACACCAACACCACCTAAGGCTTCCTTGGAATGGCCCACTCTGGCATCTCCTTCTGAACTCTTGGTCCTCCAATAACATGCCAAACTTTAGGGCATGCAAGCCCTATCACCCTCTCTCTGATAGGAGGTGATGAAGAAGATGGACCCTCTGGTGGTGGAAGCAGTGCTTGCATAGGAGGAGCTTGTAGAGGTTCTGGTGGTGGTATTGAAGCAAGGGGAGGAACAACCAAGACTCTTGAAGAGGTCTCATCATCAGTGTCTTCATAAGGAGATACATAGCTAGGCAAAGAACTCAACTCGAGCTGGATCCTTTCTTGATTGCATTTTGTGGCCTTGGTTGAATGGAAGAAGGTCCGGCAAGTGAAGGTTTGTGCTCATGATTGTGTGGGATCTTTTCCTTGATGATTCTTCCCGATCAACCCTACGATGCAACTAAAGCATCCCAAACCTTTGTCGAAAAAGAGCTATTAGTGTTTGATGAGAGATCAACGAGGTTTGACTTGCTCATGGTGAATGGTTTTGAAGTGATTTTAGTAAGAAGGTTTATGGGTATGTGGAAATGTGAGTGGAATGTGAGTAATTTACTCTTTAATAAAGTTAAGTGAGATATAAGTTAGTAAATGTGTGGAAGGTATGAGTTGTTGAGGAGTAAATGAAGTCTTTGACTTTGGTGGTGGATTAATGACTTGAAGTTGACCATTTGACTAGGTGTTTAGTATTGTTCTAACCATTTGCCAAAGATAACTTTTGAAACCACTTCTTGTTATTCTAACCATCGCTAACCTTAACAATGTTTCAAGTGTTTGTCTTGTGTTTGTGATGTGCGGTATGAAGGAGCTTTTGTATAATTTGGAGCTTTTGGGTATTCTTTGTGCTTTTTTTTTTTTTTTTTTTAACAAAATGTGTGTGAATCTTTTGTAATCCTTCATACTAATGCTTGATATCACTATTTTTGGCTTATATTTGATTGTTGCAGTCTTAGTCAAAAGATTGGAGTGTGGTTGCTGTATCCACTGCTAGAATATTTCAAACCACTGCTAGTGGTTTTCAATCCACTGCTATTGTTTTGCTGACACTGGATACTTGAGGGGCTGTTTTGTAACTTTGATGATAACGTATTTATTCCCCCAAATCACTGCCAGATCATTTAATTGATCTTCACACACAACCTAACCAATCCCAACTGCTTAATTCACAATCCCACATCATATCCCATCACTAATCACAATGCCGTCTTTGTATTCCAAAACCCATAACCTAGTTGCATATTTGATCAAGAACAATCAATCAGAAGGCTTTCATGAGATGATTGATTTCCTTAACCACAGTCCAATCCACTTTGCATTAACCGTAGCACCCACAATCCTTAAAACATATGTACATCAATTTTGGTGGAATGCTGAGATACAAGAGAGAGATGGGTTAGCGATACTTAGGACTGTAGTGGATAAAAATGATATTTTGGTCAATGAGGATGTAATTAGAGGTGTCTTGGAGCTAGAGGATGCTGCTGGAGTAGTTTATCTTTCTAATGATGACATTTTTGAAAGTTTAGAAAGGTTAGGCTATAAAAGAAGGGGAGATAAAATTAAATTTCTTAAAGGTATGTTTTCCCCTCAGTGGAAGTTTTTTATCCATACTTTGTTGATGTGTGTGACTAATAAGACCACATGATTTGATGAGTTTCCTCCAAGATTGTGCTTGCCATTATCTGCGTTTACGAAGGAGGAATTCAATTGGTCTAGGATGATTTTGATGGATTTTGAAGAATATTAGGGAGAAGGGTAAGTATTACTTGTACCTAGGTTTGTTCCATCGATTGTGGATAGTTAGATTGCAGAACCTATTGGCCATCATAGGAAGTATGAGGTTCATCATATGCTTCCTAAAGTATTTGCACATGAGGCATCGAAATCCAAATTTCATAGGAAGAGTTACCCCATTGTTTCCTAATATGATACCTTTGCGGATGTTTACGAATTTGATGATGTACACGAATCACAACCTTCCCAACCCATGATGTTGAAATCCTTCTTGCTACATACGAAACCCTGGCTATCACAACTACACCCATTGCTATCACACAGAACCCATTCTGAACCCTTAACTTCAACTTCTGAACCCACTAATTTTGTTTACTAGGAGAAGGAGGAAGGGCACCAAGCTACCTCGGGCTGGTGTTAGTGGTGTAGCTGATGAGGCTGTCACAAGGAGTGGAGGTGACATGATTAGAAGGGCTTCCACTCTTGACTCGGGCTTAGATCTTTGGTCGAGGCGGTGGAATCATCCATAAGACCCAACCTTTGAAACTCCTAATGTGGAGAGTTCCTAGGAACTCAACACAAGTGGAGAATCCTAGCCAACCAATGGCTAATTTAGGGTGCATAGATGATCGGGCTAGGTATGATGCTATGTTTTCTTCACCCAAGGATTCACCTTTCGGAGCGGTTACAATGCTCGAAGTGATGAGGTAGTTTGGAACATAAAATGAATTGAAATCTGAGCAGTGCAGGATGACTTTTCCAATGCACCACCTCTCGGACCAGGTTGACACGGTCGAAGTAGGAGGATATCCTTGAACAATTGAATGATTTGACGGCTAAGTATACAAAAATGGAGGAATCTATCACTGGTCTTCAAGAGCTTGCAGTGTTTCAGGGTCGACATATCAGAACAGTGCAACATAGGGTGTCTATTTTAGAGAGAGTTAGGAGACTCGAGATTGTTGTTGTAAGGAAAGCTAGAAAGCAGGGCAAAAAGGCGAACATTTCTCAGGATGTGCATTTGGAGGATGTAACCAAACAGGGGAGTAGTGAGTGCATAGATTCAGGGGAGGCTGTGAACATGGATGATGATTTGGATAGTGGAGATCAAGGAGGTAATTATGTGGTGTCTGATAAGGATGGAAATGAAGCAGTGCTTGAAACTTTGAAGAATGTAGTAGAAGATAAAGAAAAGGAAGTGGTGCAGGCAACAACCACCGCTAGTGTTGCTGCAACCACGACTAGTTCAATTGAAACCACTGCTGCAACTTCATCTGAGGTAAACTTATTCACTGCTACTTTAAATACACCCACTACTGTAACAACCACATCTACCATAGTCACAACCCACTGTTATATCACCACCCAAATCTAAAGAAGTGGAGAAGGAGGCTGCTGGTACTCTACTTCATTTATGCAAAACTTCAACAAATCCTGCACCTACTATTGCACTGTTCTATTATTTCTTAAACCCCTTTGGACCTAAACCCTTAAGTAAAAGTTTGACAATTGGTGAGCCTTTGAAGACTAAGGTGGTTTTACCGGACATTGGAAAGGGAAAGGTATTGATGAGCTGAATTGATGTTTAAGAATAGGAAAGAAGCGATTGATTATGATGAAATGTTCTCAAAAGAATTGCAAGAAAATGAGGATCTTTGAAGCTCTAGCGACAAGAGAAAAGCAAAGAAAGAAGATGAAGAAGCTACTCGAAATTGATAGCGAGAATGGAATGATCAACAATTTGTTTTCAAGCCTCGAAATAATAAAAGCGAATATACTACTCAAGAATGGGCAATTTATTATCTATTAATAAGAGGGCTAAGGTGTTGGTGAAAGGGCAAGGAAGATAAGCCAAGAGAAAAGCAAGTCAAAGGAAGAAACCTCCTACAAAGAGTCAAATGAGAAATCAAATGATAAAGATTATCGGGAACATGGACATGTATATTAGTGAAGATTTAAGAAAGTGTACATATGAGAGGGTTTCAGAGATTTATCAGAGATGTATGAGAATAAATGAAGATTTCCTTCCTATGAACTCTGATAAAGAAGCTGAGTGGTTAAAGAATAAACAAAAGAGAAAAGCTGGAGTTCATGAGGAATATAGTTCTAAGAAGCAGAAGGTAGATGAGGAAATGGAGAAAGAAGAGAGAGTGAACCAATATCTTTTGGAGTGTGACAAACCTGAGACTATTGATCCTACTCCTATAAGAGCTATTCATTCTATTGAAGATCTACAGATCATCACAACAAATGAGAAAGAGATGATTGAAATTACAAGGGCTGATGGATGGAAGAGCACTTACTATAATTTTGGTCAATTGTTGTCTGGTTTGAAGGTGGTTGATCTTGAGCAACTATGGAAGATATTGGATTTCAGACATAGGAAGTATGGGCCAACTGGAGTATTAGCTAATTTTGTGTGGACTTCTATTAGGAATTTGTGTCAGCCTAACCCAGATGATGAATTTTGGACAAACTGTGAGGTGGTTGATTTGATGTTGTATCAATCTTGCAGAGTTCATGCTGTACAAACTACTAAATAGAAGTTCTTTATGTTCATTGATAAGGATTATCCATTATCAAAGAATGTTGCCAGGAAAATGCTTGAAGCTAAACTTGCTCCATGAGGACTAAGCCCACTAATCCTATGATTGATAAAGCTGTTTAAAAGATTGAGAAGATAAGCGGATCTACTGGGCTCTTTGGCAATAAAGGCAAAATCTCAAGGAAGGCGAAGAAGATGGTGATAGATCTAAAGTGTGGATTACTTATCGAATCGAAACGAAAAGGAAGTTTGAGAAGATTTTGAATTCGATAAGTGTTTGGATACATCCTCCAAGTAAGTTCGGGTTTAAAAGAAACGTGATGTTTTGTTGGTAAATATCAAGTTTAGGGAGGATTGTTGGGTGTTAGGTTCCAGAATGGAATTACTCTAAGTATGGAACCACTGTCGAGTAAATGAAACCACGACTAGATGAGTTGAATCCTTCTTGAGTTAAACCACATCTAGTAGTATTGTATAACCACGGCTAATGTATTGTAACCACTGCTAGTCTGTTTAGTCGGTTTAATATTTTGTATTAGATAAATATGGAAAAGATATTTATCTTGTAGGTTACGTATTGTATCTTGTAAAGGACTCCTTAGTCTATAAAAGGAGGTCTTAGGTTTAGATTAGATATACGTATGTTTTAATATATCTAAGGTCGATACACTTCAAGGTCAGTAAACCCTAAAACTATTCGTAGTATTCGTTATTAATATAATTGAGGTGTTTAGTGATTTTTGTTGTTCTTCTTCTTAAGGTTAAGCATTATATTCCGCGTAGTCTTTAGCAGGTTATTGTTAATTCAGTTTCTATAGAAGATCGTTTGCTCAACTGGGATTAAAATATTACGATATTTAATCTATACAGTCTCGTTTGTTTTGTTGATGACAAACATGTAACTTGTAATACATAACGTAAACTGTATATGTTACTTGTAATTATATTTTGTCTCAACATACTCTCAACCCCTCTCGACGACTCAAGTCCTTGTATGCTACAACACAGGTTCGTACATGTTTAACAAACCATTAAACATGTTTAGTTAAATAGTTTATATAAAACACTTAAGTACTTACATACATAAACAAAAGTAAATGTGTTGGGTAAAACCCATGACCCATGACCCAAGACCCATAACCCAATGTCTAGATACATTATACCTTGGTGAGCACTCAAGTGCATAACCCATAACCCGTGATCACGACCCATACCCTATGGGTAAATAGGGCGTCACGGATCCCTCAAATTGCCGACGGATCCTTTGGAATTACAAGGGCCCTCGAGAATGGATCATTGGGTCGAAACTTAGTTTGGTCTTTTGCCTATAAATAGAAAGCCACTTCTTACCATTTCTTTACACCTTTGCACATAGTTTCTCTCACCATTTCTAGCATATTTAGATCATTAGGAAACATGTAAACCACCCTCATCTCATATGATCATAATGCTTCTAACTTTCATTTGTTGTGAGCATACTCCCGTAGTGATCCTCCAAAGCAAGCCTAGAGATCTTGCATCCTTACCTACTAAAGTGATCACCCATCACAAGCATACAAGCACATGAAGATCTTCTACAAAAAGCTTGGGAAACATGTCATCTTCTTTCATAGAAGACCAACTACATCATGCTTTGTGTTCTTGATGTTTGGTTTAGGATTTCATATCCATTAGACACATTGTCTTGGATATTGACTAGTATCATATTCTTGTATCTATAACTAGATTAGATGGTTTATGTATTTGTGCCATAAAACACAAGGTTTGTCATAGATGTGTCGTGTTGGTCAGGTAATGGTTCCTCCTTTGTAATGGAACCCGGTATCTAGCCTTGTGCCGGATAAAGTGTAGGCGATGTTGTGATAGGTTTAGTTCTACCTCGTGGAAGAATTCGGTGTTTAACTTAGTACCGAAAAAGTGTAGCGATGTTGTGATAGGTATGGTTCTACCTCGTGGAAGAACTCGGTGTTTAGCTTAGTACGGAAAAAGTGTAAGCGGCGTTGTGTAAGGTTTTCTCCGCCAAGAATGGAGTTTGTTGATCTAGTGAAGTAACTCTCGAGTAGGTGACTCGGAGGTGGAGTAGGGCGAAGAGAAGCTTCGTGACGAACCACTATAAATCCTCGTGTTGGTTTGTCTATCCTTTTACTTATCGCTTTACTTTTATTTTTGTTTTATATTATTTATTGTCTATGTGGTTGATGTCTATGTTTGTGATGCATACTTGGTCTTTCATATAGTCATAAACTATATTTATCACTTTAAATATTATGACACGCTTGATCAAGAAAAATAAACCGGACTAATAATGGTGAAACTTGATTTATAATGAACCATTAATCTTGCGGAATCTTATGTGATATTAAGGGGTTGGCCTTACATGTCGTAATGCGTTAAATGCATTCTCGCGTCAAGATTAGACAATGCGATGGTTTATACTATATTTGATACAAAAGTTTTAAGTTTGAAACGGAAACGTATTCACCCCCCCCCCCTCTACGTTTTCACAATTGGTATTAGAGCGGGTTGGCTCTAGTTTTTAAAAACAAATGGTTTTCAAAACGAGTAAGGTCCTTGTATCAAATTTTTGGTGAAGTCAAGCATAATATGAAAAGTGTTTTGTTGTTTCTTTTTATCTTTGAAGTTTTGTTGTTATATATATTGTTAATCAAGCTTGAATAAAGACTAAAATGGGTAATATAACTTCACTAAAAAGTCTACAAAGGTTAAACCATTTCGTCGGGTCAAAACATGCATTTTTGTAAATCTGTGTCAGATCCGCAGATCCCTGGTACAGAAGACAGTTTTTGTCAAAATTTCAAAAATTCATAACTAATTAACCGTAAGTCCGTAGAAGTCGTGCCACCTATCGTTTTAAAGCTATTTGAATCTACTTTCATTTAAAAAGGATTTCATAAATTTATTCAAAACAAAAAGTTACAGAATCATTTATTTATAATAGAAAGTCATTTTTCGGTCATAACTTTTGCACAAACTTTTGATCTAACAATGTGTCCTCTTTTGAAATTAAGGTTTCGATCATATTTATAAATATAAAAGAAACTAATCAAGCTTGGTATACATGTTTATATTTAACACAAAGCGACGAAAAGAACTTTCGTTTGCTTTGCTAAATGATTAATTGTCTTACCTTGCATTACTTGATTATTTGCTTATCTCAAATAGTTTTGTGCTTCTTTGTTTGAATAACACATGTGGTTTCCTCACCTTGCTATTCATTACATTGTTTGTTGATTTAGTAATATTTTATTAATCAATCGCTATTTGAAGGAGTGTTTGGGATAACATCTAGGTGTGTCGAAAATGTTAGTTTAAATACTTAGATAAGTCATATAAGTTGAAAAATGCTTAAAACATGTAATATACTAAATGGCTTCTAGTTGAGTTTGTCATGTGTACAACATAAATGTTTTATGTGCTTATATGATTTCTTGATTTCATATTTTCTTGTGTCGTTTTCTAAAAACAACAAGAATGTACATCGGATCATAACCTAAACTTGTGTTGATGATGTACTCTCCCGTTTTCCTTTTAATGATCGCTTTCCAAGCTTCATAGTAGGATTGACAACTTGATTATTTCATCCGATATACTCAAGTAAATTATTGTGCAACGCAAATATAATTGTTCATATCCGAAAATCCAAACTCGAGCTTTCCAACAACATATGTTGAACTAGCTCATCCAACCATTTTTGTTCACCATATGGACAACTTTTAACTTTTTTTTTAAACATGACACCTTCGTCACGTTAGTTGTTTCAAGCACAATATTAATAAAAATGAAGCAAAGTATCATCATTGTTACTCTTCGATAGGCCATTGTTGGAATATAAAATTTCCTAACTTGAGAATGAATACTGGAGAACTTATTGCACTAGAAACTCAATTTGACCTAACGGTTGAATTGCTTCCTTGATAGAAGTTAAGTATGTGGAATCGCCCGTAAAAATGGTCGTGTTTAGCCGTAATTGAGTACCACTAGTAATAGTCTCATATTCATTGTCTTAGGATTACTAATCAAACAAGTTATAAAATTAAATTTTCTTTTAAGTTAATCACAACCACTTGCCTCATCAAGCGCTTATCTTGCTTTGATCGAGAAGAGCTACATGACTTCATGGACGAAGCTCATTGCATGCTAATCACCATCCGTAATGACTATACATAGTTCATTGCTTCCGTTGACCAAAAACACTTACTCTTCTAAACACAATTCCTTCATCTCCACAAATAACAACTCCACCTTTTGGATCTAAAGATAGGCTAGATTGTCCTAAACTAGCACCTCATAACTCTTTCTAGACACATACCTTGCATGTCATTATTAGTGTAAATGATTTTGTTAGGAATTAGAAAATTCGATCGTTAAAGAGTCGGTCACCTCAAGTATAAGCATTCAATAGAAAGCTCGTAGTCGTAGTTATGATATGTTAGTTAGTAGTTTGTTAAGTAACACCGTGGAGGACGGACGGGTCTTTACCCACTGTATGCACGATCCACGACCCGTAGGTGGCGTTTATTTGTAAGACACTATAAATACCCTCTACCTCCCAAGGTAGAGGTTGGGCTCAATACTATTTTCTTTGTTTCACATAGTTCCCAACTCTCTTCCATTTCTCTCTCTAGAACTTTCTCTCTCTAACACTTTTATACGCCTACTTGGATTATGGTTTAGTGTGTTTATGAAATCCTATATCTTACAATTGGTATCAAGAGCCATGGTTTGATCACTCATCTTTCATGCTCTTTGTTTTGGTGGATTTCATAAGGTTTTTGGGGTATTAAGTGTTTAGAAGAGTTGGATTCATTTGGACAAATTCTAGTGTTAAAGTTTGAATTTTGCTTGTACTTTTGTGTTTAGGATCATCATATGTGTTTATGTTTTGAATTGGAAGGCTTAAATCATTGTGGTTTGGTTGTTTTGATTGATAAAGTGGTTATTTGTGAAGATAGGACGAGCGAGTTGAGTCTCGGACTTGTTTTTCTTCAAAGCGAGTTGCTTTGTTTACGTATCGAGTTAGTATATGCGACTTGGCTATTTAGCGAGTTGATTTTCATGCGACTTGGGTTCTAAGCGAGTTGTGTGTCTTGCGAGTTGATACTAAAGCGAGTTAGCTATTTAGCGACTTGTTCCATTAAGCGTGTTGTGGTGTTGCGAGTTGATGCTAATGCGACTTAGCTATTTAGCGAGTTGATTCCTTAAGCGAGTTGTCTCCTTGGCGAGTTGGTTGTTTAGCGAGTTGATAACTAAGCGAGTTGTGTGTTTTGCTACTTGTCACTTCTTCGTGATACATTCTTACGGTTGTTCTTTTGGTTTAGTAAAATCCGTGAAAGAATCAATTTCCGGTTTAATCAAAGAATTGTAAAATCCGTAGAACTTGTAATCATGGCAAACATCGTTCCTACTATTGTTTCTTCCGTGGCGGGGCGTTCAGCGGCGGTCGGATACTCGTCCACCTATGCTTGCAGGCGATTATGATTCATGGGCTCAAAGAATCGGTGTCTTGTCTTGGAAAGGAAAATGGGGTCAACATTCTCAAGTCAATCGATGAAGGACCTTATCGGGTTGAGACTACTAGAGACTTAATTGATACATTGCGGATGGAACAATGATATATGGAATAGACGGACCAAAGACATATGATGAGCTCGATGATAAGGAGAAAAGAGATTCGATCTTGATATCGGGGCTTCTAACATCATACTTCAAGGTCTTCAAAGGATATCTACAAGGCGATCAATCACAACACGAAGCCAAGGCGGTGTGGGATAATGTCAAGATGCTTCTCTCGGGTTACGAATTAGCTGTTGAAGGCAGAGAATCACAACTATATGATGACTTTGAGCACTTCAAGATGAGACCGGATGAGAGTGTCTATGAGTACTATGTGAGATTCCATAAGCTTGTGAGCGATATGAGGAACATCAAAATGACCATGCCAAACATTCATTGAACTCAAAGTTTGTGAACAACATGAATCCCGAATGGCACAAGTTTGTCACCTCTGTGAAGCTAACCAAAGGATTGAAGAATACAAACTATGAGCAACTCTATGCTTTCCTTCTTGAGAATGAGAGGCATGCTATGTTTGAGAAAAGGATTACGGGCGGTTCAAAACCAATCGGGGAGAATCAAGCTCACCTAATGATTCTCTGACTTTCTACACCAATGTTGGTATTACCACCAAGGCATCTCAAGTCATACCTATGGGTAATGGTAATCACAAACTCATTCACGATCCTATGTTCAAACAAGGCGATCTTTGATGCACACGTGGGAAACTTCATTAATCAATGGCTCTCTGATTAGTCAAAACATGAACTCTCTTCCACACCAACAACAATCTCGAGCGCATCCAATCCACACAATCAAGCCACTTATCGGAGATGGGAAGGTTATGGTGCGGCCGGTTCAAGAAAGGCGATGCGAACAAGGAAGAGGTGGGTGGTAGAGGATATGTAGCAAATCGAATCGGGAAGGAATGGAAATCAAGGACAAGCTAAACCAATCAAATGCTACAAGCTGTGGTGGTGAAGGACACATTGCTAGGAGCGCACATCTCAAAACGTCCACGAGAATGCGAGAATACTTGAGAGATAAGATCTTGCTTGTACAAGCTCGGGATAATGGTCTTGCTTTGGATGAAGAGGAGTTGTTGTTTCTTCTTGAGGGCAATGCCAAGACCTATGATGCGAGATGTGGATGAGCGACCAATTCGGAGATAGGTCACAATCATCGAATGCCTTTCAAGTCGGCGATTGTGATGCATCGACTCGATGTGGATGATGGACCTCTGCACACACAATTTTATGGCTAGCATTTCTCCAATGGTTTCTCCTAAGGTCTCATCTTCACCACAAGCTGGCCCATCCAAAGACAAACTCATCTCGGAGGTATTAAAACTATCGATGATCTTGATGTGCAAAGATGCATGACAAAGTACAATCAAGCTGAAACTATTGAATCAAATATTGAAAATATGGGTAATATCAATGTTGTCCCATATGATCAATATGTGAAACAAAGTGAAAGTGAAGTTGTACCAAGTGATGCATCTTCTGCGATCAACAATGACTATGTTTTTGATGAATACACTTGCATGTGCCCACGATGATTACATTATCTACGAACTTAATGCTTATAAAGAGCGTGTTGCTATTTATGAACAACGAGCTAAGTTTGAGTTAACCACTCGTGAGCGGAGATGGATGACCAAATCGTACAACTATTAGACAAAGTAAGTTTAGAGAAGAAGTATTAAAACAAGAGTTAAACTCCTTACAAGAAAAGCTTTCTAAAGCGCTAAGCAAAAACAAGAACTTCAAGAAAATGTTAAAATGCTTAAGCAAGAATTACGTGCTAAGGAATCAAAACTTTTGAATGATTTTCTAATCTAAAACCTTGAAAAACAAGCTTGAAAATAAGTTATGCGTACAAGGAATACCATTCAAGCTGCTCACATGGTCACTAAGCATAGAGTTTTAAGCGATAAGCATAGTGTTCCCATCATAGATAAACCCAACCACGAGTCGGAAAGATAGCTAAAAGTGCTCAAAATGTAATTTATGATGGTAATGAAATCCTTAAGCCTAGGCAGAAACCTAGTTGCGTTGAGTGCCTTGAGGAAGATAGAAAATTAGATGATGCATCTAGGGAGAAAATGAATAAGAAGCTAGATGATCACGAATGTAAAAAGAATAACATAATGATCAAACCCCATGATTACAAAAGGAAAATTGGATTTCCTTAAACAAGTTTAAGCCTCAAACTTTGTTAACACACGAACAAGTGTTTTGGAAAAAGGACTTAGATAAGCAAAAAGTGAAAATATTGTTGAAACAAACCCTCCCTTAGGAGAATGCTGCTGACATGTGTATCCTCCCAATACACCAATGCATTTAGTTCCTAGAACTATTGCCACTAAAACAAGACCTTAATCGGTCAATATGTGATTTTTCAACTATTTGTCGATTTTGAGAAAACTTGTAAGAAAAGGATCACACCAGCTGGGATAAGCGAAGGGAAAGGGTTTGAACAAACAAAAGAATGTTATTTAAGCGAAGTCATGCCTTTCTTTAAACAATTAAAAGATCAATTTGAGAGTCTTAAAAGGGATGGATCTGAGATATTAAAGGGATGGAAAAAGAATTTGATGCAATGATAATTGAAGTTAGTGACTATGAGCGGGCATTAAAATATAATGAAATTGAGAGGAAGAACTTGCATACCTTAAATGAGAATCGATTTACGAATGTATCTCTCAAGATGTGTTTTATCTTGCTACTAATTGCTCTATTCTTGCTTCTCAATTTCATGAATTATCATTGCGTTGAAAGTCTCCCATGATCGTGTCATTGAACTTGAAATCAAAACTCTAAACTAAGTGATAAAATTGAGCAGGATGATCACGATAATTTGGTAAAACATTTTTCTAAGCTAGAAGTTGAACATTTTGACTTGCAACTAAAATATCAACATCTTAAAGAAAATGTTAAAACCTCAAACATCAAGATATCCTCGGATGTTCGAGTTTGATGCGTTTTGAACTAAACAAGCGTGACGAACAGATTCAAGCTCAACGTAACACGATCGAGAAAGTTGAAAGCCCAAATCTCTCAATTAAAGGGTGAAAAGAACAATATGGTGGCTCCCAAATGCCTCCTCCTTTAGATTCTCGAATTCTCAAAATTTTCATCTTCAAAACTTGGTTAATGCCTTACAAAGGAAAATGAGAGTTTTCTAGAAGAAAATGAAAAGGTTAACGTCATTTCAATGAGTTATTTGAGTCAATTAAAGTCACTCGTAACAAAAATAACGAAAAAATAACCTCGTTGCAAAAGGAAATTGAGAATCTTAAGAGTCGGGTAAAAGGGAAAATGCCAATGACCAATGGGAGAATGGTGCTTCAAAGGGGCATGTACGTAATAAATATGCTTTGTGCATGAAATATGTTCCTCCTCATCTTAGGAATAACAAACTGGCAATTCAAACATATTTCTCATATCTTAAGGACAGCCTAGAATGTCTCCGTGAGATTGTAGAAGAGGATAAGTTAGAGAAACCACTTGATAATGCAATTGGTCATGCATGCTTATATGCCAAACGATCTCAAGAACTTCTAGAATGCTTAATTACAATATGCCCTAAAACCTTAGGTGAGCAAGTCAATCCCTTGATACCTTGTTCAATGCCTAGTGCCAAGCATGCAAGTCATTCAATGCCAAATGTTATGAGCGTGAACCTTAGTGTGCCTTCAAGTAGTTGATTCCAAATCATTAGTGCTAAGAATGTGAACTCGAGTGTGCCCTCTAGGGTTCAAATCCCAGCACTTCTCTTGTTAAGAGTGAACTTTAATGTGCCTTCAAATAGTTCGGATCGGCACATCTAAGCGAAATGCATAAATTAGCAAAACCAACTAATGTTCCCATTCCTACAGAGGAGTAGCAGTGACATTAAAGCGGCGGTCAAAGTCTCAAGACAATACAAGGAATGATAGGACCTCATGAAGCTAAGAATGTGCATTGGAAGAAAGTAGAAGATCAACCTAGGAACACTAAGTTTGAGTTAAATAAAGCGAATCGTGTTGATTCTAGTATTAGCTATAAGCGTCTTGTAATTAATTGAATTCTATACTATTTGCAAACCTTGTAATGATGTATGTGTGAATTACATTACTAATCATGAATGTGGTATGAATGCTTTGTCTAATCTTGTCATATCCCCGATCAATAGTGTTAATGCAAAATATCATGCTAAGAAGGCAAAAGGCAAAGCGAAAGAAAGTTAGAAAGCAGTGGAAGCCCACAGGAAGAACATTTAGTAAGATAGGTTATCAATGGATACCTATTGGCCATAAGGTTAATCGGACAATGCCCTCTAAAAATGGATGCCTCTTGGTAGAAATATTCCCTTAAGAAGTGAACATACTTTGAATAGGGCAAATCTGGACACTAATCTTGCATCTATTCATAATGATTCCATTGCTTCTATTTACGATATGAATGTTTCTATCTACGATGTGGGTGTTCCAATCATTTATTACTAACCAAATGGAACCCATTCTTGCATGGGGATCCCAATTATCGATTATCCATTCTTGTGCATGTTCAGCTGCGGATCGTTCAAATCGTTACGTGGTACGGACTCAGTTGTTCCAAGCATATATTTGAAACGGTCGCGGCTCATGAACTTCGTGAGCAAATTCATCGGGGCTATTAGATTCGGAAGCGATCATTTCGGTGCAATTATGGGCTATGGAGATTATGTTGTTGGTGAAAGTGTTATCTCGAGTGTATTATGTGGAAGGTCTTGGTCATAACTTTGTTCTCTGTTGGTCAATTCTGCGATTACGATCTAGAAGTAGCCTTGAGAAAACATACATGTTTCGTTAGAGAACTTGATGGTAAGGAACTTTTAAGAGGAACACGTGGTTCAAATCTATACACCATCTCTATCGATGATATGATGAAGTCTTCTCAATTTGCTTGTTGTCAAAGGCTTCAAAACAAAGTCATGGTTATGGCATCGTCGTCTCAATCACTTGAACTTGGCACCATCAATGATCTCTCGAGAAAGGACTTGGTTGTAGGTTTACCTAGACTTAAGTATGAAAAGGATCATCTTTGTTCGACATGCCAATTGGGAAAAAGCAAGAAGTATGCCCATAAACCCAAACCTACAAACTCACATTACTGAAGTTCTTCATACAATTCACATGGACTTATGTGGACCCATGAGAGTGCAGAATATCTTTGGGAAGAAATATGTGTTAGTTGTGGTTGATGATTACTCTAGATTCACAGGTCAAGTTCTTAAGGACAAAGGATGAAACTCGGATATCATCATCAAACTCATCAAGCAGTGCGAGTTCGTCTTAACAAAGCTATCGAAATCATCCGAGCAGACAATGGGCGGGTTTGTTAACAAACAACTTAGTGAATTTTATGAAAGTGTGGGAATCGGTCATCAAAGAAGTGTTCCACGATCTCCTCAGCGAGCGGTGTAGTTGAAAGCGAATCGAACTCTTGTGGAAGCCACAAGAACAATCTTGATTTACTCAAAGGTTCCAATGTTTCTCGGGGTGAAGCCATTGCCACTGCATGCTACACACAAAATCGATCCACGATTCACCTTGTTCATGGAAAAACTCCATATGAACTTGTTCACAAAAAACCTAATCTCTCATTCCTTCGTGTATTTGGTGCTTTGTGCTATCCTACGAATGATGGTCAAGATTTAGGTAAACTAAGAGCTAAAGCGAGACATTGGAGTTTTGTAGGATATGCACCAAACAGAAAAGGATACGAATCTACAACAAGAGGACCCGAAATATCATGGAAACTATTCACGTTACGTTTGATGGTGACCGGTCAAATGGCTCTGGACAATCCAATTCGGGACCCGCACTTCAAAAGCAGTCCCATTGGTTCATCTCTTGTACCAAACTCTTCTCCAACAACTCCATATGTACCTCCATCGAAGATGATTTGAAGAAATTGTTTGATCCTATGTTTGATGAAGGCGTGAGCCAAGTGCTATTGAATTGTCAACTCCTTCAACAGAGGCTGCTTCTATCTCTGTCAATGAAGTCAATCCTTGACGTCGATGTCATTAAGCCAAGAAGCGCTGCTGGCGATCAATCTGTTTCATCAACAAATCTTCAATCATCAATGTACATCATGGAAATGCTTGATTCACGGGATGAAGTTAATCCCTTTGCTACTCCGAAGATGCTCCATTTGAAAATATATTTGCTCTGAATCATCATCGAACCATCTTCATCGGAGACATCGACTCTGCTACTTGGTTCCACAACCACAACCACATGAACATCTTAGAAAATGGACACATGATCACCCATTGGATAACATCATTGGAAACCCTTCTCGTCCGGTATCCACTCGTAAGCGACTTGCTCTTGATGCCTTATGGTGCTTCTTTAACTCCGTACTCTCAAAGATCGAACCTAAAGATGTTAAAGCGCTATGAATGAAGGCAATTTGGTTCAATGCCATGCAAGATGAAATTCATGAGTTTGATCGATTAGATGTATGGGAATTAGTACCGACTCAGTTGTGCTATGATCATTGCTCTTAAGTGGATCTTCAAAGTGAAGCTTGATGAGCATGGTGATGTTTTGAAAAATAAGGCTAGGTTAGTGGCTAAAGGTTATCGTCAAGAAGAAGGATAGACTTTGAGGAATCTTTTGCTCCAGTTGCTCGTGTCGAGGCGATCGAAATCTTCTTGGCTAATCTTGCTAGCAAGAACATGGTTGTTTATCGGATGGACGTTAAAACCGCATTTCTTAACGGAGATCTTAAAGAGGTCGTCTCGTCGACCAACTGAAGGCTTTGTGAATCGAGCATCCTACTCATGTTTATCGTTTGAAGAAGGCTCTTTATGGTTTAAAGCAAGCTCAGGGCATGGTATGATCTGCTATCAAAGTTTCTTCTATCTAGGATTGACAAAGGCGCGATTGATCCAACGTTGTTCACCGAAAGTCGAGCAAACATTTAATTCACGTTCAAATTTATGTTGATGATATCATATTTGCCTCGTGACCCCAATGAATGTGATCGTTTTCAAATGAAATGGGTTCCAAATTTCAAATGTCAATGATGGGACAAATGTCATTTTCTTGGGATTACAAATTTCACAAAGTCCGGAGGCATTTTCATAAATCAATCTAAATATGCAAATGAGATTTTAAAGAAATTTGGATTTGATTCTAGTGACCTGTTGACACTCCATGATTGAGCGAACCAAGGCGGATGAGGACCACTCGGGGATCATGATAGATCAAGCGAAATATCGTAGTATGATTGGATCACGATGTACCTCACGGCTAGTAGACCGGACATCTTGTTTCATTGTGTGCATGTGTGCTAGATATCGATCTAAGCCTACTAAAAGCACCTTGAAGCGGTTAAGCGGGTCTTCGGTATCTCAAGGAACCATCAATATGGGACTATGGTACCGAAGGACACGGTATGTCACTAACGCCTATCACGAGATCTTGATCATGCGAGTTGTCAAGATACTCGTCGAAATACGTGCGGAGGTGCTCGGTTTTGGGTGATAAGCTTGTGGTGGTCTTCAAAGAAGCAAATGAGTACTTCTATTTCCTCTGAGAGGTGAATACATAGCCATGTCATCTTGTTGTGCTCAAATCCTATGGATGAGATCCCAATTATCGACTATGGCTTTGAATTCAACAAAATCCCTCTGTCTTGTGATAATAAAAGTGCTATTGCTCTCTCATGCAACAACGTTCAACACTCAAGAGCAAAGCATATCGACATTCGACATCATTTCATCGGGGAACAAGTGGAAAAAGGTGTGGTGGAACTCTACTTTGTGAGGACGAATACCAATTAGCGACATCTTCACCAAAGCTCTTCCTAGAGAGCGTTTTGAGTTTATCCTTCCACGTCTTGGTCTAAAGAGTCTACAACGGAAACACTCAAGCGTCTTCAAGAGGAAGGCGAGGAGTAAAGGTCTTTATTCATCTATCTCTTGTATATATTTATTCAAAAGCAAAATACAAAACTTGAAAAACCCTCAAAAAGAAAATATAAAAATATAAAATTTTCAAAAATCCATAAAAATTAGAAAATCTTGAAAATTTCTCAAAAATATTGTTATTATGTCATGTTTTTTCTTATTCGATATCATCTACGGACTTTGTGTTGACATTCAAAGAATGTCACGGGTTTTAGATGTTCTTGAATGCATATAGTTTTGTTTTTTAAAAAAAAAAAAAAAAAATGAGGCGGAGAAAAATAGTGGTTTATTGTTATTTCGAGCGTAACCCGTTTTCAAAGAAAAACGAGCCATGCTTTATCTTGTTTTCAAATCTCATGCTCTGATTCTATAAATACAATTTCTTACTATCTAATGAAAACTAATTGCTTTGAAAAATTACTCGGACTCTATTTTTGAAAATCATCTGAACTTAACAGTTGTCATAAATATCTATCTCTCAATCAACAACTTATGTCATTGATTGAGGGGGAGAATGATTTTTCAATTAAATTAAAAAGTGTATTTTTCAAACAATGGTACCAGACCGTGGTTATTATTAAGTTTTCAAAAGATATTCAAGCATGTTTAATCTTTGGAGTCTAAAGTCTCAAAATTCGATCCTTATCAGTTAAAACGTTTTCATAATCAAGTCACAATTCTCCTTAAAAGCTTTCAAAATCAATTTAAATCTACAAGAGATCACAAATCTCAAATGATTTGAAAATTGTGATCGGGGGAGAATTTGTGATTTAAATTAGATTTAAAGCGATAATTCGATAAATGGTTTTATAAGGGTGTACAAGCTCTCCTCCCACATGTGACAAACGATTTCAAATTTTCCATGCACATGTTGAGGGGAGCATCTATTTTAAACCTCAAATTATTGAAGCGTGGTGAATTGTCTCTAAGTGCGGGTTCCTCTAATATGTGCAAACTCTTTCATGTTTGAGGCACATATTGAGGGGAGCAAACTTGTGAAAACCTCATCCTTCCTTAAAATGTTTTATCTACTCAAATTGATTAGGAAGTGATGATGATCATTTTAGAAAATGTTAATCAAAAGATTGGACCTTTCATTCTTAATCTAACGATTTCAAAGATCTCTTGCCTCCATGTGCTAAACAAATTTTAAATTTTTATGCATATGTTGAGGGAGCATTTCTAAAATATCAAAACAATTAAGATACAAAATACTTTGATTCTATATCACAAGTATCTTGATTGATTTTCAAATGGTTTTCAATTGGTTCCAATGGCGGATGAACGATACCAAAAGACCGACCAACTTTACTTTATGTATGGTGATATAAGGATGATAAGGTTAGGTTGAGGTCCCATGATCCGCCGAGCCGGAGGGATCTACCGAGGACAATCCACTAGTTAGTGTAGAAGTCCTTAGGTATGATGATAAAAGGAGAAATATGAGATATGGGAAGAGTGCGGATGAGGCGAGCTAGTCTTGGAATAAACCCAACAAGGTTCTAGTTATGAAGTCTCGGTAAGCTTGAAGGGTTGAAGAATGAAAAAGAATTGAATGAGAAAGGGTGAAAATAAATAGCCCTCCATTTATTCAACCATAGGGGCGAAACCGGGTTCAATTCATATACTCTTGATGGTAACATCGGTATTGAAGACAAGGCGTCATGGACCCGGTGGCGCTCTGCACTAAAACTTCCCAAACTACTCAAGTTCCTCTTAAAGGGCTTGTTTCATTCTCACGGGAACCTACATAATCTATCGACTTTCTCTTAGAGATTGTTGATATTGAAGAAGGAGACCCTCTCCCTAGTCTCGACACGGGAACCAAATATGCACAAATTGAGTCTAGAGCCTCGAGATCATCAATAAATCTCATTAGGACACTTTCAATGAAGACTCTCTGTTTCACACAATGTGGAAGAGAGATTATATCTTGAGTCCTCGCATTATCCTTGTGGTATTGCGGAACATCCGAGTGATATGCAAAATATTCACAATGAAGATGGAAAGCCTTCGGAGCCAACATCTAACAAGCTCTGGTAGGTGGCATGTGAGATCTATTCAATAGATCAATCATGTGACAAGCGAGCGAAAACAATGGGCGATTCAATCTTTTGAATCAATCACAGTTCGAGTTATGGATTGACGGATACCTTTGAAAAACCGGTCGTTGTGCTTAAAAACTCTTTTCTTTAGCACATCGACCGTGTACTTATATTTCAAAATAAAGGTGTTTATGATTGATAATTGATTTTCATTAAAACCTTCGTTGTATTGCAAAAACAATTTCTATTGAGCAATACACGATTGTTTTCAAATCTCTTTTCATCAATCGGTGAATCTCGTTTATTTGGTTCACTCACTCCGTGTTGTCTTCTTTGAGATGTTCGGTTTGAGAACGACTAGAGCATTGCGAAACCACATCAAGGAAATTCTTGAATTATACGATCACAGCGATACTTGTCTTGATCAGCGAGGAACCGTGGGCGTGTACCTCAATTCATCGAAAGTGATCAAAGACACTTTCGTGCGCTTTATTGCTAAGCTGTTTTATGCGGTACATCCGGCGTTTGCGGTGATCGAATGAAGCGGTCAATCCATAGCCGCATGCTCACACAACACATTCATTTCCAAAGAAATCATGATTAGTGCATCAATGACTCGATATTTTCACTCCATGCTTACGCTACGCGCTTGCCAATATCATGAATCAGCGAAAGCTTCCGCTACTCGATAAGAAGAAATCATGATCCGAATGTGAGCATGTCGGTCCAAAAGTCACAACATCACATAATACCAACATCACAAAGGAAGAGTCGAGATTTAATATGGTGATGATCTCAAAGCGGCTCAACAATCATTCTCACGTGGATCGGTTAAAGACCTCCACTTGGAATTCCCAAACATGCAATAATGAAGAATCAAAGACTACGAGCTCTTGAGCAAAGGACTTAATCAAGAATCCTAGAACAATCTAATGTAATATCTGTTTGTATTCATTGTAAATTGAGGTGACCTCCTTAGGGAGATTGTTAGGAATTAGAAAATTCGATCGTTAAAGAGTCGGTCACCTCAAGTATAAGCATTCAATAGAAAGCTCGTAGTCGTAGTTATGATATGTTAGTTAGTAGTTTGTTAAGTAACACCGTGGAGGACAGACGGGTCTTTACCCATTGTATGCACGATCCACGACCCGTAGGTGGCGTTTATTTGTAAGACACTATAAATACCCTCTACCTCCCAAGGTAGAGGTTGGGCTCAATACTATTTTCTTTGTTTCACATAGTTCCCAACTCTCTTCCATTTCTCTCTCTAGAACTTTCTCTCTCTAACACTTTTATCGCCCACTTGGATTATGGTTTAGTGTGTTTATGAAATCCTATATCTTATCAATTTTAGCAAATTGATTTTAGTCATCTTTAACTTAAAATGCTCCAAAACTAGTTTTCATTTCTTATGATTTTAAGAAATTTTATAAATTTTCCTTTAACCACCATCTAGTTCCCATAACCATTCACCATCCTCAAAACACTTAGTGTCATCCATGATCACTCATTTGTGTTTCTAAAACTCAATTTTCCCCACAAAAGCCATCATTGACAAATCTCACTCATTAGTCTTGACCACTTAGGTCTCATGCCATGTAAGACACTTAATAGACTGAGTAACTAAGGATAGGTAGGTGCTAGACCTTGATAGAATCCAATCACCTCCTTTTCACCTCATCTGTTAGCCAGATCCCTAGACTAAAGCTAGCCGGATCCTTCTAGTGAGGGAACCAGTGGAACCGGGGAACAGAAGGTACATTATCACTTTAGAGAATCATTTCAAATTTCCTTTTTCCACTCAAGCACTTGTTCAACACTTAGGATTATCAGTTTCTTATATGTTTATAAATGAGTTGCATTTATATGATTATTTACGTGTTCTTTCTTTTCTTTTCATGATATTATGTGAACAATTTCTCCATTTGTATAAATGTTTTCCTTTTGTACTAACTCTTTTGGATTCTTGTAAGATGACAATGGTCGATTTCATCATCAAGTCAAGTTGTGCTCATTCGTACATTTTTTATTTCTAATCTTGCATCATGCCAACCATCTTCCTCCACTTTTGTCACTAGTCACAAACTCATCATGTCTACCACCTCTATTAAGTCATCAACCGAGTCAACAAAAAGATACCTTTCATCACGATCCCTTGCTACTCTTGAGTCACTTTATTACCTAGTAAAACTTGACCTCTCATCACCTCTACCACAACTTCCATACCTCTAAGTTATAATGATGATTTCTATCATTATCATCGTGTCAAACATCTAGTTCATGAACTACGTGATGAAGTATGTTTCATGTTCTACCACATCCTACTTGTGTCAACCACAACCTCAAACCACAGGCTACTTGTGTCAACCAAATTCTACAAGTGTCTCACTACCACTACAATTCATGGTCACTCAACCATCCTCCACAAACATCTATGTTGTCAAAAGCCAAGTGAATTTCGTAAAGAAATGCGTCTCATCCCCAAATACATTTATTTTCTTACCTTGAGCAACCTTACAACCTCTAAACCAACCACCATGATGCAACTAGTAGGATTATTCTCTTTTTGACACTAATCCTTTCTTTGTAGGTTCATATATATACACTTTGATGTGTATGGGATTCTCGTCTATATATGGACGAAATTTTACACTAATTTTTTTTGTAGGTTCACTCATATACATAGGTTTATATATGGCACAGTTGTCTTCGGACGAGGTTTACTTATTTTTTTGTAGGTTCTTCTTGACGCCCTCGAGCTAGGGGGAGCTTCCATCAAGCATTTACAAAGTGTATCATATAAGTCGTCCAACAAGGAATATATTTTTTCATTAATTTTTTGTTTTGTAGATTTTCAAAACACACTAGGAGCACTTGACGTCCTCAATAAAAGGGAGCTTTCGTTAAAGCAAAAACATTGTAAATTTTGCAATACTTTCGTCTTAGCTTCCTAAAATAATTGACGCCCTTAACAAGGGGGAGCAACCGTCAAGGGGGAGCATGCACACATTCATTCTTCAAAATTCTTTTATGTTTCAACAAAAGGGAGATTTCTTTCTCATCATATATTTTTCTTTTTCATTCCTTAACACTAACCTTGATGTAGGTTAAGCCTCAAAAATTTGATCCATTGAGCCGTTGGCAATAATGGTTATAATTCAAATGATCTTTCTATGTATTTTTTTTCTTTGTGTAATTCTCTAGGTTCCTCTTAAAGGCGAGATCACCACCTCTTGAAGACGTGCAAGCTCAAGGTCATGAGTTGCTAAGCTTCATCATCATCAAGACCACTGAAGTGAATCTTGTTGATAATTCTTCTCTTCCTCCATTAGTGTTTTGTGTTGAAGGTATTGGCGTGGTGTGCCAATTGGAGCAATAAGGTGTTTTTTTTAATTTAACTTCACTAGGGATGATGAAAACTCAACATTCATGGGAGAAATTAAGTTTAAACTCCAAGGACACACCCTTTTTGTTTCGACAAATGGGGGAGAAGAGTGTAAACGGTAAAGGTAATGTATAGGAAGTACGGACACAAGTAACTTTGACATTTTACCTATCTATTACGTTTACATATATTTTGTCATCATCAAAAAGGGGGAGATTGTTAGTGCAAATATTACGATATTTAATCTATACAGTCTCGTTTGTTTTGTTCATGAAAAACATGTAACTTGTAATACATAACGTAAAATGTATAAGTTACTTGTAATTATATTTTGTCTCAAGATACTCTCAACCCCTCTCGACGACTTAAGTCCTTGTATGCTACAACACAGGTTCGTACATGTTTGTTATGTTGCGTTATAATCAAACCCCTAACAAACCGTTAAACATGTTTAGTTAAATAGTTTATATAAAACACTTAAGTACTTACATACATAAACAAAAGTAAATGTGTTGGGTAAAACCCATGACCCATAACCCAATGTCTAGATACATTGTACCTTGGTGGGCACTCAATTCCATGACCCATAACTTACGATCCATGACCCATAACCCATGGGTAAAGAGAAGCGTCCCCCGGATCCCCTCAAATTGCCAATGGTCCCTTGGAATTACAAGGGCCGGATCCCTCCAGAAGGGATCCTTGGGTCAAAAACTGAGTTTGGTCTTTTTGCCTATGAATAGCAAGCCACTTCTTACCATTTCTACACACCTTTGCACATAGTTTCTCTCCACCATTTCTAGCATATTTAGATCATTAGGAAACAAGTAAACCACCCTCATCTCATATGATCATAATGCTTCTAACTTTCATTTGTTGTAAGCATACTCCCGTAGTGATCCTCCAAAGCAGGCCTAGAGATCTTGCATCCTTACCTACTGAAGTGATCGCCCATCATAAGCATACAAGAACATGAAGATCTTCTACAACCAGCTTGGGAAACTTGTCATCTTCATTTATAGAAGACCAACTACATCATGCTTTGTGTTCTTGATGTTTGGCTTAGGATTTCATATCCATTAGACACATTGTCTTGGATATTGTCTAGTATCATATTCTTGTATCTATAGCTAGATTAGATGGTTTATGTGTTTGTGCCATAAAACACAAGGTTTGTTATGTTGGGCCACAAAACATAATGGGTATCATAGATGTGTCGTATTGGTCGGGTAGTGGTTCCTCCTTTGTAATGGAACCCGGTGTCTAGCCTTGTACAGGATAAAGTGTAGGCGATGTTGTGATAGGTTTGGATCTACCTCGTGGAAGAACTCGGTGTTTAGCTTAGTACTGGAAAAAGTGTAAGCGACGTTGTGATAGGTTTGGTTTTACCTCGTGGAAGAACTCGGTATTTAGCTTAGTACCGAAAAAAGTGTAAGCGACGTTGTGTAAGCTTTTCTCCGCCAAGAATGGAGTTTGTTGATCTAGTGAAGTAACTGTCGAGTAGGTAAGTCGGGGAGTAGAGTAGGGCGAAGAGAAGCTTCCTGACCGAACCACTGTAAATCCTCGTGTTGGTTTGTCTATCCTTTTACTTCTCGCTTTACTTTTATTTTTGCTTTATATTGTTTATTGTCTATGTGGTTGATTTCTATGTTTGTGATGCATACTTGGTCTTTCATATACTCATAAACTATATTTATCACTTTACATATTATGACACGCTTGATCAAGAAAAATAAACCGGACTAATAATGGTGAAACTTGATTTATAATGAACCATTAATATTGCGGAATCTTATGTGATATTAAGGGGTTAGCCTTACATGCCGTAATGTGTTAAATGCATTCTCGCATCAAGATTAGAAAATGCGATGGTTTATACTATATTTGATACAAAAGTTTTAAGTTTGAAAAGGAAACGTATTCACCCCCCCCCTACGTTTTCACAATTGGTATCAGAGCGGGTTGGCTCTAGTTTTTAAAAACAAATGGTTTTCAAAACGAGTAAGGTCCTTGTATCAAATTTTTGGCGAAGTCAAGCATAATATGAAAACTGTTTTGTTGTTTCTTTTTATTTTTGAAGTTTTGTTTTTAGATATATTGTTAATCAAGCTTGAATAAAGATTAAAATGGGTAATATAACTTCACTAAAAATTCTACAAAGGTTAAACCATTTCGTCGGGTCAAAACATGCATTTTAGTAAATCTGTGTCAGATCCGCGGATCCCTTTTGGAAGGAATCCGGCGGATCCGTGGTACAGAAGACAATTTTTGTCTAAATTTCAGAAATTCATAACTAATTAACCGTAAGTCCGTGGGAGTCCTGCCACCTATCGTTTTAAAGGTATTTGAGTCTACTTTCATTTAAACATGATTTGATAAACTGATTCAAAACAAAAATTTACAGAATCCTTGATTTATAATAGAAAGTCATTTTTCGGTCATAACTTTTGCACAAACTTTTGATCTAATTGGAGACGGATGTTTTCGTCTTTGAATAACAATGTGTCCTCTTTTGAAATTAAGGTTTTGATCATATTTATAAATATAAAAGAACTTTCGTTTACTTTGCTAAATGATTAATTGTCTTACCTTGCATTACTTGATTATTTGCTTATCTAAAATAGTTTATGTGCTTGTTTGTTTGAATAACACATGTGGTTTTCTCACCTTGCTATTCATTCTGTTGTTTCTTGATTTAGTAATATTTTATTAATCAATGTGCTATTTGAAGGAGTGTTTGGGATAACATCTAGGTGTGTCAAAAATGTTAGTTTAAATACTTAGATAAGTCATATAAGTTGAAAAATGCTTAAAACATGTAATATACTAAATGGCTTCTAGTTGAGTTTGTCATGTGTACAACATAAATGTTTTATGTGCTTATATGATTTCTTGATTTCATATTTTCTTGTGTCGTTTTCTAAAAACAACAAGAATGTACATCGGATCATAACCTACAATTGTGTTGATGATGTACTCTCCCGTTTTCCTTTTAATGATCGCTTTCCAAGCTTCATAGTAGGATTGACAACTTGATTATTTCATCCGATATACTCAAGTAAATTATTTTACAGCATAAATATAATTGTTCAAATCAAAAATCGAAACTCGAGCTTTCCAACAGCATATGTTGAACTAGCTCATCCAACCATTTTTGTTCACCATATGGACAACTTTTAACTTTTTTTTAAACATGACACCTTCGTCACCTTAGTTGTTTCAAGCATAATATTAATAAAATGAAGCAAAGTATCATCATTGTTACTCTTCGATAGGCCATTGTAGGAATATAAAATTTCCTAACTTGAGAATGAATACTGGAGAACTTATTGCACTAGAAACTCAATTTGACGTAACGGTTGAATTGCTTCCTTGATAGAAGTTGGGTATGTGGAATCGCCCGTAAAAATGGTCGTGTTTAGCTGTAATTGAGCACCACTAGTAATAGTCTCATATTCATTCTCTCAATTGAGAAATTTATACTCCTATGTTTTCCTAAAGTAAGTTTACAATGGAAATACTTTGCATTGTCTTAGGATTACTAATCAAACAAGTTGTAAAATTAAATTTTCTTTTATGTTAATCACAACCACTTGCCTCATCAAACGATTATCTTGCTTTGATCTAGAAGAGCTACATGACTTCATGGACGAAGCTCATTGCATGCTAATTACCATCCTTAATGACTATACATAGTTCATTGCTTCCGTTGACCAAGAACACTTACTCTTCTAAACACAATTCCTTCATCTCCACAAATAACAACTCCAGCTTTTGGAGCTAAAGATAGTCTAGATTGTCCTAAACTAGCACCTCACAACTCTTTCTAGACACATACCTTGCATGTCATTGTTGGTGTAAATTGTTAATACAAATAAGCCGTAAAAACCTTTATTTATATATTACGATCTTCTAATGTTTTGTCGATAACAAACGTAAAATCATTCTAATGAAACAAATAAAATACTTAAATGGTTTGAACCAATAGTTTTCTAACACACTTAGGTTTTCACATAAAAACACTAAAACAAGTATAAGTGATTTTATGATTAATAATACATATGTACAACAACTAGTGTTAACATATTGTGCAAATATATACATAACTAGTATGTATTATAATGGGTAAAAACTACAACCCATGGAGCATATTCATAACCCATGGTATTGACCCATTTGACTAGATGCATTGCATCTATTAGATACATTGTATCTAAGGAAATACCCATGGACCAACCCATAACCCATGACCCATGACCCATAACCAAAAACCCATGGGCAAGAGGCGTCCACGGATCCACGAGATTACACTAGGCGGATCCCTTAAGAGAGGGATCCGTGGGTTCCGTGGAACAGTAGTTGTTTTTCCTCTACAAATAGTGAGCCATTTCTTCCTTTTGGGTTGCCACTCCCACACATAATTTCTCCAAGTATTGTAACTCTCTAACCACTGATCCTAAGGGATCTTTCTATGTAGTTTGTCTTTTGTTTTTGTGTGATTCTCTAGGTTCCTCTTAAAGGCGAGATCACCACTTCTTGAAGTCGAGCAAGCTCAAGTCCATGAGTTGCCATGCTTCGTCATCATCAAGACTACTGAGGTTCTCTTGTTGATACTTCTTTCTTCCTCTATATAAGTGTTATGTCTAAGGCATTAGTAAATGATGCCAAAAGAATCAAGACGAAAGCATTAGTGAAAGGTGCTTAACGTCCATGTCAAAAGCATTACTAAAGAATGCTAAAGGTGTCAAGACGAAGGCATTAGTGAAAGGTGCCAAGCGTTCGTGTCAAGGTCATTAGTGAAAGATGCCTAGGAGTAAAATCAAGTAGCATTAGTGAAGGATGCCAAGGTCGTATAATCGATGAGGTGCATCGTTATACAAATAGTGATAGTTTGTTTCCAAGGATGTTGATATCCTTGATGGTGTTGTAATAAGGAGTGGGTCTCCTTTGGGTTAGGTGTTGTGTAGTGTTGGGTAGTAGTTCCTCCATTGTAATGGAAGTCGGTACGTAACCTAGTACCGGATAAAGGGTATGCGACGTTGTCGTAGGTGTGGTTCTCCTTGGTGAAAGAACCCGGTGGTTAGCCTAGTACCGGAAAAAGAGTAGGCTACGTTGTGAAGGCTTCTCCTCCATAAGGAGTTGGTGTCGTGTAGTGATTACGAACTCTTGAGTAGGTGACTCGGGGAGTGGAGTAGGGCAAGGAAGGTGTCCTTGTAGCCGAACCACTATAAATACTCGTGTCGTGGTTATGTGCTTCTTACTCTTTATCTTTCATTACACTTTTATATATCTATCTATCAAATGTCCAACATACACATCTAAATAGATTGACATAAGTTAATCTAAATATTTTAAAATGAAGTTTTAATTGGTAAAACTATTTAACCCCCCCTTCTAGTTTTCCACAATTGGCATCAGAGCTTCGTTACCAAGTTTCTTAGAGTATGCTGTACTTTAAAAACTTGATACGATCCGTGTATGTTTGAAAACTACAAAGAAGGATTCTTTAAGTCATGTTTTAAAAATCATTTTAGTGTTTAATGTTGGACAATGATAGAACGTTCTAATATTTTTCTTGTTAAGAATTCTCCATACCTTGATTTGGGCATACCAAGAAGATCATGAAGAAACTATATAAATATTTCTTTTCGTAAAAAGAACATTTAGCATTGTTTTCCTCACACATGGATCTAGAGATTCTAAGAAGATCACAAAGAATTTTTCTAAATACTTCTTTCCTTAAAAAGAATATTTAACAAAGGTATGATCGTTAATAATTTACATTTTGCTATTATTATTAAAGTCTTAGTTGTATGATTAATCTTTATTAGTAATTACTTAAGTAGTTATCTATATTAAAAGGGCAAATCGCACAAAAGTGTATCCAACTTATACTCAATTTTAATTTAAGGTACCCAACTTTTTTTTTTCTCAATTTAGTGTACCAACTTATTTTTTATTGCAATGTAAGACTTATAGCAAGTTTTCTTCTGGTTGTAGGTAACATACTTAGGGACGCAGCCATGTCTTCAACCTTTTCATAATTTTCTCTTGAATTACTAGTATGTATTTTCTTTTAGTAAAAAGCTAAAATTTCATTTGAAAAACATAGAAAAAAGAAATCCAAGTTTCAGATCACGATCACAGATGCCAGTAATCGATCACGATCACAGATGCCATTAATCTTACATCAAAATCATAGAATAACCATCAAAATGGGAAATTCTTAACCTACTCAAGATATACTACTCAAGATATACCAAATCGGAAACATAAAATAAGACAATTTATGTAACATACTCCTAATAAAAGTTGAGAAGATTACTTTTGGGTTTAGAAATCAGAGTACACCAACTCCACCACAACCATTCTTATTTTCTTATTCTTTTAAAGCTAAGATTAAGCACATTATATAATTACAAAAACTTGAAAAAAAGATCACTCCAAGTAACATTTACATAACGTAATTGAACAAAATAAATGTGAATGGCGACGGACTTCGAATTTGTTACTCCGATGGTGACGCTTTTTTTCTTATTTTCTTTTCCCTTTTCTTTTTTTTCAAGTTTATTACTCGGGTGGTGACTTCGATGGCAGCGATATCCAGCGATGGCAGCGGCGGAGAGATTTGGCGTGGTGATGAATTGGTTACGGTTATTATATTGCGGCTGTGATGATGATAATAATGATATGGTGGTGAATTTGTGACAGTAGGTTGCAATTGGCATTAGGTGGTGGTTTATGTGTTTTTTGGTGCTTGTGGTTCGAAAAAGAAAAAGGTCAAACATAAAAAACATTGAAGTTCAAGAAAATCTGGGAAGTTGTTTGAAGATATGATTTTTTATTTAAAAACCTGCTAAAATTATAAAATGACCGGGAAACCTACTATAAGTCTTACATTGCAATAAAAAATAAGTTGGGTACACTAAATTGAGAAAAAAAAAGTTGAGTACCTTAAATTGAAATTTAGTATAAGTTGGATACACTTTTGTGCGATTTGCCCATATTAAAATCATCATCAAGAATAGTATTCCTCGATTGACTTATATAGACTACACTACAAATCTGTAATAATGATATCTCGGTTATTCGATAGCCTCAATCATTATTCATCACAAAAGGATTATTGACACTTCATCTATGTCAATGAATATCCATGTGAAATTTTTTATATTATGATAAAATGGGATTTTATCATAATCTTTGAAAAACCTCCCAAGAATTGTGACTAATTCATAAAAAGGGAATCCCATAAAATAGAATTAGTATTAAACCGTCAAAACCCCAAACCATAAGTTATAGAGTTTAACCATCAAACTCTAAGCATTTTAGAACTCCCAAACCAAAGTTATCAAGGAATGCTTAAGCTGAATTTTTGCTGTCATGCCGGATCCCTGAGTTTGAACTAGCAGGATCCCTAATGAGAGGGATCCATGGGATCCGTGCAACAGAAGACATCATAAGTTAGAAATGATCATTGTGGAAGTTCCACTACCACTTTCCCTTCAAAGACTCATGAACAAGAACCCAATTACTATTCACAGGAGCAATTTGATCATTTCCTTCAAGCAAAACAATCTCTTGTGTAAGTATAATCTTCACTACATTGTTAATTTAATTCCTTTATTTCTAGGATTACAATTTTTCATCTTTAGAAGTTGGGTTCAAATGGGTTTGTCATAATTTGTTACCGCATTGTTTTCTAAGATAATCTAAATCAAAGAATTAACATTGTTAATACAAATTAAACTCATTTCTTGAATTCAATAAAGATGAATTGAGCAAAATTATGATCAAACCCTTTAGGTTACTATTCACAATTAACACCACATTATGGTTGTGTTGTATAGGAACAATCATGCCAAGTAACCGACAACAAGACTATCAAGATACCACCCACTACATCCCAATGTACCATAGAAAGGATGGACTTAGCCCAGAAGATAGAAAAGCTTCAAGTTGCTCGAAAAAAGACTTTTCATGAAGGTCGTGTAGTAGAACCATCATTTCTTGCCAACACCGACATCCAACAAGTTTTTGAGACCATTGGCTTTGATTGTTTATTGGACACAAATGAACAAATTTTCCCGTTGTTCGTACTCGAGTTCTACAAAACCATGAGGATAGTTAGAAATGATGACGGGACCATCTCTATTGTCTTCATCATAAATGAGCATGAGTACACCCTTTCGCTAGTGGAGTTTGGAAGAATACTACGGGTTCCATATCAAGGAGTTTGCATGTTTTCCAATGAGTGGCCTTTGGCGGAGATACACGATATGGTTGATCATCATGAAATCTACCACACGAGAATCCCGAAGCAACCACGGTGAGGGATACCATGTTCATGCAAAGGGCATCCCCATCGAGGGTTACTAGAAATTCGAAAGTGATCTATAGGGATCCTTTCCAAATGAAGCTCTCCGATATGTACGCATTGTATAGGAAATGAGAATTTGTAGTGAGGGAGAATGTGTTGTGCTTAGGAGGGAACAAGGATCACCCCAGTACGTGCCTAAGTTTCATGATCTATTGCCTTGTGACCGAGACTCGTTTCAACCTTGCATATTACATGATTAAGAGAATGGCGAGTGTAAAATGCATGGACAAAATGGTGCTCTCGTACGCAATGCTCCTAACCCATCTTGCAAGGTTCTTCTTTCCTTTAGATCCTTCTCCGTACTTCTATGATCATAATTTAGCAACAAAGTTATGGTGTCATTGACCGAGGGTAGAACTACAAGGTTTTTGGTGGAAGGAAAAAGACCTCACCCACCCACGGATTTCTCGGATGAACAGGAGAGGCAAAGAGAAGGTGAAGGTAGTAGCAACCCTCTCGGGAACACCGATCTCGACCCTTTAGATTACATCAATCAATTTACGGACATTCCTAGCCCATCACAAGAATGGCAATAAACCAAAGGGATCTTCAAGTGCTTCGCCAACTTTTTGAAGAAAAAGAAGTAGAGATGGTGAGATGAAGAATGGATGGGAGGGTGAAGACGGGGAGTGATGTGGAAGGAGATGAGGAAGTGAGGTAAGGTCATAGGAGCTTAATTTGTGAGAACAATTTGAAACAATGGTTTGTAACATCTAAACAATACTTATGTAGAGTAGGATGTAGTATGTAGGTATTGCCACAACTTGGCATTGAACAATCTTAACTTAGGAACGTGTAGGATGAGATTTTACGACATCTTGAAATCATTCAAGTAGTCGTCGTCACTCATCTTTAGATACCTTTAGTCCCCCCATACTTGCTATGCGTTATACTTAATGTGTTCTTACATTTAGTCTTGGTAGAAACAACTAGGAGAAGCATTTGCTAAGAGTGCAAGAATTGCACATTTTAAAAAGCCTTCGATGCGGTGGGCGGATCGATATCATAACTAGTCGGATCCCCCCCAAGAGGGAACCGTGGGATCCGCAGAGATAGTTATCAGATACAAATCACCATATATCCAAGTTATCACCTTAATCACATCATGATTGCTAAACATGATTCTTTAATACCACTAGAGACTTCCTCATGCATAATAGGTCTCATACTCACCCATAGGTAACTTAGGATCAATTTCAAAGTGCCTTTGATTTATCATACTCACCAATATCCACCATATTTCTGCTCTAACGCTCACACATTATTCCTCATACCTCAAAACACTTAGTTTGATATTTCTATCAATTTTAGCAAATTGATTTTAGTCATTCTTACCTTAAAATAGGCCTAAAACTAGTTGTTTATTTTTCTTTATTTTTTAGGATTTTTTCAAATTTTTCTTGAGTCATCATCTGTTTTCTAAGACTAAGTATCATCATTTTCCCATGTCAAATCAATTGGTATCCCTCTCAAGCACTTAGTTAGACTTTCTAAAGTTCACTTTCGTACCCAAAACCATCATTAAACATCCTCACTCCTTATGGTTGAGCATTTAAGATATCCACCACTCAAGACATCAAAGGAAAGTCAAATCCTCAAGATTCATAGGTACCAGACCTTACAAAAAGCATAATCATTTCATCACATATCTGTCTGACAGACGGATCCTGGGCTTATAACCAAACGGATCCCTGGTGAGAGGGATCCGTGTCTACAGAAAGACCTTAATCAGCTTTTCTCTTCAAATTTTAGCCACCTTTGGTAATCTAAACACTTTTAGCCACCATTTAATGTTTTCCTAGAGCTTAACAATATCTCAACTGATCTTAGTGCATGCTTAATCCCCTTAGTGGTCATGAATTTAATTTCTTAATTCAAATTCATCCTTTATAAACCAAACACTCTTAAGGCTAAGTCATCACTCTTACCTAGTACTCAAAAATCAGTAGTTAGAAGCTCATATTTCATCCTCACCATCACCATGACTAAAGCACTTAGCAACAACTCTTCAACTAAAGGTTCATCCAAAAGGAATGGTTATATGATTCATGAGATTTCATCCACCGAATCATCTCCCGTAACAGATAATAATGCTAGCTCCCACCTCAACAAACCCATTCAACAATTGCTAAGAAAACCGCAAGAATTAGCATTAAACCTTTTGGGCTAGAAAAGGGTTCATCTAGCTCTAAACCAAACATAGTTAGCTCCAGCAAGCCGTCTAAGCCTTCACTCATAGAGCATGGACTACACCCTTTCACCGAGCCTCTCTCTCACCCAAATCTCTATTCATTAGAGCATTCACCACCAAGAACTTCCCACTCACCAACTTTCTCGTTGAATAGGGAACCACCTACAACACCAACTAGTCCATCATTGGAAACAAGAAACCACCAAGGACTTGATCATATGGAGGAATTTCCATTACCACCACCCTCATTTTTAGTAGAACCTCATCCTACTTCTCTCAATGAAACTCCACCATAATTTGTAGAGCCTCCTCAAGACATCTAATTTCCTCCGGTTCCCAATCAAGACAACAATTGCTAAAATTGTCTAATCACCCAAGGACTTGTTCAAGAAGTGCAAAATGAGTTGCATTTCATGTTTAATCATCTTCTTGAAAGATTGGACCAAATCAACAAGTCTACTCATCCTTAGACACAAGCACATTGTTGCTTCTTAAGCTTTTAGTCACTTATTAGTATTAGTAGAGTATGTATTACATGTCTAACTCATTCTCTTATTTTTAGAGATTTGTTGATTATCTCTTATGTTTTATTGAATGATAGTTTATATGGCATATTGCTTTGAGTATATGTGTGTTGCTTGAATACATATCTTACTTTGATGCTTACATTATTTGGTATATCACCATTCTTTGAATTACGTCATCGAGACGAGACGGATCCTCGAATTTGCTTAGACGGATCCTCCAGGAGGAAGCGTGGGATCCGTGCAATGAATACCAATTTTCCGCTAACTTGAGTCTTATTTTCAGGAAATTATGCACTATATACTTGTTTTCTAACCTTTGTTTTGTAGATTTTCAAAATACACATGAAGAACTTAACACCCTAAGCTAGGGGGAGCTTTGTGTCAAACTATACATTGCAAAACCATTTGCAATATAATCCTCATATGGATTACATTTAGTTACATCCCATTGCAAAGTTTCAATCTTCAAGGGGGAGCGTTATCGTCATTAAGACGAAACCACTTGCAAACTTAGTTGCAATGCATTAGCTTAATTGTTTCTATTTACTTGACGCCCTCACAAAGGGATGGACTCGTCAAGGGGGAGTTAAGACGAGAACTTTTCCCGTCACTCGCTTTCTAGATTTTTTCCTCTTTTACATGTTTTTCTTAAAACAATGTGTTAGTTTCTTTTTGACGCTCTTTTTGTTTCGACAAAAAGGGGAGAAGATAGTAAAACTCAATTCGAACTTTTACAATTTTAGTTTTTCCTTAAAATAATTTTATGTTTTTTCATCAACAAAAAGGGGGAGATTGTTAATACAAATAAGCCGTAAAAACGTTTATTTATATTTTATGATCTTCTAATGTTTTGTCAATAACAAACGTAAAATCATTTTAATGAAACAAATGAAATACGTAAATGGTTTGAGCCAATAGTTTTCTAACACACTTACGTTTTCACATAAAAATACTAAAACAAGTATAAGTGATTTTATGATTTAATAATACATATGTACAACAACTAGTGTTTACATATTGGGCAAATATATACATAACTAGTATGTATTATAATGGGTGAAAACTACAACCCATGGAGCATATTCATAACCCATGGTATTGACCCATTTGACTAGATGCATTGCATCTATTAGATACATTGTATCTAAGGAAATACCCATGGACCAACCCATAACCCATGACCCATAACCAAAAAAACCCATGGGCAAAGAGGAGCGTCCCACGGATCCCTGAGATTACACTAGACGGATCCCTTAAGGGAGGGATCTGTGGGATCCGTGGAACATGTTTGTTTTTCCTCTATAAATGGTGAGTCATTTCTTCCTTTTGGGTTGCCACTCCCACACATACTTTCCCCAAGTATTGTAACTCTCTAACCACTGATCCTAAGGGATCTTTCTATGTAGTTTGTCTTTTGTTTTTGTGTGATTCTCTAGGTTCCTCTTAAAGGCGAGATCACCACTTCTTGAAGTCGAGCAAGCTCAAGTCCATGAGTTGTCATGCTTCGTCATCATCAAGACTACTGTGGTTCTCTTGTTGATACTTCTTTCTTCCTCCATAGAAGTGTTGTGTCCAAGGCATTAGTGAAGTATGCCGAAAGAGTCAAGATGAATGCATTAGTGAAAGGTACTTAACGTCCGTGTCAAAAGCATTAGTGAAGAATGCTAAAGGAGTCAACACGAAGGCATTAGTGAAAGGTGCCAAGCGTTCGTGTCAAGGGCTTTAGTGAAAGATGCCTAGGATTCAATCAAGTGGCATTAGTGAAGGATGCCAAGGTCGTATAATAGATGAGGTGCATCGTTATAAAAATAGTGATAGTTTGTTTCCAAGGATGTTGATATCCTTGATGGTGTTGTAATAAGGAGTGGATCTTCTTTGGGGTTAGGTGTTGTGTAGTGTTGGGTAGTAGTTCCTCCATTGTAATGGACCTCGGTATTTAACCTAGTACCTGATAAAGGGTAGGCGACGTTGTGGTAGGTGTGGTTCTCCTTGGTGAAAGAACCCGGTGGTTAGCCTAATCTTAGGAAAAAGAGTAGGCGGCGTTGTGAAGGCTTCTCCGCCATAAGGAGTTGGTGTCGTGTAGTGATTACGATCTCTCGAGTAGGTGACTCGGGGAATGGAGTAGGGCAAGGAAGGTGTCCTTGTAGCCGAACCACTATAAATACTCGTGTCGTGGTTATATGCTTCTTACTCTTTATCTTTCATTACACTTTTATATATCTATCTATCAAATGTCCAACATACACATCTAAATAGATTGACATAAGTCGATATAAATATTTTAAAATGAAGTTTTAATTGGTAAAATTATTCAACCCCCTTCTAGTATTCCACATAAATGATTTACTAATCTAGACCGTAAATTTGTTTTGGGCTTCTTGAATAGTGTTTGTTAAGTTCGCTAAACCTTTGTGTTATTTGTGAGCTCAATCTCATTTGATTGCCTATATGTTATTTCTACATGCTCTCCTTGCTATGCTTAACTTGTATATATGTATACTTGCTGTAGAAATCATTAGTTTCAAAATTCGAAACATAGAGCAAAATTTTGCAACTATTATGTTCGAAAATCA
This sequence comes from Chrysanthemum lavandulifolium, assembly GCA_022545495.1. Classification (NCBI taxonomy): domain Eukaryota; kingdom Viridiplantae; phylum Streptophyta; class Magnoliopsida; order Asterales; family Asteraceae; genus Chrysanthemum; species Chrysanthemum lavandulifolium. Next base: position 131,478 of record JAHFWF010000091.1, on the reverse strand, counting down.
TCTCGGGCGCGGATCCCTTAGATATAACTAGACGGATCCCTCAAGTGAAGGATCCGTGGGATCCGGGTGGACAGAAGTTCCTTTTAAGCCTCCTTGCATCAATCCAACCTTCCAGACCTTATTGGACTAGTTAAACATGCTACATTAGGATCACTTAAACTTTCCTTAGGCTCAGTTGTTCTCACATTTACTCATAGATGACTTAGGATCACATTCAAAGTATTTTTGATTTATCATTACTTCAAAACTCATCATCTTTCTGCTACAATGTTTACACATTGTTCCTCTCAACCCTAAACACCTAGTTTGATATTTCTTTCAATTTTAGCAAATTGATTTTAGTCATCTTTACCTTAAAATGCTCCAAAAACTAGTTTTTCATTTCTTATGATTTTTAAGAAATTTTCTAAATTTTCCTTTAACCACCATCTAGTTCCTATAACAATTCACCATCCTCAAAACACTTAGTGTCATCAATGATCACTCATTTGTGTTTCTAAAACTCAATTTTCCCCACAAAAGCCATCATTGACAAATCTCACTTATTTGTCTTGACCACTTAGGTCTCATGCCATGTAAGACACTTAATAGACTGAGTAACTTAGGATAGGTAGGTGCTAGACCTTGATAGAATCCTATCACCTCCTTTTCACCTCATCTGTTAGCCGGATCCCTAGACTAAAGCGAGCCGGATCCCTCTAGTGAGGGAACCAGTGGAACCGGGGAACAGAAGGTACATTATCTCTTTAGATAATCATTTTAAATTTCCTTTTTCCACTCAAGCACTTGTTCAACACTTAGGATTATCAGTTTCTTATATGTTTATAAATGAGTTTCATTTATATGATTATTTACGTGTTCTTTCTTTTCTTTTCATGATATTATGTGAACAATTTCTCCATTTGTATAAATGTTTTCCTTTTGTACTAACTCTTTTGGATTCTTATAGGATGACAATGGTCGATTTCATCATCAAGTCAAGTTGTGCTCATTCGTATATTTTTTTATTTCTAATCTTGCATCATCCCAACAATCTTCCTCCACTTTTCTCACTAGTCACAAAGTCATCATGTCTACCACCTCTATTGATTCATCAACCGAGTCAACACAAAGAGTCACCTTGATACCTTTCATCACCATCCCTTGCTACTCTTGAGTCACTTTATTACCTAGTAAAACGTGACCTCTCATCACCTCTACCACAACTTCCATACCTCTAAGTCATAATGATGATTTCTATCATTATTATCGTGTCAAACATCTAGTTCATGAACTACGTGATGAAGTATGTTTCGTGTTCTACCACATCCTACTTGTGTCAACCACAAGCTACTTGTGTCAACCACATTCTACAAGTGTCTCACTACTACTACAATTCATGTTCACTCAACCATCCTCCACAAACATCTATGTTGTCAAAATCCAAGTAAATTTCGTAATGAAATGCGTCTCATCCCCAAATACATTTATTTTCTTACCTTAAGAAACCTTACAACCTCTAAACCAACCACGATGATGCAAGTAGTAGGATTATTCTCTTTTTGACACTAGTCCTTTCTTTGTAGGTTTATATATATATATATACTTTGATGTGTATGGGATTCTCGTCTATATATGGATGAAATTTCACACTAATTTTGTTTTTGTAGGTTCACTCATATACACAGGTTTGTATATGGCACACTTGTCTTCGAACGAGGTTTACTTATTTTTTTTAGGTTCTTCTTAACGCCCTCGAGCTAGGGGAGCTTCCGTCGAGCATTTACAAAGTGCATCATATAACTCGTCCTCAATCAAGGGGAGCTTTCGTCAAAGCAAAAACATTGCAAATTTTGCAATACTTTTTTCTTAGCTTCCTAATATACTTGACGCCCTTAACAAGGGGGAGCAACCGTCAAAGGGGAGCATGCACACATTCATTCTTCAAAATTCCTTTATGTTTCAACAAAAGGGAGATTTCTTTCTCATCATATATTTTTCTTTTTCATTCCTTAACACTAACCTTGATGTAGGTTAAGCCTAAAAAATTTGATCCATTGAGCCATTGGCAATAATGGTTATAATTCAAAGGATCTTTCTATGTATTTTTTTTCTTTGTGTTATTCTCTAGGTTCCTCTTAAAGGCGAAATCACCACCTCTTGAAGACGTGTAAGCTCACGGTCATGAGTTGCTAAGCTTCGTCATCATCAAGACCACTGAAGTGAATCTTGTTGATAATTCTTCTCTTCCTCCATTAGTGTTTCGTGTTGAAGGTATTGGTGTGGTGTGCCAATTGGAGTAATAAGGTGTTTTTTTTAATTTAACTTCACTAGGGATGATGAAAACTCGCCATTCTTGGGAGAAATTAAGTTTAAACTCCAAGGACACACCCTTTTTGTTTCGACAAAAGTGGGAGAAGAGTGTAAACGGAGAAGGTAATGTATATGAAGTATGGACACAAGTAACTTTGACATTTTACCTATCTATTACGTTTACATATATTTTGTCATCATTAATAAGGAGAAGATTGTTAATGCAAATATTATGATATTTAATCTATACAGTCTCGTTTGTTTTGTTGATGACAAACATGTAACTTGTAATACATAACGTAAAATGTATAAGTTACTTGTAATTATATTTTGTCTCAACATACTCTCAACCCCTCTCGACGACTCAAGTCCTTGTATACTACAACACAGGTTCGTACATGTTTGTTATGTTGCGTTATGATCAAACCCCTAACAAACCATTAAACATGTTTAGTTAAATAGTTTATATAAAACACTTAAGTATTTACATACATAAACAAAAGTAAATGTGTCTGGTAAAACTCATGACCCATGACCCAAGACCCATTACCCAATGTCTAGATACATTGTACCTTTGTGGGCACACAAGTCCATGATCCATAACCCCTGATCCATGACCCATAACCCATGGGTAAAGAGGAGCGTCCCACGGATCCCTCAAATTGCCGACGGATCCCTTGGAATTACAAGGGCCGGATCCCTCCATAAGGGATCTTGGGTCAGAAACTTAGTTTGGTCTTTTTGCCTATAAATCGCCAGCCACTTCTTACCATTTCTTCACACCTTTGCACATAGTTTCTCTCCACCATTTCTAGCATATTTAGATCATTAGGAAACATGTAAACAACCCTCATCTCATATTATCATAATGCTTCTAACTTTCATTTGTTGTAAGCATACTCCCGTAGTGATCCTCCAAAGCAAGCCTAGAGATCTTGCATCCTTACCTACTGAAGTGATCACCCATCACAAGCATACAATCACATGAAGATATTCTACAACAAGCTTGGGAAAATTGTCATCTTCATTCATAGAAGACCAACTACATCATGCTTTGTGTTCTTGAAAACGGTTTAGGATTTCATATCCATTCGACACATTGTCTTGGATATTGTCTAGTATCATATTTTTGTATCTATAACTAGATTAGATGATTTATATGTTTGTGCCATAAAACACAAGGTTTGTTATGTTGAGCCACAAAACATAACGGGTGTCATAGATGTGTCGTGTTGGTCGGGTAATGGTTCCTCCTTTGTAATGGAACCCGGTATCTAGCCTTGTACCGGATAAAGTGTAGGCGATGTTGTGATAGGTTTGGTTCTATCTCGTGGAAGAACTCGGTGTCTATCTTAGTACCGGAAAAAGTGTAAGCGACGTTGTGATAGGTTTAGTTCTACCTCGTGGAAGAACTCGGTGTTTAGCTTAGTACCGGAAAAAGTGTAAGCGACGTTGTGTAAGGTTTTCTCTGCCAAGAATGGAGTTTGTTGATCTAGTGAAGTAACTCTCGAGTAGGTGAGTCGGGGAGTGGAGTAGGGCGAAGGGAAGCTTCGTGACCGAACCACTATAAATCCTCGTGTTGGTTTGTCTATCCTTTTACTTATCGCTTTACTTTTATTTTTGCTTTATATTGTTTATTGTCTATGTGGTTGATATCTATGTTTGTGATGCATACTTGGTCTTTCATATAGTCATAAACTATATTTATCACTTTACATATTATGACACGCTTGATCAAGAAAAATAAACCAGACTAATAATGGTAAAACTTGATTTATAATGAACCATTAATCTTGCGGAATCTTATGTGATATTAAGGGGTTGGCCTTACATGCAGTAATGCGTTAAATGCATCCTCGCGTCAAGATTAGAAAATGTATTCACCCCCCACTCTACGTTTTCACACTATTGAGAGTGACGCCTCCATCTGTGTTGGTCCAACTTAATTGTTTTATGTAAACCTATGAACTTAATTGTTTTATGTAGATTTTCGTATAACATTATGCTCATTATAATGTTAACTCAACTTATTAGTCCAACTTAATTGTTTTATGTAAACCTATGAACTCACCAGCTTTTTACTGACTTTTTAGCATATTTTCTCAAGTGTTTAATTGTTGGATGTATGATGAGGCAAGGCAACACTTGGGCGCACTTTTGGAGTGTACACATAACACTCATGACCAACGTTTTGTACTATGCGACAACTTAAAACAATTATGGGCCTTGTTTTGCGCATTCATAACTATCTAAAACTTATGCTTTTAATTTATGAAACTTTAAAATGGGTTAGATAATCCGTTCTCTATTACTTGTGTTGTGATCTCAATAAGTAGCACCCCGATATCTCTTCCGCTGCATTCTAATTTAGGGGTGTTAGAAATACTGCTTAATCTTGTTTATCTCAGCTTACTTGTTAATTGTACACACTTTTCATGTAAAACTCTTAAAAAAGCAAAAATAAGTCATAATATGCATTAGCTTAATTGGAGCTTATCTAGTGTTATCTTTTGTTCATTAGTCAATCACATCACAAACCCTACTCTCTCTCTAGCGATAATGGCGACATCCCTTCTCTCCTCAATTTTGATCGTCAGAATCCGCTCCTGGGGTTACATTCGACCTAATAACATTGATTTATTACTGATTAGCATTGCTATGTTGTTGTAATAATTTTTTATTGGGTTGTCGTTGCTTTTGGAGTTAGGGTTTTGTACGCAATTTGTTAGGTTTCGTTTTATTATCATCTACTGCTGGTTGATTTATGATCAATCGTTTAGTGCTTTCTTTTATCATCAATATTTTCTTGGTTCATTGTTATGGCTGCTGGGTAGGGGGGTTGTGCGTTCCGGTTTGGAGCCCTAGTTTTTAGGGTTTCTATTGTTTCGTGTTCCTGCTATCGTGGTGATGGGTTTAGAGAGTGTGGATAAAAGTTCGTTGCTGAGTTCTCTTGCGTCTAAAATAAAAAATGTAGATGGTAAGATCATGGGTCGTGATGGGAAGCCTTTCAAACCGTATCGTAATGTCAAATTTGCACAACCTATGGTACAATTGGCTATTTCTGTTAAGGAGGTTGCTGGTCATGAGGAACAATCTGAGGTGGAGGCTAATGGTACGAGGTCATTGGCTACTGATATGGAAGCGAACAATGTGACTAATGTTGGTCTTCATAGTATTCCTATTGTGTAGACTAGTACTACTACGGGTGCAATTCTAAGGTAACATGTAATGCTTCTTATGTTGGGGATGTACATGTTCAAAATTCGTATGATGGCCATGCTGATGTTGGGGGTTTGTCTTCTTCGCAAGCAAATAATGATGATGGTAAGGGAGGTTTCACTCGTAGCAATCAAATTTGGGCACAAAAGGATCGTATGCATCCATGCTTAATAAGGAAGCTCCTGTTCCTAAGATTCTTGCTAATCGGATGAAGGGTTCTTTGGCTACTTTGGTGAGTCCTAATCAGTCAGCATTTATTCCGGGTAGGCGTATTGCTGATAACATTCTCCGACTCAAGAAATCATGCATAACTATCATTTAGATCATGGGCCTCCTAGATGTGCTTTTAAAGTTGATATTCAGAAGGATTATGACACGATTGATTGGAATTTTCTTAAGGAGATTTTACTGGGTTTTGGGTTTCATCCTCGGATGGTTGGTTGGATTATGGAGTGCACGACTTCTGTGTCGTACTCCTTGAGTGTTAATGGTGTTCTTCATGGGTACTTTAAAGGTCAGAGAGGTTTGAGGCGGGGGGTCCATTATCTCCTTATTTTTTTTACTCTTGTGATGGAGATTCTTACTCAGCTGCTTCAAAAGAAAGTTCATGACTCGGGGGATTTCTCTTATCATCGGTATTGCTCTAATCTCAATATTGTCAACTTATGTTTTGCTGAAAATGATGTGATGAATCAGTTTTGTGTGGCTAAGGGTATTGAAAGATAGTTTAGTGTTGCTAGGACACCAAAATAGAATGGTGTAGCTAAAAGGAAAAATAGAACACTAATTGAGGCTGCTAGAACAATGTTGTCAGAATCTAAGTTACCAACTACCTTTTGGGCTGAAGCTGTAGGAACCGCATGTTATGTGTAGAATAGAAGCAAGGTAGTTAAGCCTCATAACAAGACCCCCTATGAGCTGTTACATGATAGGAAGCCTATGATAGCATTCCTAAAACCTTTTGTGTGTCCTGTTACTATCTTGAATACCATATACTACCTAGGCAAGTTTCAAGAAAAAGTAGATGATGGATACTTTCTTGGCTATTCTTCCATAGCAAAGCCTTTAGAGTATACAATAGGAGGACCAGAATTGTAGAAGAAAACTTACATGTTAAGTTTAGTGAAGAGACTCCTAGTGTTGAGACAAAAGGACCTGAGTGGCTATTTAATATTGATAGGCTAACCAAATCCATGAATTATGAGCCTATCATTGCAGGTACATCCACTAATATTGATGCAGGTACTCAAAAGGATTCTGAAAGAGAAGCAAATCCTAAGGAAGCTGATTCTCCAAAGGAAGTCTATTTGCTTGAAAAGTGGAAAGCTGGTCCTGTCTCACCCATCATTGAAAAGAAGAGTCCCACTGATGATGATGATTTGGATTTTGGATGCAAGGGTGATCATCATCAAGATAAGGAAGAGTTGTTGCTAGATAACTCAGTGTTGGTAGAAGAAATTGAAAAGAATAAGAAAAATTCTGAAAACACTGCTAAGCATAATGAAAGCACTGCTAAGCCACGTTCTACCACTGCTAGTTCAAGTGAAACCCTGGCTGAAAATTCTGATAGCAGTACTTACTTTGGAATCCCTGCCAAGCCACTTTTTGGTGATGATGCGTATCCAACTGATCCTGATACGCCTCCTTTGGAAGAAATTGATACTCCCACTGATGATGAAAATATGGATGAACAATGCTGATATTACAAATTTGGAAACAGTCATTATAGTGAGTCCAATTCCTACCACCAGGGTGCATAAGAATCATCCCAAAGAGCAAATTCTTGGAGATCTGAATACTCCAGTTCAAACAAGAAGCAGAGCTTTGAACAATTAAACCTTTCCTGAACAAGGTTTCTTTACCAGATCACTTCACAAAAGGAATAGTCATAAAGATCTGCAAAATTGTTTGTTTGCCTGCTTTCTGCCTCAAAAGGAGCCCAAGAGAGTTGAAGAAGCTTTATCAGAAGAAGGATGGGTTGAATCAATGCAAGAGGAGCTATTGCAGTTTAAGCTTCAAGAGGTGTGGACATTGGTTGATCTTCCAAATGGAAAAAGGGCTATTGGAACTAAATGGGTGTTCAAAAATAAAAGGGATGAAAGAGGTATAGTGGTAAGGAACAAATCAAGGTTGGTTGCTCAAGGATACACACAAACTGAAGGTTTGGATTATGATGAAGTATTTGCACCTGTTGCCAGAATTGAAGCTATGAGATTGTTTCTGGCATATGCTTCATTCAAAAACTTTGTTGTGTATCAAATGGATGTTAAAAGTGCCTTTCTGTATGGTACTATTGATGAGGAGGTTTATGTTTGTCAACCTCCTGGTTTTGAAGATCCTGATCATCCTAATAAGGTCTACAGGGTGAAAAAGGCTATGTATGGTTTGCATCAAGCTCCAAGGGCATGGTATGAATGCCTTTCTACTTATTTGATGGACAATGGTTTCAAGAGGGGACTGATTCATAAGACTTTGTTCATAAGGAAGCTCAAGGATGATATATTGCTAGTTCAGGTTTATGTTGATGACATCATCATTGGCTCAACCAATAAGGAGCTGTGCAAAGACTTTGAGAAACTTATGCATGATAAGTTTCAGATGAGTTCTATGGGTGAACTCACTTTCTTTTTGGGGCTACAGGTTGAACAAAGGACTGATGGTATTTTCATTAGTCAAGACAAGTATGTAGCAGATGTTTTGAAGAAGTTTGGGTTTCAGTATGTAGCAGACAAGTATGTAACATATGGTGTCTGTTTTAGAGAGAGTTAGGAGACCCGGGATTGTTGTTGTAAGGAAAGCTAGAAAGCAGGGCAAAAAGGCGAATTTTTCTCAGGATGTGCATTTGGAGGATGTAACCAAACAGGGGAGGAGTGAGTGCATAGATTCAAGGGAGGCTGTGAACATGGATGATGATTTGGATAGTGGAGATCAAGGAGGTAATTATGTGGTGTCTCATAAGGATGGAAATGAAGCAGTGCTTGAAACTTTGAAGAATGTAGTAGAAGACAAAGAAAAGGAAGTGGTGCAGGCAACAACCACTGCTAGTGTTGCTGCAACCACGGCTAGTTCAATTGAAACCACTGCTGCAACTTCATCTGAGGTAAACTTATTCACTGCTACTTTAAATACACCCACTACTGTAACAACCACATCTACCATAGTCACAACCCACTGTTATATCACCACCCAAATCTAAAGAAGTTGAGAAGGAGGTTGCTGGTACTCTACTTCATTTAAGCAAAACTTCAACAAATCATGCACCTACTATTGCACCTGTTCCTTTATTTCTTAAACCTACTGGACCTAAACCCTTAAGTAAAAGTTTGACAATTTGTGAGCCTTTGAAGACTAAGGTGGTTTTACCAGACATTGGAAAGGGGAAAGGTATTGCTGAGCCTGAATTGAAGTTTAAGAATAGGAAAGAGCAGATTGATTATGATGAAATGTTCTCAAAAGAATTGCAAGAAAATGAGGATGCTGAAGCTCTAGCAGCAAGAGAAAAGCAAAAGAAAGAAGATGAAGAAGCTACTCAGAAATTGATAGCAGAATGGAATGATCAACAATTTTTTTTTCAAGCCTCTGAAATAATAAAAACTGAATATACTACTCAAGAATGGGCACTGTTATCTATTAATGAGAGGGCTAAGGTGTTGGCTGAAAGGGCAAGGAAGATAAGCCAAGAGAAAAAGCAAGTCAAAAGGAAGAAACCTCCTACAAAGAGTCAAATGAGAAATCAAATGATAAAGATTACCAGGAACATGGACATGTATATTAGTGAAGATTTAAGAAAGTGTACATGTGAGAGGGTTTCAGAGATTTATCAAAGATGTATGAGAATAAATGAAGATTTCCTTCCTATGAACTCTGAAAAAGAAGCTGAGTGGTTAAAGAATAAAAAAAAGAGAAAAGCTGGAGTTCATGAGGAATCTAGTTCTAAGAAGCAGAAGGTAGATGAGGAAATGGAGAAAGAAGAGAGAGTGAACCAATATCTTTTGGAGTGTGACAAACCTGAGACTATTGATCCTACTCCTATAAGAGCTATTCATTCTATTGAAGATCTACAGATCATCACAGCAAATGAGAAAGAGATGATTGAAATTACAAGGGCTGATGGATGGAAGAGCACTTACTATAATTTTGGTCAATTGTTGTCTGGTTTGAAGGTGGTTGATCTTGAGCAACTATGGAAGATATTGGATTTCAGACATAGGAAGTATGGGCCAACTAGAGTATTAGTTAATTTTGTGTGGACTTCTATTAGGAATTTTTGTCAGCCTAACCTAGATGATGAATTTTGGACAAAATGTGAGGTGGTGGATTAGATGTTGTATCAATCTTGCAGAGTTCATGTTGTACAAACTACTAAATAGAAGTTCTTTATGTTCATTGATAAGGATTATCCATTATCAAAGAATGTTTCCAGGAAAATGCTTGAAGCTAAACTTGCTCCACAGGGGACTAAGACCACTAATCCTATGATTGATAAACTGTTTAAAAAGATTGAGAAGATAGCAGATCTACAGGGTTCTTTGGCAATAAAGGCAAAATCTCAAGGAAGACTGAAGAAGATGGCTGATAGATCTAAAGCTGTGGATTACTTATCTGAATCAGAAACTGAAAAGGAAGTTTGAGAAGATTTTGAATTCTAATAAGTGTTTGGATACATCCTCCAAGTAATAAGTTCTGGGTTTAAAAGAAACTTGATGTTGTTGTTGGTAAATATCAAGTTTAGGGGAGGATTGTTGGGTGTTAGGTTCCACTGAATTGAATTACTCTAAGTATGGAACGACTGTTAGAGTAAATGAAACCACGGCTAGATGAGTTGAATCCACTGCTGAGTTAAACCACGGCTAGTAGTATTGTATAACCACGGCTAATGTATTGTAACCACTGCGAGTCTGTTTAGTCGGTTTAATATTTTGTATTAGATAAATATGGAAAAGATATTTATCTTGTAGGTTACGTATTGTATCTTGTAAAGGACTCCTTAGTCTATAAAAGGAGGTCCTAGGTTTAGATTAGATATACGTATGTTTTAATATATCTAAGGTCGATACACTTCAAGGTTATAAAACCCTAATACTATTCAGAGTATTCGTTATTAATATAATTGAGGTGTTTAATGATTTCTGTTGTTCTTCTTCTTAAGGTTAAGCATTATATTCCGCGTAGCGTTTAACAGGTTATTGTTAATTCAGTTTCTATAGAAGATCATTTGCTCAACTGGGATCAACATATTACGATATTTAATCTATACAGTCTCGTTTGTTTTGTTGATGACAAACATGTAACTTGTAATACATAACGTAAATTGTATATGTTACTTGTAATTATATTTTGTCTCAACATACTCTCAACCCCTCTCGACGACTCAAGTCCTTGTAAGCTACAACACAGGTTCGTACATGTTTGTTATGTTGCATTATGATCAAACCCCTAACAAACCATTAAACATGTTTAGCTAAATAGTTTATATAAAACACTTAAGTACTTACATACATAAACAAAAGTAAATGTGTTGGGTGAAACCCATGACCCATGACCCAAGACCCATAACCCAATGTCTAGATACATTGTACCTTGGTGGGCACTCAAGTCCATGACCCATAACCCATGATCCATGACCCATACCCCATGGGTAAAGAGGAGCGTCCCACGGATCTCTCAAATTGCCGACGGATCCCTTGGAATTACAAGGGCCCCTCCAGAATGGATCCTTGGGTCAGAAACTTAGTTTGGTATTTTTGCCTATAAATAGCAAGCCACTTCTTACCATTTCTTCACACCTTTGCACATAGTTTCTCTCCACCATTTCTATCATATTTAGATCATTAGGAAACATGTAAACCACCCTCATATCATATGATCATAATGCTTCTAACTTTCATTTGTTGTAAGCATACTCCAGTAGTGATCCTCCAAAGCAAGCCTAGAGATCTTGCATCCTTACCTACTGAAGTGATCACCCATCACAAGCATACAAGCACATGAAGATCTTCTACAACAAGCTTGGGAAACATGTCATCTTCTTTCATAGAATACCAACTACATCATGCTTTGTGTTCTTGATGTTTGGTTTAGGATTTCATATCCATTAGACACATTGTCTTGGATATTGTCTAGTATCATATTCTTGTATCTATAACTAGATTAGATGGTTTATGTATTTGTGCCATAAAACACAAGGTTTGTTATGTTGGGCCACAAAACATAACGGGTGTCATAGATGTGTCATGTTGGTCGGGTAATGGTTCCTCCTTTGTAATGGAACCTGGTATCTAGCCTTGTACCGGATAAAGTGTAGGCGATGTTGTGATAGGTTTGGTTCTACCTCGTGGAAGAACTTGGTGTTTAGCTTAGTACTGGAAAAAGTGTAAGCGACGTTGTGATAGGTTTGGTTTTACCTCGTGGAAGAACTCGGTGTTTAGCTTAGTACCGGAAAAAATGTAAGCGATGTTGTGTAAGGTTTTCTCTGCCAAGAATGGATTTTGTTGATCTAGTGAAGTAACTGTCGAGTAGGTGACTCGGGAAGTAGAGTAGGGCGAAGAGAAGCTTCCTGACCGAACCACTATAAATCCTCGTGTTGGTTTGTCTATCCTTTTATTTTTGCTTTATATTATTATTGTCTATGTGGTTGATGTCTATGTTTGTGATGCATACTTGGTCTTTCATATAGTCATAAACTATATTTATCACTTTACATATTATGACACGCTTGATCAAGAAAAATAAACCGGACTAGTAATGGTAAAACTTGATTTATAATGAACCATTAATCCTACGGAATCTTATGTGATATTAAAGTGTTGGCCTTACATGTCGTAATGCGTTAAATGAATTCTCGCGTCAAGATTAGAAAATGCGATGGTTTATACTATATTTGATACAAAAGTTTTAAGTTTGAAACGGAAACGTATTCACCCCCCCCCCCTCTACGTTTTCACAATTGGTATCAGAACGGGTTGGCTCTAGTTTTTAAAAACAAATGGTTTTCAAAACAAGTAAGGTCCTTGTATCAAATTTTTGGTGAAGTCAAGCATAATATGAAAAGTGTTTTGTTGTTTCTTTTTATCTTTAAAGTTTTGTTGTTAGATATATTGTTAATCAAGCTTGAATAAAGATTAAAATGGGTAATATAACTTCACTAAAAAGTCTACAAAGGTTAAACCATTTCGTCGGGTCAAAACATGCATTTTTAAAAATGCCGTATCGATCCGCGGATCCCTTTGTTATCAAAGGCGGATCCTTTGGAAGGATCCGCGGATCCGTGGTCTGAAGACAGTTTTGTCTAAATTTCAAAAATTCGTAACTAATTAACCGTAAGTCCGTAGGAGTCGTGCCACCTATCGTTTTATAGGTATTTGAGTCTACTTTCATTTAAAAATAATTTTATAAACTGATTTAAAACAAAAATTTACAGAATCCTTGATTTATAATAGAAAGTCATTTTTCGGTCATAACTTTTGCACAAACTTTTGATCTAATTGGAGACGGATGTTTTCGTCTTTGAATAACAATGTGTCCTCTTTTGAAATTAAGGTTTTGATCATATTTATAAATATAAAAGAACTTTCGTTTGCTTTGCTAAATGATTAATTGTCTTACCTTGCATTACTTGATTATTTGCTTATCTCAAATAGTTTATGTGCTTGTTTGTTTGAATAACACATGTGGTTTTCTCACCTTGCTATTCATTCTGTTGTTTGTCGATTTAGTAATATTTTATTAATCAATGTGCTATTTGAAGGAGTGTTTGGGATAACATCTAGGTGTGTCGAAAATGTTAGTTTAAATACTTAGATAAGTCATATAATATGCTTAAAACATGTAATATACTAAATGGCTTCTAGTTGAGTTTGTCATGTGTACAACATAAATGTTTTATGTGCTTATATGATTTCTTGATTTCATATTTTCTTGTGTCATTTTCTAAAAACAACAAGAATGTACATCGGATCATAACCTACACTTGTGTTGATGATGTACTCTCCTGTTTTCCTTTTAATGATCGCTTTCCAAGCTTCATAGTAGGATTCACAACTTGATTATTTCATCCGATATACTCAAGTAAATTATTTTGCAACGCAAATATAATTGTTCAAATCCGAAAATCCAAACTCGAGCTTTCCAACAACATATGTTGAACTAGCTCATCCAACCATTTTTGTTCACCATATGGACAACTTTTAACTTTTCTTTAAACATGACACCTTCGTCACCTTAGTTGTTTCAAGCATAATATTAATAAAAATGAAGCAAAGTATCATCATTGTTACTCTTCGACAGGCCATTGTAGGAATATAAAATTTCCTAACTTGAGAATGAATATTGGAGAACTTATTGCACTAGAAACTTAATTTGACCTAATGGTTGAATTGCTTCCTTGATAGAAGTTGGGTATGTGGAATCGCTCGTAAAAATGGTCGTGTTTAGCCGTAATTGAGCACCACTAGTAATAGTCTCATATTCATTCTCTCAATTGAGAAATTTATACTCCTATGTTTTCCTAAAGTAAGTTTACAATGGAAATACTTTGCATTGTCTTAGGATTACTAATCAAACAAGTTGTAAAATTAAATTTTCTTTTAAGTTAATCACAACCACTTGCCTCATCAAGCGATTATCTTGCTTTGATCGAGAAGAGCTACATGACTTCATGGACGAAGCTCATTGCATGCTAATCACCATCCGTAATGACTATACATAGTTCATTGCTTCCGTTGACCAAAAACACTTACTCTTCTAAACACAATTCCTTCATCTCCACAAATAATAACGCCACCTTTTCGATCTAAAGATAGTCTAGATTGTCCTAAACTAGCACCTCACAACTCTTTCTAGACACATACCTTGCATGTCATTGTTGGTGTAAATTGTTAATACAAATAAGCCGTAAAAACCTTTATTTATATACTACGATCTTCTAATGTTTTGTCGATAACAAACGTAAAATCATTTTAATGAAACAAATAAAATACGTAAATGGTTTGAGCCAATAGTTTTCTAACACACTTACATTTTCACATAAAAACACTAAAACAAGTATAAGTGATTTTATGATTTAATAATACATATGTACAACAACTAGTGTTTACATATTGTGCAAATATATACATAACTAGTATGTATTATAATGGGTAAAAACTACAACCCATGGAGCATATTCATAACCCATGGTATTGACCCATTTGACTAGATGCATTGCATCTATTAGATACATTGTATCTAAGGAAATACCCATGGACCAACCCATAACCCATGACCCATGACCCATAACCAAAAAACCCATGGGCAAAGAGGAGCGTCCCACGGATCCCTGAGATTACACTAGACGGATCCCTTAAGGGAGGGATCCATGGGATCCGTGGAATAGTAGTTGTTTTTCCTCTATAAATAGTGAGCCATTTCTTACTTTTGGGTTGCCACTCCCACACATAATTTCTCCAAGTATTGTAACTCTCTAACCACTGATCCTAAGGGATCTTTCTATGTAGTTTGTCTTTTGTTTTTGTGTGATTCTCTAGGTTCCTCTTAAAGGCGAGATCACCACTTCTTGAAGTCAAGCAAGCTCAATTCCATGAGTTGCCATGCTTCGTCATCATGAAGACTACTTGAGGTTCTCTTGTTGATACTTCTTTCTTCCTCCATAGAAGTGTTATGTCCAAGGCATTAGTAAAGGATGCCGAAAGAGTCAAGACGAAGCATTAGTGAAGGGTGCTTAACGTCCGTGTCAAAAGCATTCTTGAAGAATGCTAAAGGTCTCAAGACGAAGGCATTAGTGAAAGGTGCCAGCGTTCGTGTCAAGGGCATTAGTGAAAGATGCCTAGGAGTAAAATCAAGTGGCATTAGTAAAGGATGCCAAGGTCGTATAATCGATGAGGTGCATCGTTATACAAATAGTGATAGTTTGTTTCCAAGGATGTTGATATCCTTGATGGTGTTGTAATAAGAATTGGGTCTCCTTTGGGTTAGGTGTTGTGTAGTGTTGGGTAGTAGTTCCTCCATTGTAATGGAACTCGGTACTTAACCTAGTACCGGATAAAGGGTAGGCGACGTTGTGGTAGGTGTGGTTCTCCTTGGTGAAAGAACCCGGTGGTTAGCCTAGTACCGGAAAAAGAGTAGGAAACGTTGTGAAGGCTTCTCCCGCCATAAGGAGTTGGTGTCGTGTAGTGATTACGAACTCTCGAGTAGGTGACTCGGGGAGTGGAGTAGGGCAAGGAAGGTGTCCTTATAGCGAACCACTATAAATACTCGTGTCGTGGTTATGTGCTTCTTACTCTTTATCTTTCAGTACACGTTTATATATCTATCTATCAAATGTCCAACATACATATCTAAATAGATTGACATAAGTTGATCTAAATATTTTAAAACGAAGTTTTAATTGGTAAAACTATTCATTCCCCCCTTCTAGTTTTCCACAATTGGCATCAGAGCTTTGTTACCAAGTTTCTTAGAGTATGTTGTACTTTAAAAACTTGATACGATCTGTGTATGTTTGAAAACTACAAAGAAGGATTCTTTAAGTCATGTTTTAAAAATCATTATAGTGTTTAATGTTGGACAATGATAGAACGTTCTAATATTTTCCTTGTTAAGAATTCTCCATACTTGGATTTGGGAATACCAAGAAGATCATGAAGAAACTATCTAAATATTTTTTTTCGTAAAAAGAATATTTAGCATTGTTTTCCTCACACATGGATCTGGAGATTCTAAGAAGATCACAAAGAATTTTTCTAAATACTTCTTTCCTTAAAAATAATATTTAACAAATGTATGATCATTAATAATTTACATTTTGCTATTATTATTAAAGTCTTAGTTGTATGATTAATCTTTATTATTAATTACTTAAGTAGTTATCTATATTAAAATCATCATCAAGAATAGTATTCCTCGATTGATTTATATAGACTACACTATAAATCTGTAATAATGATATCTCGGTTATTCGATAGCCCCAATCATTATTCATCACAAAAGGATTATTGACACTTCATCTATGTCAATGAATATCTATGTGAAATTTCTTATATTATGATAAAATGGGATTTTATCATAATCTTTGAAAAACCTCCCAAGAATTGTGACTAATTCATAAAAAGGGAATCCTGTCAAATAGGATTAGTATTAAACCGTCAAAACCCCAAACCATAAGTTATAGAGTTTAACCATCAAAATCTAGGCATTTTAGAACTCCCAAACCAAAGTTATCAAGGAATGCTTAAGCTGAATTTTTGTTGTCATTCCGGTTCCCTCAGTTTGAACTAGCAGGATCCCTAATGAGAGGGATCCGTGGGATCCGTGCAACAGAAGACATCATAAGTTAGAAATGATCATTGTGGAAGTTCCCCAATTACTGTTCACATGAGCAATTTGATCATTTCCTTCAAGCAAAACAATCTCTTGTGTAAGTATAATCTTCACTACATTGTTAATTTAATTCCTTTATTTATATGATTATAATTTTTCATCTTTAGAAGTTGGGTTCAAATGGGTTTGTCATAATTTGTTACCACATTGTTTTCTAAGATAATCTAAATCAAAGAATTAACATTGTTAATACAAATTAAACTCATTTCTTGAATTCAATAAAGATGAATTGAGCAAAATTATGATCAAACCCTTTAGGTTACTATTCACAATTAACACCACATTATGGTTGTGTTGTATAGGAACAATCATGCCAAGTAACCGACAACAAGACTATCAAGATACCACCCACTACATCCCAATGTACCATAGAAAGGATGGACTTAGCCCGGAAGATAGGAAAGCTTCAAGTTGCTCGAAAAGAGACTTTTTCATGAAGGTCGTGTAGTAGAACCATCATTTCTTGCCAACACCGACATCCGAAAAGTTTTTGAAACCATTAGCTTTGATTGTTTATTGGACATAAACGAAAAAATTTACCCGGTGTTCGTACTCGAGTTCTACAAAACAATGAGGATAGTTAGAAATTATGACGGGACCATCTCTATTGTCTTCATCATAAATGAGCATGAGTACACCCTTTCGCTAGTGGAGTTTGGAAGAATACTACGGGTTCCATATCATGGAGTTTGCATGTTTTCCAATGAGTGGTCTTTGGAGATACACGATATGGTTGATCATCATGAAATCTACCACATGAGAATCCCGGAAGCAACCACGGTGAGGATACCATCTTCATGCAAAGGGCATCCCCATCGAGGGTCACTACAAATTCGAAAGTGATCTATAGGGATCCTTTCCATGATATGTATGCATTGTATAGGAAATGGGAAGTTGTGGTAAGGGAGAATGTGTTGTGCTTAGGAGGGAATAAAGATCACCCCAATGCGTGCCTAAGTTTCATGATCTATTGCCTTGTGACCGAGACTCGTTTCAACCTTGCATATTACATGATTAAGAGAATGGCGAGTGTAAAAAGCATGGAAAAATAGTGCTCCGTCGCAATGCTCCTAACCCGTCTTGCAAGGTTCTTCTTTCCTTTAGATCCTTCTCTGTACTCCTATGGTCATAGCTTTTGCAACAAAGTTATGGTGTCATTGACCGAGGGTAGAACTACAAGGTTTATGGTGGAAGGCAAAAGACCTCACCCACCCACGGATTCCTCGGATGAATGGGAGAGGCAAAGAGAAGGTGAAGGTAGTAGCTACCCTCTCGGGAACACCGATCTCGACCCTTTAGATTACATCAATCAATTTCCGGACATTCCTAGCCCATCACAAGAATGGCAATAAACCAAATGGATCTTCAAGTGCTTCGCCAACTTCTTGAAGAAAAAGAAGTAGAGATGGTGAGATGAAGAATGGAGGGGAAGGTGAAGACGGGGAGTGATGTGGAAGGAGATGAGGAAGTGAGGTAAGGTCATAGGACCTTAATTTGTGAGAACAATTTGAAACAATGGTTTGTAACATCTAAACAATACTTATGTAGAGTAGGATGTAGTATGTAAGTATTGCCACAACTTGGCATTGAACAATCTTAACTTAGGAACGTGTAGGATGAGATTTTACGACATCTTGAAATCATTCAAGTAGTCGTCATCACTCATCTTTAGATACCTTTAGTCCCCCCATACTTGCCATGCATTATACTTAATGTGTTCTTACATTTAGTCTTGGTAGAAACAACTAGGAGAAGCATTTGCTAAGAGTGCAAGAATTGCACATTTTCTGAAAGCCTTCTGATCTGCAGTAGGCGGATCCCAGTATCATAACTAGCCGGATCCCCCCCAAGAGGGAACCGTGGGATCTGCAGAGAAAGTTATCAGATACAGATCACCATATACCCAAGTTGTCCCCTTAATCACATCATGATGGCTAAACATGATTCTTTAATACCACTAGAGACTTCCTCACGCACAATAGGTCTCATACTCACCCATAGGTAACTTAGGATCAAATTCAAAGTGCCTTTGATTTATCATACTCACCAATATCCACCATATTTCTGCTCTAACGCTCACACATTATTCCTCATACCTCAAAACACTTAGTTTGATATTTCTATCAATTTTATCAAATTGATTTTAGTCTTTCTTACCTTAAAATAGGCCTAAAACTAGTTGTTTATTTTTCTTTATTTTTTAGGATTTTTTCAAATTTTTCTTGAGTCATCATCTGTTTTCTAAGACTAAGTATCATCATTTTCCCATGTCAAATAAAGTGGTATCCCTCTCAAGCACTTAGTTAGACTTTCTAAAGTTCACTTTCCTACCCAAAACCATCATTAAATATCCTCACTCCTTATGGTTGAGCATTTAAGATATCCACCACTCAAGACATCTAAGGAAAGTCAAATCCTCAAGATTCATAGGTACTAGACCTTACAAAAAGCATAATCATTTCATCACATATCTGTTCGATGATGGATCACAGCTTATAACCGACGGATCCTCGTGAGAGGATCCACAGGATCCGTGTCTACATAAAGACCTTAATCAGTTTTTCTCTTCAAATTTTAGCTACCTTTGGTAATATAAACACTTTTAGCCACCATTTAATGTTTTCCTAGACCTGAACAATATCTCAAATGATCTTAGTGCATGCTTAATCCCCTTAGTGGTCATGAATTTAATTTCTTAATTCAAATTCATCCTTTATAAACCAAACACTCTTAAGGCTAAGTGTAACATATTGGATTTCACAAACACACTAGATCATAACCACAAGTAGGCGTATACAAGAGGTTTTAGAGAGAGAAAGAGTTAGAGGTTTTGGGAACTTAGTGAGAGAAAATGAACATATTATTATGAGCTCCAACTCTCTACCTTGGAAGGTAGAGAGTATTTATAGTCTTTACACAAATCGCCACCTAACGGTGTGGGATCGTGCATACAATGGGTAAAGACCCGTCCATCCTCCACGGTGTTACTTAAACTAAATACTACTTAACTTATAATAATCTCGACTACGAGCTTTCTAAGGATTACATATACTTGAGGTGACCGACTCTTTAATAACTGGATTTACTAAATCCTAACAATCTCCCCCTAAGGGAGGTCACCTCAAACACACATTAAAATTTCATTGAATACAAACAGATATTACATTAAAAATTATTCTTGCATTCTTGATGTAGTACTTTGCTCTGAAGCTTGTAGTCATTGATTCTTCACATTGCATGTTTGGTTAATCCAAGTAGAGGTCTTTTACTGATCTACGTGATAATGAGTTTTGAGCCAGCTTTGAGATCATCAGCTAGCAAAATTCTCTGACTCATCCATTGTGGTGTTGGTAATATGTGGTGTTGTGACTTATGGACCGACATGCTCACATTCTGGATCATGATATATTCTCATCAGAGTTGTGGAAGCTTTTGTTGATTCATGATATTGGCAGCAGCGTAGCAGAAGCATGGAGTGAAAACATCAGAGTCATTGTTGCACTTATCATGATTTCTTTAGAAGTGAATGTGTAGTGTGAGCATGCGGCTATGGATTGACCGCTTCATTCTCGATCACCGCAAGCGTCGGGCGCACTGCATACAACAGATTAGCAATAAAGCGCACGAAAGTGTCTTTGATCACTTCGTTGAATTGAGGTACACGCCCACGGTTCCCGTTGATCGGTAAATCTTACTGTGATCGGTATAATTCAAGAATTTCCTTGACGGGGTTTCGCAATGCTCTAGTTGTTCTCAAGCCGAACGTCTCAAAGAAGACAACACGGAGTGAGTAAACCAAATAATAGAGATTCAGCGATTGATGAAAAGATATTTGAAAAACAATCATGTACCGCTCAATAGAAATTGTTTTTACATTACAACGAAGGTTTTAATGAAAATCAATTATCAATCATAAACACCTTTTATTTTGAAATATTTGTACACGATCGATGTGCTAAAGAAAAGAGTTTTAAGCACAACGACCGGTTTTCAAAGGTATCCTTCAATCCATAACCCGAACCGGATTGATTCGAAAGATTGAATCGCTCCATTGTTTACATTCGGTTGTCACATGGTTGGTCTATTGAATAGATCTCACATGCCACCCACCGTGAGCTTGTTTGATGTTGGCTCGGAAGGCTTTCCATCTTCATTGTGAATATGTTTGCATATCACTCGGATGTTACGGAAATACCACAAGGATAATGCGTAGGACTCATAAGATATAATCTCTCTTTCCACATTGTGTGAAACAGAGAGTCTTCATTGAAAGTGTCCTAATGAGATTTATAGATGATCTCGTGGCTCTTGACTCAATTGTGCATATTTGGATCCTATGTCGGAGACTATGGAAAGGGTCTCCTTCTTCAATATCAACAAACTCTAAGAGAAGGTCGATAGATAATGTTGGTTCCCCGTGAGAATGAAACAAGTCCTTTTAAGGGGAACTTGAGTGGTTTGGGAAGTTGAAGTGCAGTGCGTCACTAGGTCCATGACGTCTTGTTTTCAATACTGATGTTACCTTGGTAACCACCGGAGTATATGAATTGAACCAGTTTACGCCCTAAGGTTGAATAATTGGAGGCTATTTATTTTCACCCTTTTCTCATTCAATTCTTTTCATTCTTCAACCCCTTCAAGATGCTTACGAGACTTCATAACTAGAACCTTGTTGGGTTTATTCCAAGACTAGCTCAGTCTTAGTCCGCACTCTTCCCATATCTCATTTTTCTCCTTTTTATCATCATACCTAAGGACTTCTACACTAACTAGTGGATTGTCCCTGGGTAGATCCCTCCGGTTCTGACGGATCATGGGAACGAATACCTAACCTAACCATCCTTATATCACCATACATAAAGTAAATTTGGTCAGTCTATTTGGTATTGTTCATCTGCCGTTGGAACCAATAGAGAACCATTTGAAGATCAATCCAGATACTTGTGATATATTATCAAAGCATTTTGTACTTGAATTGTTTTTGATATTTTTAGAACAAGAGCTCCCCCTCAACATATGCTTCATTTATTTGAAATTGTTTTAGCACACGGAAGCAAGAGGAAGAATTAACTTCTTTGATTTCCATTTTCTAAAAGATATCAACATCACTTCCTATATCAAATCAAGTAGATAAAGCATTTTGGGGAAGAATGAGGTTTTCAAAATTTTGCTCCCCCTCAATATGTGCCTCGAGGTTTGAAAGAGTTTTGCACATACTAGAGGGAACCTGCACTTAGAGACAAATCAATCACGTTTTAATTCTTTAAGGTTTAAAAAATTGCTCCCCCTCAACATGTGCATGGAAAATTTGAAATCGTTTGGCACATGTGGGGAAGAAAGCTTGCTAAATACTTATGAAACCATTTATCGAATTATCAGCTTAAATCCAATTTAAATCACAAATTCTCCCCTGATCACAATTATCAAATCATTTGAGATTTGTGATCTCTGTAGATTTAAATTGATTTTGAAAGCTTTTAAGGAGAATTGTGACTTGATTATGAAATCGTTTTAACTGAAAAAGATCGGATTTTGAGACTTTAAACTCCATTGATTAAACATGCATGATTATCTTTTGAAAAACAATTGTATGACAAATAACTTTTTGATTTAATTGAAATCATTATCCCCCTCAATCAATGACATAAGTTGTTGATTGAGAGATAGATATTTTTGACAAACGATGAGTCCAGATGATTTTCAAAAATAGAGTCCGAGTTATTTTCAAAGCAATTGGGTTTCATTAGATAGTAAGTAATTGTTTATAGAATCAGAGCATGAGTTTTGAAAAACAAGATAAAGCATGGCTATGTTCTTTCTTTGAAAAGCGGGTTATTGCCTGAAATGACAATAAACCATTGTTTCACTTTCTCCCAAAAATATTTTTTGATTTTTTGAATTTTTTTTTAAACATTCAAACAACATCTAAAGTCTCGTGTCATTCTTTGAATGACAGCACAAAGACCGTAGATATTATCGAATCGAGGAAAACATGACAAAAGACAATATTTTGGAATTTTCAAGATTTTTCAATTTTATGGACTTTTTAAAAGTTATATATTTTTCTATTTGCTTTTGAAGGTTTTGAAATTTTGTATTTTGTTTTTCGAATAACTATTTACAAGAGATAGATGAAGAAAGACCTTTACTCCTCGTTTTCCTCTTGAAGACGTTTGAGTGTTTCGGTTGTAGACTCTTTAGACCAAGTCGTGGAGGATAAACTCAAACGTTCTCTAGGAAGAGCTTTGGTGAAGATGTCTCGCTAACCGGTATTCGGTCCTCACAAAGTATAGTTCCACCACACCATTTTCTACTTGCTCCCACGATGAAATGATGTCGAATGTCGATGTGCTTTGCTCTTGAGTGTTGTACGTTGTTGCATGAGAGAGCAATAGCACTTTATTATCACAATGAGGAGGATTTTGTTGAATTCAAAGCCATAGTCGATAATTGGGATCTCCTCCATAGGATTTGAGCACAACAGATGACATTGCTATGTATTCACCTCTATAGAGGAAATAGAAGTACTCATTTGCTTCTTTGAAGACCACTCACAAGCTTATCACCCAAAAATCGAGCACCTCAGGACGTGCTTGACGAGTATCTTGACATCTGCATGATCGGCATCTGCATAGGTCGTTAGTGACATACCGGTGTCCTTGGTGCCAAAGTCCCATATTGATGGTTCCTTGGAGATACCGAAGACCCGTTTAATGACTTCAAGGTGCTTTTTGGTAGCTTAGCACGGTATCTAGCACACATGCAAGCAATGAACAAGATGTCCGGTCTACTATCTCGTGAGGTACATCGAGGATCCAATCATACTACGATATTTCGTTTGGTCAACCATGATCCCCGAGTGGTCCTCATCTAGTTTAGTACGTTCTATCATGGGAGTGTCAGCAGGGTCACTAGAATAAAATCCAAATTTCTTTAAAATCTCATTTGCATATTTAGATTGATTTATAAAAATACCTCCGGGACTTTGTGAAATTTGTAATCCCAAGAAAATGACATTTGTCCCATCATTGACATTTGAAATTTAGAACCCATTTCTTTTGAAAACAACACACTCATTGGGGTCGGTCGAGGCAAAGATGATATCATCAACATATATTTAAGCGTGAATTAAATGTTTGCACGACTTCACGGTGAACGATGTCGGATCAATCGCTCCTTTGTCAATCCGGTAGATAGAAGAAACTTTGATAGCGTATCATACCATGCCCTTGGAGCTTGCTTTAAACCGTAAAGAGCCTTCTTCAAACGATAAACGTGAGTAGGATGCTCGGATTCACAAAGCCTTCAGTTGGTGGCGTGAGCGACTTCTTTAAGATCTCCGTTAAGAAACGCCGTCTTTACGTCCATCCGATAGACTACCATGTTCTTACTTGCAAGATTAGCCAAGAAGATTACGATCGCCTCGACACGAGCAACTCAAACATTGTTGGGAATTAAGGAAAACTACCGATTCTGTTGCCAAGCATAAACCATCGATTCTCGCCAAGCATCCGTCAAGAGATTCTCAGAAGAAGAATGGATTCTCGGGTTATACTTCAAGAAGTGTTAAAGCAGATATTGTGTTGTCACCGAAAGTGCGAACCACGTAGAGAGATAAGCTCGCTTTAGAGTAAAAGTCACTGTATGTATAGGTTGGCGCCAGACAAGTAGAGCTTACTCGTAATAAACAATATGATTAACAAAACAATATGATTAGTTGCATGCTTGTCTAGATGCATGCTTAGTCTATGTTAGTATTAGGAGCGTAAATTGTCAACGCTCATTAGGGTTTCTTGCCTATATAAGAAACCATGTTAGTTTGTAATAGATAAGTTTTTCTCAAGTCTTTTCAAGTCTTGTAATCTATTCAAACATAGAGTTTCTATAATCAAAAGATCCATAGAGGATCAAAGAGTTCTTAGTTATTGTAACTTGTATTTACTTTCCGCTACAATACGAGTTGTAGAGATCTTCTATTAGTTTGCTTGTGATTACATAGGCAACACTAACGATCTCCGAGTGCTTAAGATCTATCAAGGTCTTGTGTTTAAACAAGTGGTATCGAGCCTCTGGAAAGTCTCTACGATACTAAGAACCATTCTCACCCCATACAATCAAACATTCATTCACCATGCCCGGATCCGATAATGAAAATGAAGTCACCAACACAAACAACACCAACACCACTTCCATGCAACAACTCGCCTCACAAACAAAGAATGGTAAATTTCCTTATTTAAAGAGGAAGAGTATGAACTTTGGACTATGAAGATGGAAAACTGGATTTCCAATATTGATTGGAATCATGGAGGTAGTAAAGAAAGGAAACAATCTAAAGAAAATGATTCCCGATGTGGATGGAAGTTTATCATGGCTCCACCAAAACTCAAAGAAGTGCCGCCATGCAGAGAGCATAAAGTAAAACTATTCGCTTCAAGCCATACCAAGATCATCTATGTGATTTTCACCATATGGATGATGCTAAAGACATATGGATGGCTCTCAAAGCAAGGTTCGTGGAAATGAAGAATCAAAGAGAATGAGGAAGTCCATGCTAAGACAACAGCCAGACTTCAATATATCGAAGAAGAAGGTATCCACAAGGGATACGACAGTTCCATAGGATCTTGAGTCACCGAATCACCGAATGCTAAACCGATAATGAAGATTGCAACTCAAAGTTCTTGCGGTCCTTGCCGCCATCATGGTTGCATGTTAGTATAGCACTCAAGGCTAAAGGAGGGTTGGACATGCTCACTTTTGATGAGTTGTACAATGACTCGTAACTCTTGAACCGTATGTCGACTCCCTACCGTACATCTTCTTCTAACCATGCGCCTTTTGTTGGGACATCTCATTCCAACATGATGGTACAAGCTCCTAGCTCCAACTATTTTCCATCATCTCCTAGTTCCAACTACTTTCCAAAGATCCCGCCTCCCACTCCACCACATAACACTCGTCCCACTCCACAATCTTCACAACCTAAGACTAGTAGTGTGATGGAGGATGTTCTTCATTCGCTTGTTGTCGACTATGATACTCAGCAAGATCTTGCATATGAAGACTTTGATCGCTTGGACCTCTTGAAATGGAGGAAATGAAGTCGAAAATGCAGTGGCATTGTCACATGGACATCAAAAGGTTTGAAGAGAAGGTGGAAGGAAGTTTGTTTTCAAGGGAAAGGAACCACCGCTTTGATAGGAGGAAAGTCAAGTGCTTCACTTGTCATCGATGGGGCATTTCTCAAGAGAATGCAAGGACGTAAAGAGTGGAGATGGAGCCAAATATCTTTCATATCGCCAGAAAAAGAAGTCGAGCTTCAGCAGCTCTCCTCACCATGGATGAACAGTCAACCGGATCGCACATGAACTCGTTAATGAGGAAGCTCATGATACCGACAAGCTTGGACCGCTTGCAAGGTGCACTTCGGATGAAAGGCATGATCGCTTGCCTTGATGGGACTATCTCGTGTACACAATCAGATATTTGGTTGTAGTCTAAGATACAATGAACTTAAAGAAGAATTTGATGCTATGAAACCTAAGTTTGATGCATGCTATATTGATAATGAAGCTCATAAACTTGCATTAAAAATCGAGAAAGACAAAAGTATGGTTTCAAAAGAATCAAATAGCTTATGAAGAAAAGATAAAGGTGTTACAGCTTGATCTAGAAGTTGCTAATAATTACTTAAACCGTCTCGAGAAAGCTAAGGATGAAGTCGTGTCGAGAACCTAGAGCTTAAGGCAAAACTAGCCGAGGAAATAGCTAGGCATAAGGAATGGTTAATATCGTGATAATCTGCTAGTGAAATCTATAACACCAAACAAGAACCTCCGGCTTAGGACTAGGCTTTCAAAAGTATGTAGGAGTAGAAGCTAAATATGATGGTCGAATCCACACCAAATAGGTTAGCTAACTTTGTAAAAGAAGGTGAATTGCATGTCGTCCCTCGACCTATTAGAGGTGAATTTATGCCCATAGACCTATCCATCATCGTTGACTTTGATGGATCACATCATCTATATGGCAAAAGTCAAAGACTTGCTGCACTCGATACCTCATCTAATGACTTTGTCTCTTGCTCGACAAAGGACAATTCATCGGATCAAGGGTCCACTTCCTATGAAAGTCGTGATTCAAATGAGAAGTCTCGACCTTCCCAAGCCTCGAGCCTACACCCAAGCCTCGCACCCCGCCTACTTACAAGCCTTCTAAGGAAGTCACGAGAATCATCTTCCAAGATAGTTTCTTCAAGACTTGTCTTTTAAATCTTTGAATAATCATCGTTAAAACAATTCCTTGAATGTATCTGCTTTTAAGTACTTCGCATGTAATCAAACATCTCCCTATTTGAATAAATCTTCCAAGAAGAAGACTTGTTTTGTATGTGGAAGTAAATTTCATTTGATTAAGGATTGTGATTTTATGAACAAAGATTGGGTGCATGTGCTACTCACCGTAAACACAAATCTAATCGACCAATGTTGCTAATATTCCACCTTATGTCCCACAAGTCGCTTATACTAACTCTCATTGGAGAGGTTCGCTACTGCACCTAATGTGCAACCAACTAGCTCATACTTTAAACATGGTTATTGGCCTACATATGTTGACTCTATGTATGCCGGGATGGGATATGGGGCACCGCCGAAGCCCTCAAGAGTTGTTCTTGGACCAACAAGGACCCAATCATCAATGGAGGACCAAGAACAATGGTGGATCCTCTAAATCTTCATGCCCTAAACTCGTGATCCATAAGGCGTGTTCAAGTCAAGAATGACTTGAACCTCCATTGTATACTAACCGTATGTATATATTTTGTTGTTGTTTGTAGGATCATCCCTTAAGCATAAGAATATTGGTATTGTTGATAGTGGTTGTTCCGAAGCATGTCCGGAAACAGTAGATATGATGCACAACTTTGTTCCCATAGAAGGAGGAGGCAATGTAACTTTTGGAGGAAGTGATGGAAGCATCACAGGAAAGGCACCATAAAGACACCTCATCTAGATTTTGAAAATGTGTACTATGTTAAGGAACTTCAAGATTTCAACTTGTTCTCTGCTTCACAAATCGTGACACTAAGAACAAAGTTCTTTTCATCGAGAATGAATGTCTTGTGTCGTCTAAAGACTTCAAACTCCCGTAAGAAACTTCAATTCTCACGAAAGTTCCTCGAACTCACAATTTATACACATTCAACCTAAATGAAGTGCAACCAGTGGTGACCTCACTTGTTTGGTGGCTAAAGCATCTCTTGATGAGTCCACTAAATGGCATAGGAGGATGGCTCATGTGAATTTCAAGACCATTAACAAACTCTCTAAAATGGGTCTTGTTGAAGGTCTTCCCACCAAAGTATTCACAAATGATCATAATTGTGTCGCTTGCAACAAAGGAAAACAACACGTAGCTTCTACAAAGCTATCAATGCTATGAGCATCATTATCGAACCTCTTCGCTGCTTCACATGGATCTGCTTTGGTCCAACTCAAGTCAAGCATTGATCATAAGTTCTTCGCTTGGTTATCACCGATGGCTATAGCAGATTTTGTCGTTGGGTTTTCTCGTAACCAAAGATGAAACATCTCAAGTGTCGATCAATTCATCACTCGTTTGAAAATCATTGAACAAAAGGTCAAGGGTATTCGTGTGATAATGGGACAGAGTTTAAAATGCTATTCTTATAGAACTCGTGGGTCAAAAGGTATAAAAGGGACTATAGTAATCCAAGAACCCCACAACAAAATGGGGTGGCCGAAAGAAAGAATAGGACCTTAATAGAGGTCGCAAGATCAATGCTTGCACTCTAAACTACCCACTATGTTCGATCAAGTCATTGGCACAAATGCTATGTGCTAAACAGGTCTCCATTACAAGACCACAACTCAAAACACCATATGAACTTCTTTTGGGAAGGTTCCCGCATTCACTACCTAAAACCTTTTGGTTGTCAAGTGACCATTCGAACACAAGTGATCCGTTGGGAAAGTTTGATGAGAAGGTCGATGATGGCTATATTGTGGGTTATTCAAATTCATAGTAAGGCCTACTGTGGTGTACAATTTGCAAGCCAAGAAGATAGAGGAGACGTTGAACCCGAGATTTTGGAAGATAAGCATAATGTTCAAGGATGTGGTCATACATGGTCTTTTGACCTTGACTACTTAACCGATTCCTTGGGTTACACTAGACACTTGGCTAACCAAAATGCGTGTTCTCAAGCTTCTCCCACTAACAA
Organism: Chrysanthemum lavandulifolium; assembly: GCA_022545495.1. Classification (NCBI taxonomy): domain Eukaryota; kingdom Viridiplantae; phylum Streptophyta; class Magnoliopsida; order Asterales; family Asteraceae; genus Chrysanthemum; species Chrysanthemum lavandulifolium. The sequence goes on along the minus strand of JAHFWF010000091.1, from coordinate 102,344 downwards.
TGCAGTCCCTTAGATGATGACTCGAAAAGAGTTTGAAGATGATGAGCAACCTATACTTGTGCCTTCTTTCTCCCTAACAATATTGCGTGTACCACCTCCAAGGATATTGAGCCGACACGAGTGATGAAGATGACTCCCATTATGTCGAGGACCTTGCTAGGCTTCAAACTCAAGAATTTGTCGCCAAGCTTGAAGCAGAAACCGAATGGAGAGGTGGCTAATGAAGGAATCGAGAAACCACTTATCTGTCAAGTTGACTCACACACCTACCATCCCCAAATCAAGGCTATACTATTCCTGTTCCTTCTCAAGTGTCTTCGCACTTTGGAGAACCTCATACACGCTTCCAAAACCCTCCGATCTTGGAAATCATCAACCCAAAGTCGGCATTTTCACCTCACCCTCTTATGATGTCAATTTGAACCAACAATCACCAATGTTGATTCTTCCATTGAAGTCACCCCATCGCTACTCGTGAGGATCAACATTGCTCATCCTCAATCCAACATCATAGGTGATCTTCCGCACCGCTTAGAACTCAAGGGCTATCACAAGTCCTCAATTTGGGCATTGCTTTTCTCTTATGTCTCCAACCAAAGAAAGAGACAATCACACGTACTTCAAACATTGTCTGCTTGCTTGTTTTCTCTCAAGTGGAACCAACCAAGTGTATCTCAAGCTCTTAATGATTCAAGTCGGCTAGAAGCAATGCAAGAAGAGATGCAACAATTTCACAATCGCAGGTTTGGATCTTGGTTCCACTACCCGATGGCAAATATGCCATTGGGACAAAGTGGGTTCAAGAATAAGAGAGATGCTCGGGTGTTGTGATCAAAACAAAGCAAGATTAGTAGCACAAGGCTTCGCACAAGAGGAAGGGATTGATTATGATGAAGTGTTTGCCCTCGTTGCGTAGTAGAAGCTATTCGCATTTTCTTGGCTTATGCTTCTTACATGGGTTTCATGGTGTATCAAATGGATGTCAAAGGTGCTTTTCAGATGGTGAGATTGAAGAGGAAGTTTATGTCACTCAACCAAAGGGATTTGAAGACCCCGATCACCCAAATCATGTTTACAAGGTTGTTAAAGCTCTTTATGGCTTACATCGTGCACCAAGAGCTTGGTATGCTAGGCTTTCATCATTCCTCAAGCATGGCTATAGGAGAGGTGCTATTGACAAAACTCGCTCCTAAAGAAGAATTACTCGACATCATTCTTGTGCAAGTTTATGTGACGACATTATTTTGGCTCCACAAATGAAGCGTGGTGTAGGGAATTTGAGGAACCGATGAAGGGTGAATTTCAAATGAGTGCTATGGGTGAACTTACTTTCTTTTGGGTCTCCAAGTTCAAGAGAACAAGATGGCATTTTATCTCACAAGATAAATATGTGAGGACATTCAAGAAGTTTGGTATGGAAGGTGTTAGGACCGCCACCACACCTTATGAAGCTCCAAAGACTAAAGCAAATAATGAACCAGATCTACCGTGAATGTTCATCCAGACAGTCCATGATTGGTTCATTGATGTATCCGATGCCTTCAAGGCCCGATATTACTTTTGTCGTGAGTGTTTGTTCTCGACATCAAGTCACTCCACTTACTTCCCATCTAAATGTCACAAGAAGATCTTTAAGTACCTCAAAGGCCAACCTCTTTAGGCCTTTGGTACCCAAAAGAGTCTCCTTTCGTCGGAAGCATATAGTGACAAAGTGATTATGCCGGTGCAACCGATAGAAGATCCACAACCGAGGTCGCCAATTTCTTGGCAAGAGGTTGATTTCTTGGCAATGCAAGAAACAAACCATTGTGGTCGCCTCAACCATCAAGCAGTAGTACGTTGTCACCGCAAATTGTCGTGGTCGTCCTCTCGATTCAAAACCAATTGTCGGACTATGGGTACAACTTCATGAACACTACAATTCATATAGATAATCAAAGTACCATCTCGCATAGTCAAAATCCAGCTTTTTCACAATTAACAAAACACATTGAAATCGTGCACCACTTTATAAGAGATGCATATGAAAACATTTGATAAAAGTGGCTAAAATCCATACCGATGATAATGTGGCGCACTTATTAACAAAAGCGCTTGATGGACCAAGGTTTCAACACCTCGTGGTCAATATTGGAATGTTAAACCCTTGACCGCATAGTTTAGGGGAGGCATAGGCCTCGGGGAGGCATATGCCTGTGGGAGGATTTTGTACAAACTCGCATATTTTGTTTGTGTCATATTTTGTTCAATAAATGTTTTTCTAAATTTGATTCGATCGCTTGTAAAACATCATTTTGCCAATAGTGATAGCGTTTATTTAATAGATTTTATCTTTTGATTTTCTCTATTTGCAATTTTGCCTCGTTGTTTATGATTCTTTGCTAACACTAACTGCCTAATTATTTGTTAGCTTGTTTTTGTTGTTGTTTGTGGAGTGTTGTGTCTGCTTTGCGATGTCTAGATTACGCTTGTCCATTTCATGATCAAGTTCAAATTCATCAAGAATGACTCAATGGTACATGGTTAAGATAGCTATAAGAGTGTTGCCTGCTTCTCCCGAAAGCAAAAGTATCAAGCATACAATTTGATTCCACCAAGTTATAATATCAAGAAAAGAAATTGAAGTCAAATTGTTCATTCATTCATTCAAGAAATGCTTTACACCATACCCACATAAAGTCAACCTACTACTATGCATCTACAAGATACGAGTCAGACACTTAAGCTAAGCCTAATCTAGTGTATATCCTTCATTCCAAATCTAAGAGAATGTTGGATATGCATTTGATGTCGGCTTTGCTTTCAGAGGTCTTGCATAACCACCCATTCGCCTAACCGGCCGGTTGGATATGCATGACCAAAGACGACGAAGATGCTAAGGACCAAAATGGGAGGATGGATTGATGCAAACGATTGATGATGACGATGACCACGCAGGATGACGTAGAGAACTAACGTGTCCTGTGTGCTTCATCTATTCATTTCAACCAAAATGCAATCGATCCACTCTCCTTAAGCCCTTCTTCTATACGATGTGTGTTCATGCACCAAAAGATGGCGCAGTGAGACCAAGAACCACCTCTCTATCTTTGGGGAGTGGCGGATTCCTGGCACGAGGTCTTTGTTGAGACCGAGGTGCTGGAGGTTGGGAGTAAGATGTTCCTCCTTATAGGAGTCATCGTAATCATCGCAGATTCACTTGGATTCACTACACCGCCATCTTCAAGAAGAAAGAAAGGGTGATTTATTTGGTCGTGGGTAGGGTTGAGGAAAGTAATGGAACCATGGGTTTGATTCACCACTGATGATGATGAAGAGGATGAGGAAGATGAGGAAGTGAGATCTATGATCTCGTGTTTGGTATTCATGGTGCAATTGGGTTAATTGAGGTTATTTTGCATCTAGGGTTTATGGTAAATATTTGGGGATCTTGATGAAAAGATGAGTTACATTGGGATCATTTTATAGACGGGTTCGAGGTTCAATGAGTTTAATGCAAGTGGGTGGCACAAGAATTCTAGAAACTTACCAAGATATTCTTATCTTTGATGCATTCTCATGAAGTTATAACTTCAGCAGATTGATCATGTGTTGTCAAAGTATTGCTTTGGGTTGGGTCAAAGATGTTTTACACGCCAAGAATGGTCAACCAAACGGTCAATTTTTCTTTGACTTTAATTTGGGCAAAACTCAATCCACCTTCACTACCTTCGTAACAAACAAATTCCTCTCATTCCACTTTCACTTAACACTCACCATTTCAAGAATCATAACCCTAAACACTCATATCCCTCATGGCTCTTGAATTTAAACATGATCACAACAAAGTTGCATTTCGGAAAATGGCAAAGGATATGAATTGTACGAACCAATGGTGGAATTCTAAAAGGTCCAAAATTTATTATGCTCTAACTCATTCTCCAAATGAGATATATGAGTCTCTGATCACTCAATTTTGGGAAACTGCTGAGAAGAGGAGCGAGACAGAGATTAGGGTTGTGATTGATGAAACAGAGTACATTGTAACCGAGGACCTAATTAGGAGGAAGCTTCACTTGGAAGATGCTGATGGAGTATTTTACTCTAATCAGGAAGATGTGCTTAATGGGCTAAGGGCTATTGGGTATCGAGGAACAAGAACTGATATGTGGCTGAAGAAGGAACTCTGTCCAAAATGGAGGTTCATGGTTCACACTTTGCTTCAATGCATGAGCAACAAGACCGGAGGATGGGATCAGTTCTCTACACAATTGGGCTATGGTATTGTGTGTCTTTCCCAAGGGGTAACTTTCAATTTTTCTAAGTATATTTTTGAAAACTTGGTTGAAAATATTCAAAAGAAAAAGGGAAAATTTTTAATGTACCCAAGGTTTCTACAAATGATTTTAGACACCACTACCCAAACCCAATCTTTCTATCCTATAGGTACTTTAACTGCTAAACTGTTTGCTACAATGAGAACCCACTTTCAGGGGGAACATCATCCCTTGCTAGCAGCCATGTTGCCCCAAGGTAATGAGGCTGCTGATGAGGAGAATGTGACTCATAATCCTCCTTCCTCACCTGTTGCTACTGATGGTAATCCATTGGTTAACATTGATGAGGGCCCATCTTCAACTGTTGAAGCAACTCATGTTGCTCCGCACTGCCACCATGTCCCGCCCTCCACCCACACTTACTACTCATGATGAGTCGATCTACATAGACCACCCACACCAAGTCCTGTTAGGGATCCTCTCAATGAAGATCTTCCTCACATTGAGCATGACCATGTTTCTTCCGAAGGTCCAATGAAGTTCCCTTACCACGAGCAATCACCGGTGGAGCCGAGGACCCTATTACACTCTCATCTGCCTATGCTCTTGTCAATGTGTATGTCACCGAGGTCACTAGTCCGAAAAGGAGCTTGCAGAGACCAAGTCTTCTTGGAAGTAAGATTGAAGATCCGCAGAATCAAGTCAAGGAATTAGAGGACAAACTCAAAGGAGCTCCAAAAGGAAGCTTGTGGTTTCTTCCGATGAAGAACAAGAAGTACCTCATTTTGAGTCTCCGGACATGTTGGTCGATGTTTCTCTCAATGATCCTTCATCAAGAGTCGCTATTTCATCAAGGAAGAAGGAACTCGTCTGCATAAAAGAAGGAAGAGATCCTATTCACATAAGGTTTCTTCGAAGCTTCAAAGGAACCCGATGTTGATAAGGATGCATCCGCCGATGTGATAATGGAGGATGTATCTTCGATCCTAATCAATCTTCATCGCTCAAGAACCAATGACCTTTCTCCATCGCCAGATCCGCCGACATTGCTACTATGACCACTCCAGCTGATAATCTGCATCAACATGTTGACCTAGGTACCGCAATGTAGATTCCTATAGTTGATCTAATCAAGAAGAGTGTGTTAAGCACCGATGATAAAGGGAAAATGTCATCATCAAGATGAGCTTGGTCCTAACTCGTGAGTGAGGAGGAAAGACTAGGTCAAGCAAGTAGATTGGCCGAGTTTGAGAAGTCAAAGGAAAGTGTAGCATTGGCTAAACAACTTGAAACAGAGGAATTTTCATCTTTAACTCCCGAGAGAAGAAAAGAACTAGATGAACCGAGGGTTCGATGCTCACGAACACCGGGATATTCTCACTCAAGAAGTCATTTCAAGACCTTCTCTCGCTCAAAGTATACTAGGTGGAGATTTCCTCAATGACAATTATGTGGAGCGAATGATGGCTCGTGGAAGACAAAGGAAGCAAGAAGCAATCGCACAAAAGAGGGCCATCAAAGCTCGAAGGCCAAAGACAAACCTCCTTCTAAAGATGAAATAAGAAGGGTGGTGAAAACCAATGCTCAATGTACAACTCGCCTAACAATGAAACAAGTCAAGGCTTTTCCCGATCATGTCCTCAGATCGCAAATATAACCGAATCATGCAGAAAGATCATCATCTTCAACACATTCTACCAACTTAAAAAGGATTTCGAGAATGAGGTCTGCTCAAGAAGCCAAAAGACTCAAGTCCGATGATGCTCCACCCACGGTGACTTCTCCAATATTCTCGTCAAGCAACTTCAAGTTGCTTCCTCCACTAACAAGAGTCCATCACGAACCATCTTCCATTTCTCCCGGCACCAATATATCGCCCCACTCCATCTGTGACAACCATTGACACACCGAAGATTCCGAGTTAAGGAAGTCGATATCACGTAAACCAAAATGTAAAGGGCGATAAAGATGATCCACAGATGAATGCACTTCGTGTTCCAACCAAGTCTCCATCTACCACTTCAAGTCCTTCCACAAATGTTCACGATGAAAATGCTCCTCTAGGGAAATCTATATGCCGGTAGGAGGAAGAAGAGTATGGCCAAAAGATCTCCTTTGATCTTGAAGTCGATGACTCAACTTTCATTATAGAAGGGTCTCACGATTTTCCGATGGAAATTCGATGAGGTGATAGCTTGGAAATTAAAGGATGATCGATGAATGTTCTTCTTCAAGGGACTCCACTTCAATGGAATTCACCTTTCAAGGAAATTCTACACTTGGTAGACAAGGCACTTACTTTCTCTGCTCACCAAGTTACCACCCATTATTGCAACAAGGAACCACAAGGTTCGGGATGTTCTTACCAGAGATCTTCAAGTCCTGTTAAACTCCCACATTCCCAATAGCAAAGCATCTTCCATTTGGGAAAACTCACATCGGTGGAAGCTTACATCCCGGAGATTCTATCCTCTCCTCGTGTACATGTGCTTGAGACTAAGGGTGGAATCACTGTGCATGCATGTTTTCCGAAAGAAAGTATCCTTTGCCCAAAAGACTTATGGAAAAGATGTTGAGTCGAAATTGAAATTCCTCCGCATCCAGCTGGGCAATGAAAGACACCGCTTTAACATCGGTAGGATTGATCAAGACTCAACTTCAACAACCGCAATAGGCTTCATCCTCATCCATATCGTGACACATGGTACCATCTCGCATTACTTTGTTTTGTTGCTTTTATTTGTATTATGTATATACTGCTTTTTCTTGTGTTAGTTTTTCTTAGTTAAAAAAAAAAAAAAAAAAAAAAAAAAAAAACTAACTTTATGCAGTTTGTTTGTGTCCAATTCGATGGTTTTAACTCACCGATATACCTTGTGTATGTCAAAGAGTTGACTAGTCCAAAGGGTACAACTTTGGTAAAGACACACCAAATCATGATAGTCGTAATGGTTTGCTCAAAATCATAGGGTCTCGCAACCACCCATGCTTAATCGCCGAGGGTTGTATGGTCATCAATTCACCATGGTCTATTCCTCTTGGAATCCAAGAATTGGCTAGCCCACATGAATATGGCATGTGGTAAAGGCAATCGAATCCATATTTGGTTCTCAATTCACCAATTCTAAGAATTGACTAGTCCCGAGCAAACGGCTACAGTGTAAAGACAAGACAAACCGCTTATATGGTTGCCGGTTTGCCAATAAATCGATGGTTATCAATGTACCATAGTTTTCGAACTCAAACATGTGGCTACTCCAAGAGTAATGGCTATTGGAAAGAGACATCAAACCCATTAATTTCAATGATTCACCTCTCACAGAGTTAACACACCGGAAGTGATGAGAATAGTATTGAACTTATATGTTTTGATGTACATGATGTCATATGTTGTCGCAAAGATCCGTGTTTCACAGCTCACCATCATAGAGATGTTCTTCTTCCGAATCTTTGTTGCCGATCCTCAAGAGACTAGCCATTCATAGCTCGTGTGGTTAATATATGGGAAGGTCTTGCTTGGAAATTTTTCATCAAATGGTACAATCCTCAACAAATTTATCGATCTATCAAGGAAACCGGAACTTAACCTAGTCAAATTCCGCTTTAGGGAGGATTGTTGGGAATTAAGGAAAACTACCGATTCTCGCCAAGCATAACCATCGATTCGCCAAGCATCCGTCAAGAGATTCTCGAAGAAGAATGGATTCTCACCAAGTTATACTTCAAAGAAGTGTTAAAGGTATATTGTGTTGTCACGAAAGTGCGAACCACGTAGAGAGATAAGCTCGCTTAGAGTAAAAGTCACCAGTATGTATAGGTTGGCGCCAGACAGTAGAGCTTACTCGTAATAAACAATATGATTAACAAAACAATATGATTAGTTGCATGCTTGTCTAGATGCATGCTTAGTCTATGTTAGTATTAGGAGCGTAAATTGTCAACGCTCATTGGGTTTCTTGCCTATATAAGAAACCATGTTAGTTTGTAATAGATAAGTTTTTCTCAAGTCTTTCAAGTCTTGTAATCTATTCAAACATAGAGTTTCTATAATCAAAAGATCCATAGAGGATCAAAGAGTTCTTAGTTATTGTAACTTGTATTTACTTTCCGCTACAATACGAGTTGTAGAGATCTTCTATTAGTTTGCTTGTGATTACATAGGCAACACTAACGATCTCCGAGTGCTTAAGATCTATCAAGGTCTTATCATGTCTTCGATAGAAATGGTGTATAGGTTAGAACCACGAGTACCTCTTAATAATTCCACACCATCAAGTTCTCTAACGAAACAAGTATGCTTTCTAAAAGCCACTTCTAGATCGGAATCACAGAATTCACCAACAGAGAACAAATTATGACCAAGACCTTCCACATAATATACCTGAAATTACACTTTACCAACCACATAATCTCCAAAACCATAATAGCACCAAAATGATCGCTTCGAATCTCACAGCTCATGAATTTACTCACGAAGTTCATGAGCCGCACCGTCTCCAATATATGCTTGGAACAAATGAGTCCGTACCACGAAGATTTGAACGATCTTTGAACACGACAAGAATGGATAACTGGATAATTGGGATCCCCATGCAAGAATGAGTTCCATTTGGTTAGTAATGTGATTGGAACACCCACATCGTAAATAGAAGCAATGGAATCATTAGGAATAGATGCGATGTTGGTGTCCGTATTTGACCTATTCAAAGTATGTTCACTTCTTAATGGAATAGTTCTACCAAGAGGCATCCATTTTCTAGTAGGCATTGTCTTAGCATTGAGGGTAGAACCGATCATCTTTATGGCTAAAAGGTATCCATTGATAACCTATCTTACTAAATGTTCTTCCCGGGTTTCCTTTGCTTTCTAACTTTCTTCGTCTTTGCCTTTTAGCCTTCTTAGCATGATTTTTAGCATTAACAATTTTAACGGGCATTTGACAAAGATTAGACAAAGATTCACACCACATTCATGATTAGCAACATAATTCAAGTAGACATCATTACATGGTTTGTAGAAAGTATCGAATTCAAATTAATTACGCATCATCATGAGGCCCTATCTTGCTTGGTATTGCCTCGAGGCTTTGACCCGCTTGCTTTAATGTCACCGATTACTCTGTAGAGGAATTATGGGAACAATATTTGGTTGATCTACTTTTGCATTCTTGAACTAGATGTGCAAGGATCTCGAACTACTAGAAGGCACATTAGTGTTCACTTTCTTAAAGTCGGGCATGGAATGGTTTGTATGCTTGGCACTAGGCATAGAACAAGGTATCAAGGGATTAACTTGCTCACCTAAGGATTTAGGGCATATTGTAATTAAGCACTCTAGAAGTTCTTGAGATCGTTTGGCATATAAGCATGCATGGCCAATTGCATTATCAAGTGGTTTCTCTAACTTATCCTCTTCAACAATCTCACGGAGACATTCTAGGTCATCCTTAAGGTATGAGAAATATGTTTGAATAGCAAGTTTGTTGTTCCTAAGATGAGGAGGAACATATTTCATGATAAAGCATATTTATTACAAGCACGCACCTTTGATACACCATTCTCCTCATTGGTCATTGGCATTTTCCTTTTACCTGACTCTTCAGATTCTCAATTTCCTTTTGTAACGAAGTTATTTTTTCATTATTATTGTTACGAGTGATCTTTATTGTTTCAAATAACTCATTGAAATGTTGTTTGACCTTTTCATTTTCTTCTAGAAAACTCTCATTTTCCTTTTGTAAAGCATTAACCAAGTTTTGAAGATGAAAATTTTGAGAATTCCGAGAATCTAAAGGAGGAGGCATTTGGGAGCCACCACATTGTTCTTTTCACCCTTTAATTAGGAAATTTGGGCTTTTAATTTTCTCGATCGTGTTACAATGAGCTTGAATCTGTTCACACGTTTGTTTATCCGAAAATCAGATCAAACTCAAGCATCCGATGATGTCTTGATACTTGAGGTTTTGACATTTTCTTTAAGATGTTGATATTTTAGTTGTAAATTGAAATGTTCAACTTCTAGCTTAGAAAGATGTTTTACCAAATTATCGTGATCATCCCGATCAATTTTCTCATTTAGTTTAGAATTAGTCTTTTCAAGCTCAATGACACGATCATGGGAGACTTTCGAGCAATGATAATTCATGAAATTGAGAAGCATTAATGGAACAATTCAGAGCGAAGGTAAAACACATCTTGAGTAATACATTTAGAAATAATATTCTCATTCAATGTATGCAAGTTCTTCCTCTCAATCTCATTATATTTTAATTCTCGCCATAGTCACTAACCTCAACTATCATTGCATCAAATTCCTTTTCCATTTCTTTAATATCTCGAATTCATCCCCTTTTAAGAATCTCAAATTGATCTTTTAGTTGTTTAAAGAAAGGCATGACCTCGCTTAAATAGCATTCTTTAGTTTGCTCAAAACCCTTTCCCTTCGCTTATACCAAAGGTGTGATCCTTTTCTTGCAAGTTTTCTCAAAATCAACAAATAATTGAAAGATAACATATTGACTGATTAAGGTCTTGCTTTTAGTGGCAATAGTTCTAGGGACTAGATGCATTGGTGTATTAGGAGGATACATAGTTCTCAAGGCATTATCCTAGGGAGGTTTGTTACAACAAGATTCTCTCCTTTTGCTTATCTAAATCCTTTTTCCGAACACTTGTTCGGTGTTAACAACGCTTGAGGCTTAAACATGTTCAAGGAAATCCAATTTTCCTTTTGTAGTCATGGGGTCCGATAATTATGTTTTCTCTTTACATGTAGGATTGTTGAGTTTCTTATCCATTTTTTCCTAGTGACCTCATCGATTTCTTATCTTCCTCGCACTCAATGCAACTAGGTTTCGTCTAGGTTTAAGGATTTCATTGCCATCATAAATTAACTTATGAGCAGTTCTAGCCTTTTTAATGACCTCTGGATTTGGTTCCTCAACAAGGGGAATACTATGCTTATCGCTTAAGACTCTATGCTTAGTGATCAAGTGAGCAGTCTGAATGGTGTTCCCTTGTATGTACAACTTATTTTCAAGTTTGTTTTTCAAAGTTTTTAGATTGGAAAAATCATTCAAAAGTTTTGATTCCTTAGCATTGAATTCTTGCTTAAGCATTTTCACATTTTCTTGAAGTTCTTGTTTTGCTTAGCGCTTTAGAAAGCTTTTCTTGTAAGGAGTTTAACTCTTGTTTTAATACTTCTTCTCTAAAATTACTTTTTCTAATAATTCTACGCATTTGGTCATCCATTTCCGCTCACGAGTGGTTAACTCAAACTCAAAGACGTTGTTCATAAATAGCAACACGTTCTTTATAGGTATTTAGTTCGTAGACAACAGAATCATCGTGGGTACATGCGTGTATTCATCAAGAACATAGTCATCATTGATCGGAAGATGCATAACTTGGTACACCTCACTTTCACTTTATGTCACATATTGATCATATGGGACAATATTGCTATTACCCTCATCATCAATATCCGATTCATAAGTCTCAAGAGATTGTACTTCATTATGCATCTTTCGCCCATCAAAATCATCATACGCTTTAATACCTCCGAAATGATTTTGTCTTTGGATGGACCAGCTTGTTGTAGTGTAGAGATCTTTGGAGAAACCATAGGTGAGATGCTAGCCATGAAGATTGTCAGGCAAGAGGTTCATCATCGACATCGAGTCAAATGCATCACGATCGACTACTTGAAAGGCATTCGATGATTGTGACCTATTTCCTAAATTGGTTGCTCATCCACATCTGCATCATATGTCTTGGCATTCCTTCAAAGAAGAAACAATAACTCTTCTTCATCCAAAGTCGCTCCATTATCCTAAGCTTCCACAAGCAACATCTTATCCCTAAAGTACTCGCATTCGAGGGCATTTTGGCGAAGTGCAGCCCTTGCAATATGTCCCTCACCACCACAGTTGTAGCATTTGATTGGCTTTGCTTGTCCTTGATTTCCAATCCTTCCCGATTCGATTTCCCACATATCCTCTACCAACTCCACCTCTTCCTTGTTCGATCGCCTTTCTTGAACTGGCCGCACCATAACCTTCCCATCTCCGACAAAGGGCTTGATTGTGTGGATTGGATGATGTTCTAAGGTTGTTGTTGGTGTGTGGAGAGAGTTCATGTTTTGACTAATCATGAGAGCCATTGATTAATGAAGTGTCCCATGCCCGCATCAAGATCGACTTGTTTGAACATTGGATTGGGAATGAGTTTGTGATTACCATTACCCATGGGTATAACTTGAGAAGCTTTGGTGATAATTCCAACATTTGTGTAAAAGGCGCTTGAATCATTTGATGAGCTTGTCTCTCCCCGGTTGGTTTTGAACGATCAAGAATTCTTTTTCAAACATGGCATGTCTCTCATTCTCAAGAAGGAAGGCATAGATTTGCTCATAGTTTGTATTCTTCAATCCTTTGGTTAGCTTCACGAGGTGACAAACTTTTGCCATTCGGGATTCATGTTGTTCACAAATTTTGAGTTCAAATGAATGTTTGGCATGGTCATTTTGATGTTCCTCATGTCATTCACAAGCTTATGGAATCTCACGTAGTACTCATAGACACTCTCATCGTTTTCATCTTGAAGTGTTCAAATTCATCATACGCTTGTGATTCTCTGTCTTCAATAGTTAATTCGAAACCGAGAGGAGCATCTTGACATTATCCCACACCGCCTTGGCTTCGGTGTTGTGATTGATAAGCTTGTAGATGTCTTTTGGAAGACCTTGAAGTATAATGTTAGAAGCCCGATATCGAAGATCGAATCTCTTTTCTCCTTATCATTGAGCTCATCATACGCCTTTGGTCCATCTATTCCATAGATCATTGTTCCATCTTCACCGTATCAATTAAGTCTCTAGTAGTTTCAATCGATAAGGTCCTTCATCAATGGATTTGAGAATGTTGACCCCATTTTCCTTTCCAAGACAAGACAATCGATTCGTTGTGCCCAAGAGTCGTAGTCGATTACATCAAGCATAGGTGGACGAATGTCGAACCACCGCTTGAACATCCTCAACAACAATGGAGATGATTGTAGGTACGTTGGTAGACATGTTAACAGATTACACGGGATTTTATAACTCTATGATTAAACCGGAAATAGATTCTTTCACGGATTTTACTAAATAAAGAGAAAACCGATTACAAACAAAATCAACCAAGTCGCTACGAATTCTTGAACCAAGTCGCTAGTCACCAAGTCGCTAACACCAAGTCGCTAAGCACCAAGTCACTAAGCAAATAAGTCGCTAAAGAGCAACTCGCTAAGTTCCAAGTCGCTAACTCCAAGTCGCTAGTAATCTTAAGTACAAGTCGCTAACAAAATTGAAAGCAAGTCGCTACCTTCACCAAGTCGCTAGCCGTAGTGGAGAATCCACTAAGTTGTACTATTTGTCGGCTTGTCTCAATAGACAAGTCGCTAGGACCAAGTCGCTACCAAAAAGCACTACAACTCGCTACCTTTTTCTGAAGCAAGACGCTATGATGAAATACACTACGAGAACCAAGTCGCTACCAAGAAAAAACTTCAAAAACACACTTTTCAATCCAAAACAAGCTCAACCACAGTGATTCAAGCTTACCAAATCAAAACCCAAGCACATACAATGATTTTAAACACAAAAGTACACCCAAAATTCAAACTTTAACACTAAAAATGAACCAAATGATGCAAAAACCACTAAACTTTTTCAAACTCAAAAACCGTCTAAAAACCACTAGAAATCCAAGTATATGTAAGAGATGATCAAACCATGGCTCTTGATACCATTTGTAACGTATTGGATTTTACAAACACAATAGATCATAACCACAAGTAGGCGTATACAAGAGGTTTTAGAGAGAGAAAGAGTTAGAGGTTTTGGGAACTTAGTGAGAGAAAATGAACATATTATTATGAGCTCCAACTCTCTACCTTGGAAGGTAGAGAGTATTTATATTCTTTACACAAATCGCCACCTAACGGGCTGAGGATCAGGCATACAGTGGGTAAAGACCCGTCCGTCCTCCACGGTGTTACTTAAACTAAATACTACTTAACTTATAATAATCTACGACTACGAGCTTTCTAACGATTACATATACTTGAGGTGGCCGAGTCTTTAATAACTGGATTTACTAAATCCTAACACTAAGTCATCACTCTTACCTAGTACTCAAAAATCAGTAGTTAGAAGCTCATATTGCATCCTTACCATCACCATGACTAAAGCACTTAGCAACAACTCTTCAACCAAAGGTTCATCCAAAAGGAATGGTTATATGATTCAAGAGATTTCATCCACCGAATCATCTCCCGTAAGAGATAATAATGCTAGATCCCACCTCAACAAACCCATTCAACAATTTCTAAGAAAACCGCAAGAATTAGCATTAAACCTTTTGGGCTAGAAAAGGGTTCATCTAGCTCTAAACCATACATAGTTAGCTCTAGCAAGTCGCCTAAGCCTTCACTCATAGAGCATGGACTATACCCTTTCACCGAGCCTCTCTCACCCAAATCTCTATTCATTAGAGCATTCACCACCGAGAACTTCCCACTCACCAACTTTCTCGTTAAATAGGGAACCACCTACAACACCAACTAGTCCATCATTGGAAACAAGAAACCACCAAGGACTTGATCATATGGAGGAATTTCCATTACCACCACCCTCATTTTTAGTAGAACCTCATCCTACTTCTCTCAATGAAACTCCACCATAATTTGTAGAGCCTCCTCAAGACATCCAATTTCCTCCGGTTCCCAATGTAGACAACAATTGCTCAAATTGTCTAATCACCCAAGGACTTGTTCAAGAAGTGCGAAATGATTTGCATTTCATGTTTAATCATCTTCTTGAAAGATTGGACCAAATCAACAAGTCTACTCATCCTTAGACTCAAGCACATTGTTGCTTCTTAAGCTTTTAGTCACTTATTAGTATTAGTAGAGTATGTATTACATGTCTAACTCATTCTATTATTTTTATAGATTTGTTGATTATCTCTTATGTTTTATTGAATGATAGTTTATATGCCATATTGCTTTGAGTATATGTGTGTTGCTTGAATACATATCTCACTTTGATGCTTACATTATTTGGTATATCACCATTGCTGAATTCTGTCATCAGATAGACGGATCCCTGGAATTTGCTTAGACGGATCCCTCCAAGGAGGGAACCGTGGGATCCGTGCAACAGAATACCAATTTTCTGCTAACTTGAGTCTTATTTGCAGGAAAATTATGCTCTATATACTTGTTTTCTAACCTTTGTTTTGTAGATTTTCAAAATACACAGCTTTGTGTCAAA
The DNA here is from genome assembly GCA_022545495.1 of Chrysanthemum lavandulifolium. Lineage (NCBI taxonomy): Eukaryota > Viridiplantae > Streptophyta > Magnoliopsida > Asterales > Asteraceae > Chrysanthemum > Chrysanthemum lavandulifolium. Next base: position 86,775 of record JAHFWF010000091.1, on the reverse strand, counting down.
CTATACCTTGCAAAACCATTTGCAATATAATCCTCATATGGATTACATTTAGTTACATCCCATTGCAAAGTTGCAATCTTCAAGGGGGAGCGTTATCGTTACTAAGACGAAACCACTTGCAAACTTAGTTGCAATGCATTAGCTTAATTGTTTCTATTTACTTGACGCCCTCACAAAAGGATGGACTCGTCAAGGGGGAGTTAAGGCGAGAACTTTTCCCGTCACTCGCTTACTAGATTTTTTCCTCTTTTACATGTTTTTCTTAAAACATTGGGTTAGTTTTTTTGACGCTTTTTGTTTCGACAAAAGGGAGAAGAGAGTAAAACTCCAATTCGAACTTTTACAATTTTAGTTTTCCTTAAAATAATTTTATGTTTTGTCATCTACAAAAGAGGAGATTGTTAATACAAATAAGCCGTAAAACGTTTATTTATATTTTATGATCTTCTAATGTTTTGTCGATAACAAACGTAAAATCATTTTAATGAAACAAATAAAATACGTAAATGGTTTGAGCCAATAGTTTTCTAACACACTTACGTTTTCACACAAAAACACTAAAACAAGTATAAGTGATTTTATGATTTAATAATACATATGTACAACAACTAGTGTTTACATAATGGGCAAATATATACATAACTAGTATGTATTATAATGGGTAAAAACTACAACCCATGGAGCATATTCATAACCCATGGTATTGACCCATTTGACTAGATGCATTGCATCTATTAGATACATTGTATCTAAGGAAATACCCATGGACCAACCCATAACCCATGACCCATAACCAAAAAACCCATGGGCAAAGAGGAGCGTCCCACGGATCCCTGAGATTACACTAGACGGATCCATTAAGGGAGGGATATGTGGGATCCGTGGAACAGTAGTTGTTTTTCCTCTATAAATGGTGAGTCATTTCTTCCTTTTGGGTTGCCACTCCCACACATACTTTCCCCAAGTATTGTAACTCTCTAACCACTGATCCTAAGGGATCTTTCTATGTAGTTTGTCTTTTGTTTTGTGTGATTCTCTAGGTTCCTCTTAAAAGCGAGATCACCACTTCTTGAAGTCGAGCAAGCTCAAGTCCATGAGTTTCCATGCTTCGTCATCATCAAGACTCTCGTGGTTCTCTTGTTGATACTTCTTTCTTCCTCCATAGAAGTTTTGTGTCCAAGGAATTAGTGAAGGATGCCGAAAGAGTCAAGACGAATGCATTAGTGAAAGGTGCTTAACGTCCGTGTCAAAAGCATTAGTGAAAAATGCTAAAGGAGTAAACACGAAGGCATTAGTGAAAGGTGCCAAGCGTTCGTGTCAAGGGCATTAGTGATAGATGCCTAGGATTCAATCAAATGGCATTAGTGAAGGATGCCAAGGTCGTATAATCGATGAGGTGCATCGTTATAAAAATAGTGATAGTTTGTTTCCAAGGATGTTGATATCCTTGATGGTGTTGTAATAAGGAGTGGATCTCCTTTGGGGTTAGGTGTTGTGTAGTGTTGGGTAGTAGTTCCTCCATTGTAATGGAACTCGATATTTTAGCCTAGTACCGGATAAAGGGTAGGCGACGTTGTGGTAGGTGTGGTTCTCCTTGGTGAAAGAACCCGGTGGTTAGCCTAGTACCGAAAAAGAGTAGGCGACGTTATGAAGGCTTCTCCACCATAAGGAGTTGGTTTCGTAGTGATTACGAACTCTCGAGTAAGTGACTCGGGAATGGAGTGGGGCAAGGAAGGTGTCCTTGTAGCCGAACCACTATAAATACTGTGTCGTGGTTATATGCTTCTTACTCTTTATCTTTCATTACACTTTTATATATCTATCTATCAAATGTCCAACATACACATCTAAATAGATTAACATAAGTCGATCTAAATATTTTAAAATGAAGTTTTAATTGGTAAAACTATTCAACCCCCCTTCTAGTATTCCACATAAATGATTTACTAATCTAGACCGTAAATTTGTTTTGGGCTTCTTGAATAGTGTTTGTTAAGTTTGCTAAAGCTTTGTGTTATTTGAAAGCTCAATCTCATTTGATTGCCTATATGTTATTTCTACATGCTCTCCTTGCTATGCTTAACTTGTATATATGTATACTTGTCAGAGAAATCATTAGTTTCAAAATTCAAACATAGAGCAAAATTTTGCAACTATTATGTTGAGAAAATCATCTCGACGCGGATCCCTTAGATATAACTAGACGGATCCTCAAGTGAAGGATCCGTGGGATCCGGTGACAAGTTCCTTTAGCCTCCTTGCATCAATCCAACCTTCCGCACCTTATTGGACTAGTTAAACATGCTACATTAGGATCACTTAAACTTTCCTTAGGCTCGCTTGATCTCACATTTACTCATAGATGACTTAGGATCACATTCAAAGTATTTTTGATTTATCATTACTTCAAAACTCATCATCTTTCCGCTACAATGTTTACTCATTGTTCCGCTCAACCCTAAACACCTAGTATGATATTTCTTTCAATTTTAGCAAATTGATTTTAGTCATCTTTATCTTAAAATGCTCTAAAAACTAGTTTTTCATTTCTTATGATTTTTAAGAAATTTTATAAATTTTGCTTTAACCACCATCTAGTTCCAATAACCATTCACCATCCTCAAAACACTTAGTGTCATCCATGATCACTCATTTGTGTTTCTAAAACTCAATTTTCCCCACAAAAGCCATCATTGACAAATCTCACTCATTAGTCTTGACCACTTAGGTCTCATGCCATGTAAGACACTTAATAGATCGAGTAACTTAGGATAGGTAGGTGCTAGACCTTGATAGAATCCAATCACCTCCTTTTCACCTCATCTCGTTAGCGGATCCCTAGACTAAAGCTAGCGGATCCTCTAGTGAGGGAACCAAGAGAACCGGGGAATGTAAGGTACATTATCTCTTTGGATAATCATTTCAAATTTCCTTTTCCACTCAAGCACTTGTTCAACACTTAGGATTATCGCTTTCTTATATGTTTATAAACGAGTTGCATTTATATGATTATTTACGTGTTCTTTCTTTTCTTTTCATGATATTATGTGAACAATTTCTCCATTTGTATAAATGTTTTCCTTTTGTACTAACTCTTTTGGATTCTTGTAGGATGACAATGGTCGATTTCATCATCAAGTCAAGTTGTGCTCATTCGTACATTTTTTATTTCTAATCTTGCATCATCCCAACCATCTTCCTCCCTTTTCTCACTATTCACAAAGTCATCATGTCTACCACCTCTATTGAGTCATCAACCGAGTCAACAAAAGAGTCACCTTGATACCTTTCATCACCATCCCTTGCTACTCTTGAGTCACTTTATTACCTAGTAAAACTTGACCTCTCATCACCTCTACCACAACTTCCATACCTCTAAGTCATAATGATGATTTCTATCATTATTATCATGTCAAACATCTAGTTCATGAACTACGTGATGAAGTATGTTTCATGTTCTACCACATCCTACTTGTGTCAACCACAAGCTACTTGTGTCAACCACATTCTACAAGTGTCTCACTACCACTACAATTCATGGTCACTCAACCATCCTCTACAAACATCTATGTTGTCAAAAGCCAAGTAAATTTCGTAATGAAATGCGCCTCATCCCCAAATACATTTATTTTCTTACCTTGAGCAACCTTACAACCTCTAAACCAACCACGATGATGCAAGTAGTAGGATTATTCTCTTTTGACACTAATCCTTTCTTTGTAGGTTCATATATATACACTTTGATGTGTATGGGATTCTTGTCTATATATGGACGAAATTTCACACTAATTTTGTTTTTGTAGGTTCACTCATATACATAGGTTTGTATATGGCACACTTGTCTTCGGACGAGGTTTACTTATTTTTTTTAGGTTCTTCTTAACGCCTCGAGCTAGGGGTTGCTTCACGAGCATTTACAAAGTGCATCATATAACTCGCCCTCAATAAAGGGAGCTTTCATCAAAGCAAAACATTGCAAATTTTGTAATACTTTTGTCTTAGCTTCCTAAAATACTTGAAGCCCTTAACAAGGGGAGCAACCGTCAAGGAGGAGCATGCACACATTCATTCTTCAAAATTCCTTTATGTTTCAACAAAGGGAGATTTCTTTCTCATCATATATTTTTCTTTTCATTCCTTAACACTAACCTTGATGTAGGTTAAGCCTCAAAATTTGATCCATTAAGCCGTTGGCAATAATGGTTATAATTCAAAGGATCTTTCTATGTATTTTTTTCTTTGTGTGACTCTCTAGGTTCCTCTTAAACGCGAGATCACCACCTCTTGAAGACGTGCAAGCTCAAGGTCATGAGTAGCTAAGTTCGTCATCATCAAGACCATCAAGTGAATCTTGTTGATAATTCTTCTCTTCCTCCATTAGTGTTTCGTGTTGAAGGTATTGGCGTGGTGTGCAATTGGAGAAATAAGGTGTTTTTTTAATTTAACTTCACTAGGGATGATGAAAACTCGCCATTCTTGGGAGAAATTAAGTTTATACTCCAAGGACACACCCTTTTTGTTTCGACAAAAGTGGGAGAAGAGTGTAATAGAAGGTAATGTATAGGAAGTACGGACACAAGTAACTTTGACATTTTACCTATCTATTACGTTCACATATATTTTGTCATCATTAAAAAGGAGGAGATTGTTAGTGCAAATATTACGATATTTAATCTATACAGTCTCATTTGTTTTGTTGATGACAAACATGTAACTTGTAATACATAACGTAAAATGTATAAGTTACTTGTAATTATATTTTGTCTCAACATACTCAACCCTCTCGACGACTCAAGTCCTTGTATGCTACAACACGTGTTCGTACATGTTTGTTATGTTGCGTTATGATCAAACCCTAACAAACCATTAAACATGTTTAGTTAAATAGTTTATATAAAACACTTAAGTATTTACATACATAAACAAAAGTAAATGTGTTGGGTAAAACCCATGACCCATGACCCAAGACCCATAACCCAATGTCTAGATACATTGTACCTTGGTGGGCACTCAAGTCCATGACCCATAATCCCTGATCCATGACCCATAACCCATGGGTAAAGAGGAGCGTCCCATGGATCCCTCAAATTGCCGACGGATCCCTTGGAATTACAAGGGCGGATCCATCCATAAGGGATCCTTGGGTCAGAAACTTAGTTTGGTCTTTTGCCTATAAATAGCAAGCCACTTCTTACCATTTCTTCACACCTTTGCACATAGTTTCTCCACCATTTCTAGCATATTTAGATCATTAGGAAACATGTAAACCACCCTCATCTCATATGATCATAATGTTCTAACTTTCATTTGTTGTAAGCATACTCCGTAGTGATCCTCCAAAGCAAGCCTAGAGATCTTGCATCCTTACCTACTGAAGTGATCACCCATCACAAGCATACAAGCACATGAAGATCTTCTACAACAAGCTTGGGAAACTTGTCATCTTCATTCATAGAAGACCAACTACATCATGCTTTGTGTTCTTGATGTTTGGTTTAGGATTTCATATCCATTAGACACATTGTCTTGGATATTGTCTAGTATCATATTCTTGTATCTATAACTAGATTAGATGATTTATGTGTTTGTGCCATAAAACACAAGGTTTGTTATGTTGAGCCACAAAACATAACGGGTGTCATAGATGTGTCGTGTTGGTCGGGTAATGGTTCCTCCTTTGTAATGGAACCCGGTATCTAGCCTTGTACCGGATAAAGTATAGGCGATGTTGTGATAGGTTTGGTTCTACCTCGTGGAAGAACTCGGTGTTTAGCTTAGTACCGGAAAAAGTGTAAGCAACGTTGTGTAAGGTTTTCTCTGCCAAGAATGGAGTTTGTTGATCTAGTGAAGTAACTCTCGAGTAGGTGAGTCGGGGAGTGGATTAGGGCGAAGAGAAGCTTGACCGAACCACTATAAATCCTCGTGTTGGTTTGTCTATCCTTTGTCACACCCCAAATTACCTTTTGCAATGAATGGAATTCTCGGGATTGATCGTCATAGCATCACAATCACAGTTATATTGAACGACCTAAAGTGTCGCTTTGGAAAATACATCGCTTGATTTAATAAAACAATCGAGTTTACAAAGTAGGTCCCAAATGTAAATCAACTTGTGCGGAAATAAGTTTGTTACAATTCAAACGATGTTTTAAAGCACGTAAAACCCAGTGAGACGCGTCGTCATCGCGACTCCATGATGTGTCCAAATGCATGCCATGAAGTGAATGCCTTAGATACCGAGATAAAACATGCTAAAAGTGTCAACACAAAGGTTGAGTGAGTTCATAGAGTTTGTTTTGAAATGTAAAGCCTTGAAAATCGTTAATGCAAAGAAAGGCATTGTAATCCACCCTCCCAAGTTCGCCCATACAAAACTTGCAACCTATGTGTTCACAACCCATTGCCAAATGTGTATAGTTTATGTTCAAACATATGATTGGTAATGAATTCACATAGTACCTAACTCGACGAATTTGCAATAGCACTTAATCAATAGGACTTCCTAAATGACTAGGAGCGAATTATACGACGAGAACCATAGCACATAATCAATAGCACCTAACTATGTATCGAGTCAATCGATTTATTCGAACGTTATACTAACGTTCACCATAGCACGCAAACAAGGCAATTGATATAGTATAACAATTTATAAACAATGGTAATCATGGTAGCATTTAGCCTTAAAAATCTAAAGTACTTGTGAAAAATAGTAGCATGTATCTCCCCAAAAGTTTGTTATGTAAAGAAGTAAAAGTGGGGCTATGAACTCACTTGGTAAACCGAATAATGGCAAGAGTGAGTACACCGAGGTATAATGTGATGCGTCAACCGGACCTATTACGAATGATATGATATGTCATGAGTTGCAATGTAATGTTATGCATGCATTTCAGATGTTATTTATACCATTTGCGAGTTTTGAAAATATTACTTTTCGTCGAAAAATACTCTTTGACGCCTTGACCAATCAAAATCACTTTACAAGTTTTTACGCCAAAATGTCATCCTACAATGGTTTTATAATGATTTATGGTGAAATTATCACTTTTCGTCGCAAAACAATGTCGTCGGAATTTTCTTGAAATTAACAAAATGGCTTTGGAAAACTAGTCGTAAATGGTGTACGCCGATCGTTAGAGAACGAACTCGACGGTTTTGGAAAGTTTGTATCGATATCTAGAAGTTTCAGTTCAGAGTTTTCGTCCAAAAGGTCTCGATCATAAAGATATTAAGGGTTAAAGATAGTGATTTTGGCTAATTGTTGTGCGTAAAATGAGTTTCGCCAAGTTTGAACATCCGTAATTAATTTACTATAACTCCGCTTTACAAACGGCTTGTTGTTTTGAAAATATGGCCGATGAACTTGATTTTACTAGAAGACATTTCGCTCCAAAAGTTTCACAACCTTGTTAAAATCGCCGCAAACATGGTCGTTATAACTAATGTAACACTTGTAACGTAAAAATAATATAGTTTTTCGTAAAATAATAGTTACGGCAACTTTATGAAAACGCGCATATCTTTGTCGCTTCAAACTGCTTTCACGATAATATGTCCTTAGCTTCGATCAAGTAAACTAATATATTTTTGACTAGTCGAAATAATTTGTGAAGCTTAAGGCTCGCTTTTGACCCGAACAAACTAAAAACAGCATGCTGAAATTTCGAAAAATATTTATTTCGTCGTCAAACTTTAAAAATCCATAACTTCTTCGTTATAAGTCCGCTTTTATCCGCTCAAGCGGCCACGGATTCGCTTTTAAAGTATATTTTCTAAATATCAAGGCCAAAGTTTCGCATCAACTGTCGGTTTTTCCGAAAATCGAAATAAGGACAGAACATAAATTATAGTTATCGAAAATAGTTTTTCTCGGACAAAACCTATTCTAATCCCTTCAAATCAACTCCAAAGCTAATCTAATCCTACCATACACCTTCTTAGGGTGTCATGGGTTCCTAATCACCATCAAGACCAAAGAATACCATGGGAATATTTATAGGATGACCATATATATATATATAACTCTAAAATCATGAAAAAATGGTATAAATCACATATCATGCATACTTGCTCCAAAATGAAAAGAAACATATGAAATGAAAAGGAAACATGAAAATGAAAGAAATATGCTTACAAGTGAAAATGATGAGGTGAAAGTAACAAGGATTAAACTTAAATACTCTTGGTTTTTATTTCAAAACCATATAAAGAGTATACACTAGATTGTTATAACACTTGATGCTTGAGAAAATTTTTGATCCCTTTGAGCTCTTGATGGTGTGCCGGTTTGAAGAAGCAAAGAACAAGAGAGAGAAAATTTTTTAACACTTGTGAAATTATTAGATGATAATGAATGAGAAAATGAGATAAGTGTAAGACTTTATGTAAGTATAGAAGACATATAGATCATTTTCCATGCCAATCATTTAATGCTACCTCCCCTTGGTCGCCAAGGGGATGTTGTCTCTAATGATATATATTTTTTTTTTAAAATGTATTATGTATAATTTGTATAATTTGGTAAGAAAAAAGTAAATTGTAGGAAAATGTATAAGTAAGGTAAATGGAAATTTTGGTACAAGTAAGTTTTAATAGGTCAAAATAGAATGTAATGAGATAATAAAATTGTAAAAATACATTCCTTGTGAAATTTGAGTGATAAAATAATTATCGATAATTTTTAAGAAAACGACGTAATAATTAAACTTTAACGATTTATGTACCAAATAAATTTGAAACACTAGGAAAACTAAAAATATAGTTTTATAAACTAAATGTAAGTTTAAAAATACATCGGATCATTTTTGAAAGTAACGGATTAAATATTCAAAATAATAACTCACGCGATAAAGTTTATTAAATATAAAAATTACGCGTTGAAGGTGAAATGAAATGTCATGAATGAATTAATGATGATGCAAATGATGTCAATGAAATGTAGACTAATCTTAGTCCATATGAAATGTACGTGATGTTATGATCATGAATTCGCCGCTAAACCTTAAAGGTTACGCGATTTGAAACAAGTAAACCAAGTTTACTATAAATGTTGAAATAATGAGGCATAAATTGTGTCAAGAAATGACCGAAAGTACGGGTTGTCACATTCGCCCATCTAAAAAGGAATTCATCCCTAATTCAATCGTTGTTAGTCTATCGGGTTTAGGGTTTGATGTGGCAAACTTTCCCATTCCCGAGCAAAACCCTCAAAGATTTTTACCAACCAATTTTCACTTAATCTCACAACTCATCAAACAAGAACTGCCATGAGATTAGGCTAAATTGGTTTGAAGGAGGACTTTGAAAATTTGGCTCGACACGAATTGCTTACACATATAAGCTCTACTACTCCCTTCATCGCATGATTCTTCCCGAATTAGACATAGGTGATCGTGCTATGTATAATTTAGGAGTAACTATGCAATGCTTGGACTAATCGACTCATATGTTGTTTGGTGTTGAGTCAACTCGATGTTAAAATTGTGATGAACATCGAGGAGAGAAGACATGGAGAAGTGTCGTTAAAATGATAGTTAAAGTAAAAAGAATTAAAATCCTCGTAAATGATAACAAATCGGAAAGAAAATAAAGTACGATAGATGAGAATATTTTACAACGAGTGGTTTATCAAATAGAAATACATCTTAGGTTATAAAGATTCGGATACGATGGAAAACATAAACTTAGTACGACATAGTACATAAGGAGAAATAAGACCGTTAGTTTCCGAACTTCTTCGCCTTCCGCTGTTGATACCTTGACGAGCTCCTCCTCCTCCTTCTAACATATATACATTCCCATGAGCACCTTCGACTTGTTGACCTTGGTTTTGAGGACATTGGTTCCGATAGTGTCCTTGTTCCCCACATCCGAAGCATGTAACTATGGTCTTACCTTTACAATCCTTAGCTAGATGTCCCGGTTTTGGCATTTGTGGCACTTACCACAAGGACCCGAGTGATGAAAATTACATCGATTACATAGTGGGTGTTTCCATACCCTCTACCTCTCATTGGTGCAATGACATAAACCATTCCCTTCTTGCCTTCTATTTTGTTGTTGTTGATGGTTAGTGTTACGGTTTTGGTTGTTGTTGTTATAACCTCCTTGGTCGCTTTTCCCATTTTCTTTTGTTGTTGTTGATTTGGTTATCGCCGTTGTTGTTGTTGTTTTGGTTATTGTGGTAGTTGGTGCGGTTGTTGGGGTTGTTGTTGTTTTGGTTGGTGTTGGTGTACTTACCTCTCTTCACTACCGCCCATGAGCTTTTGAGTCAATCGAATAGCTTCCTCAATCGTTTGTGGATCAAACGAAGTCACATCTCCTTGAATAACCTCGAAGTCCTTCAATGAAAGCCTCTAGCAGCTTCTCATTATCGAAACCATAGATGGGCATAACACGCCAATTCTTGAAATCTTCGAATGTAAGTGTCAATATCGCACCCAATAGTTACTAACTCATAGAACTCGGTCTCCAACTTTTTGATCTCCGACGAGGACAAAACTTCTTAGTCACCAAACCCTTAAATTGCTCCCAAGTAAGCTTGAAAGCATTCTCCATTCCAATCGGTTGAGCATATGAATTCCACCAAGACAATGCTCCATCGAGTAATGTGCTCGTAGCAAATTTAACCTTACTATCATCCGGACAGCACAAAGCAAAACACGGACTCCAACTTTTCAAACCATCGCACCATGGTCGTAGCTCCTTCATCCCTCTAAACTTGGTGGGTTCACCACTTTTGAAATCTTTGTACGAACATTTCTTAACCCGGATCCTCCGACATTTCCAAGAGAGAGAGAGCAAGCCTTGCGGCTTTAAAGAAGAAGCCATGCCCTCAAAGAAGCAGCAGCAGCCACCGCTTCCTTTCAACTCTTAGAGCATTAGCAATGCTATCGCTTCACCAACTTTTGAATTGCCGCTTGGGTCATTTCAACTGTAGCTTTCTTCGTGCCATATCTTCTTCAAAACAAGAGGAAATGTGAGACGAGCAAAATCCCATGTTAATAATATGCGCCTAAAGAGATGTGATAAGAAATGATAAGTTTGAGGTTATCTTTCAAAATGATCGACGGTTTCCTAAGAAATGGGTTATGAGGTGTCGTAAGTGCTTCAAATGTATGATGGTTTAGTGACTTAATGTGTGAATAAAGTGTAACTCGACATGTTAGTGGTGAAACAAAGGAGTGAGAGTGACTTTGCCCTATTTAAAAGTTTATCTCGGCATTCGACGTTATCGGTGATGAGTCAATTGATGTAAAAATTGTGATAGGGAATGACAAGGAATTCTCCACATTAGAGTATGAGGAAAGGATAATGGATGGGTATTTAAAGGCATCCATGTGACAATCGATATGAAATGAAAGTAAATAACTCAAAATGTACGATAAATCGCATGCAAAGTGAACATGCACGATGATGAAATGATGAGATGCTATGATGATGTAGTTATAGTCTAGGGTCAATGATGCAACCTAGTTCTCTATAATCAAGCTCGATGCCAATCACACACCCCAAATTACTGCTTTGCAATGAATGGAATTCTCGGGATTGATCGTCATAGCATCACAATCACAAGTTATATTGAACGACCTAAAGTGTCGCTTGGAAAATACATCGCTTGATTTAATAAAATAATCGAGTTTACAAAGTAGGTCCCAAATGTTTATCAACTTTGCGGAAATAAGTTTGTTACAAGTCAAACGATGTTTTAAAACGAAAGTGCCATAATGAGACGATGTAAGTCATCGCGACTCCATGATGTGTCCAAATGCATGCCATGATGATAATGCCTTAGATACCGAGATAAAAACATGCTAAAAGGTCAACACAAAGGTTGAGTGAAATCCATAGGTTTAAGTAATTGTAAAGCCACAATAATCGTAGTGTGAGTTAAATGGTTTCACACTCATCGTTAAAATACAAAATCGTATTTATTTCACTAAGTTCATGACACCAAAGCGTGAAACATCGCACCAATAAAAATTGGTAATCATCGCTTCATCGCCGCCTAATAGGTAATTTGCCAATTTACCTTAATGATTCACAATATATAGTACCTAACTCGATTTCCCTAAATGGGTCAATAGGAGCGGCACTTAATTCAATAGGCCTATTCACAATATTCGAGTCACCGCAAGTGACTAATGGTTCATGATGTACGGACTTCAACATGGATAAATACTTAGTGACAATAAAACATTCGGTAATATAGCATTTAGCCTTCAAAGCAAAGTGTTCGATTAAAATAGTAGCATGTATCTCCCCAAAGTTTGTAAAACAGCTAAAAAAGTAAAAGTGGGCTATGAACTCACTTGGTAAACCGGAATAATGGCAAGAGTGAGTACACCGAGGTATAATGTGATGCGTCAACCGGGACCTATTACGAATGATATGATATGTCATGAGTTGCAATGTAATGTTATGCATGCATTTCAGATGTTATTTATACCATTTGCGAGTTTTGAAAATATTACTTTTCGTCGAAAATACTCTTTGACGCCTTGACCAATCAAAATCACTTTACAAGTTTTTACGCCAAAATGTCATCCTACAATGGTTTTATAATGATTTATGGTGAAATTATCACTTTTCGTCGCAAAACAATGTCGTCGGAATTTTCTTGAAATTAACAAAATGGCTTTGGAAAACTAGTCGAAATGGTGTACGCCGATCGTTAGAGAACGAACTCGACGGTTTTGGAAAGTTTGTATCGATATCTAGAAGTTTCAGTTCAGAGTTTTCGTCCAAAAGGTCTCGATCATAAAGATATCAAGGGTTAAAGATAGTGATTTTGTTGAATTGTTGTGCGTAAAATGAGTTTCGCCAAGTTTGAACATCCGTAATTAATTTACTATAACTCCGCTTTACAAACAAATTGTTGTTTTGAAAAATATGGCCGATGAACTTGATTTTACTAGAAGACATTTCGCTCCAAAAGTTTCACAACCTTGTTAAAAACAAACAAAACATGGTCGTTATGACTAATGTAACACTTGTAACGTAAAAATAATATAGTTTTTCGTAAAATAATAGTTACGGCAACTTTATGAAAACGCGTGCATATCTTTGTCGCTTCAAACCGCTTTCACGATAATATGTCCTTAGCTTCAGATCAAGTAAACTAATATATTTTTGACTAGTCGAAATAATTTGTGAAGCTTAAGGCTCGCTTTTGACCCGAACAAACTAAAACAGCATGTCGAAATTTCGAAAACTATACGCTTCGTCGTCAAACTTTAAAAATCCATAACTTCTTCGTTATAAGTCCGCTTTTATCCGCTCAAGCGGCCACGGATTCGCTTTTAAAGTATATTTTCTAAATATCAAGGCCAAAGTTTCGCACCAACAGTAGGTTTTTCCAGAAAATCGAAATAAGGACAGAACATAAATTATAGTTATCGAAAATAGTTTTTCTCGGACAAAACCTATTCTAATCCCTTCAAATCAACTCCAAAGCTAATCTAATCCTACCATACACCTTCTTAGGGTGTCATGGGTTCCTAATCACCATCAAGACCAAAGAATACCATGGGAATATTTATAGGATGACCATATATATATATATAACTTCTAAAATCATGAAAATGGTATAAATCACATATCATGCATACTATCTCCAAAATGAAAAGAAACATATGAAATGAAAAGGAAACATGAAAATGAAAGAAATATGCTTACAAGTGAAAATGATGAGGTGAAAGTAACAAGGATTAAACTTAAATACTCTTGGTTTTATTTCAAAACCATATAAAGAGTATACACTAGATTGTTAAAACACTTGATCTTGATAAAATTTTGATCCCTTGAGCTCTTGATGTGTGGCCGGTTTGAAGAAGCAAAAGAAGGAGAGAAAACTTTTTAACACTTGTGAAAATATGAAGATGAATGAATGAGAAAAGAGAAGTGTAAGACTTTATGTTGTAATATAGATCATTCTAATTAATCAACCATGCCAATCATTTAATGACTACCCTCCCCTTGGCCGCCAAGGGGGATGAATCTGATATTTATATATTTTTTTTTTATAAATTGTATATGTATAATTTGTATAATTTGTAAGAAAAAGTGTAAGTAAATTGTGTAGGAAAATGTAACTTGTAAGGTAAATGGAAATTTTTGGTACAAGTAAGTTTTAATAGGTCAAAATAGAATGTAATGAGATAATAAAATTGTAAAAATACATTCCTTGTGAAATTTGAGTGATAAAATAATTATCGATAATTTTAAGAAAACGACGTAATAATTAAACTTTAACGATTTATGTACCAAATAAATTTGAAACACTAGGAAAACTAAAATATAGTTTTTATAAACTAAATGTAAGTTTAAAATACATCGGATCATTTTGAAAGTAACGGATTAAATATTCAAAATAATAACTCACGCGATAAAGTTTATTAAATATAAAATTACGCGTTGAAGGTGAAATGAAATGTCATGAATGAATTAATGATGATGCAAATGATGTCAATGAAATGTAGACTAATCTTAGTCCATATGAAATGTACGTGATGTTATGATCATGAATTCGCCGCTAAACCTTAAAGGTTACGCGATTTGAAACAAGTAAACCAAGTTTACTATAAATGTTGAAATAATGAGGCATAAATTGTGTCGAGAAATGACCGAAAGTACGGGTTGTCACATTCACCATCAAAAAGGAATTCATCCCCGAATTCAATCGTTGTTAGTCTATCGGGTTTAGGGTTTGATGTGGCAAACTTTCCCATTCCCGAGCAAAACCCTCAAAGATTTTTACCAACCAATTTTCACTTAATCTCACAACTCATCAAACAAGAACTGCATGAGATTAGGCTAAATTGGTTTGAAGGAGGACTTTGAAAATTTGGCTCGATTACGAATTGCTTACACATATAAGCCTACTACTCCCTTCATCGCATGATTCTTCCCGAATTAGACATAGGTGATCGTGCTATGTATAATTTAGGAGTAACTATGCAATGCTTGGACTAATCGACTCATATGTTGTTTGGTGTTGAGTCAACTCGATGTTAAAATTGTGATGAACATCGAGGAGAGAAGACATGGAGAAGTGTCGTTAAAATGATAGTTAAAGTAAAAAGAATTAAAATCCTCGTAAATGATAACAAATCGGAAAGAAAATAAAGTACGATAGATGAGAATATTTTACAACGAGTGGTTTATCAAATAGAAATACATCTTAGGTTATAAAGATTCGGATACGATGGAAAACATAAACTTAGTACGACATAGTACATAAGGAGAAATAAGACCGTTAGTTTCCGAACTTCTTCGCCTTCCGCTGCTGATACCTTGACGAGCTCCTCCTCCTCCTTCTAACATATATACATTCCCATGAGCACCTTCGACTTGTTGACCTTGGTTTTGAGGACATTGGTTCCGATAGTGTCCTTGTTCCCACATCCGGCACGTAACTATGGTCTTGCCTTTACAATCCTTAGCTAGATGTCCTACTTTGGCATTTGTGGCACTTACCACAAGGACCCGAGTGATGAAAATTACATCGATTACATAGTGGGTGTTTCCAAGATACCCTCTTCCTCTCATTGGTGCAAAGACATAAACCATTCCCGCTTCTTGCCTTCTATTTTGTTGTTGTTGATGGTTAGTGTTGCGGTTTTGGTTGTTGTTGTTATAACCTCCTTGGTCGTTTTCCCATTTTCTTTTGTTGTTGTTGATTTGGTTATCGTCGTTGTTGTTGTTGTTTTGGTTATTGTGGTAGTTGGTGCGGTTGTTGGGGTTGTTGTTGTTTTGGTTGGTGTTGGTGTACTTGCCTCTCTTCACTACCTGGGCCATGAGCTTTTGAGTCAATCGAATAGCTTCCTCAATCGTTTGTGGATCAAACGAAGTCACATCTCCTTGAATAACCTCGGAAGTCCTTCAATGAAAGCCTCTAGCAGCTTCTCATTATCGAAACCATAGATGGGCATAACACGCCAATTCTTGAAATCTTCGAATGTAAGTGTCAATATCGCACCCAATAGTTACTAACTCATAGAACTCGGTCTCCAACTTTTGATTTCCGTGACGAGGACAAAACTTCTTAGTCACCAAACCCTTAAATTGCTCCCAAGTAAGCTTGAAAGCATTCTCCATTCCAATCGGTTGAGCATATGAATTCCACCAAGACAATGCTCCATCGAGTAATGTGCTCAGTAGCAAATTTAACCTTACTATCATCCGGACAACACAAAGCAAAACACGGACTCCAACTTTTCAAACCATCGCACCATGGTCGTGGCTCCTTCCGTCCCTCTAAACTTGGTGGGTTCACCACTTTTGAAATCTTTGTACGAACATTTCTTAACTCCGGATCCTCCGAAATTTCCAAGAGCAAGAGCAAGCCTTGCGGCTTCAAAGAAGAACATGGCCTCAAGAAGCAGAGCAGCAGCCACCGCTTCCTTTCAACTCTTAGAGCATTAGCAATGCTATCGCTCACCAACTTTTGAATTGTCGCTTGGGTCATTTCAACCGTAGCTTTCTTCTGCCATATCTTCTTCAAAACAAGAGGAAATGTGAGACGAGCAAAATCCCATGTTAATAATATGCGCCTAAAGAGATGTGATAAGAAATGATAAGTTTGAGGTTATCTTTCAAAATGATCGACGGTTTCCTAAGAAATGGGTTATGAGATGTCGTAAGTGCTTCAAATGTATGATGGTTTAGTGACTTAATGTGTGAATAAAGTGTAACTCGACATGTTAGTGGTGAAACAAAGGAGTGAGAGCGACTTTGCCCTATTTAAAAGTTTATCTCGGATTCGACGTTATCGGTGATGAGTCAATTGATGTAAAAATTGTGATAGGAATGACAAGGAATTCTCCACATTAGAGTATGAGGAAAGGATAATGGATGGGTATTTAAAGGCATCCATGTGACAATCGATATGAAATGAAAGTAAATAACTCGAAAATGTA
The DNA here is from genome assembly GCA_022545495.1 of Chrysanthemum lavandulifolium. Lineage (NCBI taxonomy): Eukaryota > Viridiplantae > Streptophyta > Magnoliopsida > Asterales > Asteraceae > Chrysanthemum > Chrysanthemum lavandulifolium. Next base: position 69,853 of record JAHFWF010000091.1, on the reverse strand, counting down.
CGATAAATCGCACGCAAAGTGAACATGCACGTATGATGAAATGATGAGATGCTATGATGATGTAGTTATAGTCTAGGGTCAATGATGCAACCTAGTTCTCTATAATCAAGCTCGATGCCAACTGTCACACCCCAAATTACTGCTTTGCAATGAATGGAATTCTCGGGATTGATCGTCATAGCATCACAATCACAAGTTATATTGAACGACCTAAAGTGTCGCTTTGGAAAATACATCGCTTGATTTAATAAAATAATCGAGTTACAACATAGGTCCCAAATGTTTATCAAAGTTTGTGGAAAATAAATATATTACAAGTCCAAACGATGGTTTTAAAAGAAAGTGCCATAATGAGACGATGTAAGTCATCGCGACTCATGATGTGGTTCCAAATGCATGCCATGATGATAATGCCTTAGATACCGAGAATAAACATGCTAAAAGGTCAACACAAAGGTTGAGTGAAATCCATAGGTTTAAGTAATTCGTTTGAACACAATAATCGTAGTGTGAGTTAAACCTGGTTTCACACTCATCGTTAAAAACAAAATCGTATTTATTTCACATAAGTTCATGACACCAAAGCGTAAACATCGCACCAATAAAATTGGTAATCATCGCTTCATCGCCGACTAATAGGTAATTTGCCAATTTACCTTAATGATTCAATATAGTGCGCCGATTTCCCTAAATGGGTCAATAGAACGGGGAGTGTTAATTCCAATAGGCCTATTCACAATATTCGCCACCGCAAGTGACTAATGGTTCATGATGTAGGGACTTCGAACATGGCAAATACTTAGTGACAATAAAACATTCGGATATAGCATACAGCTCAAAGTATTTGTGTTCGATTAAAATGTAGCATGTATCTCCCCAAGAGTTTGTAAACAGTTAAAAGAGTAAAAGTGGGGCTATGAACTCACTTGGTAAACCGGAATAATGACAAGAGTGAGTACACCGAGGTATAATGTGATGCGTCAACCGGACCTATTACGAATGATATGATATGTCATGAGTTGCAATGTAATGTTATGCATGCATTTCAGATGTTATTTATACCATTTGCGAGTTTTGAAAATATTACTTTTCGTCGAAAAATACTCTTTTGACGCCTTGACCAATCAAAATCACTTTACAAGTTTTTACGCCAAAATGTCATCCTACAATGGTTTTATAATGATTTATGGTGAAATTATCACTTTTCGTCGCAAAACAATGTCGTCGGAATTTTCTTGAAATTAACAAAATGGCTTTGGAAAACTAGTCGTAAATGGTGTACGCCGATCGTTAGAGAACGAACTCGACGGTTTTGGAAAGTTTGTATCGATATCTAGAAGTTTCAGTTCAGAGTTTTCATCCAAAAGGTCTCGATCATAAAGATATCAAGGGTTAAAGATAGTGATTTTGTTGAATTGTTGTGCGTAAAATGAGTTTCGCCAAGTTTGAACATCCGTAATTAATTTACTATAACTCCGCTTTACAAACGGCTTGTTGTTTTGAAAAATATGGCCGATGAACTTGATTTTACTAGAAGACATTTCGCTCCAAAAGTTTCACAACCTTGTTAAAACAAACAAGAAACATGGTCGTTATACTAATGTAACACTTGTAACGTAAAAATAATATAGTTTTTCGTAAAATAATAGTTACGGCAACTTTATGAAAACGCATATATCTTTGTCGCTTCAAACTGCTTTCACGATAATATGTCCTTAGCTTCGATCAAGTAAACTAATATATTTTGACTAGTCGAAATAATTTGTGAAGCTTAAGGCTCGCTTTTGACCCGAACAAACTAAAAACTGCATGTGAAATTTCGAAAACTATATATTTCGTCGTCAAACTTTAAAAATCCATAACTTCTTCGTTATAAGTCCGCTTTTATCCGCTCAAGCGGCCACGGATTCGCTTTTAAAGTATATTTTCTAAATATCAAGGCCAAAGTTTCGCACCAACAGTCGGTTTTTCCGAAAATCGAAATAAGGACAGAACATAAATATATAGTTATCGAAAATAGTTTTTCTCGGACAAAACCTATTCTAATCCCTTCAAATCAACTCCAAAGCTAATCTAATCCTACCATACACCTTCTTAGGGTGTCATGGGTTCCTAATCACCATCAAGACCAAAGAATACCATGGGAATATTTATAGGATGACCATAAATATATATATAACTTCTTAAAATCATGAAAAATGGTATAAATCACATATCATGCATACTATCTCCAAAAATGAAAAGAAACATATGAAATGAAAAAGGAAACATGAAAATGAAAGAAATATGCTTACTAGTGAAAGTGATGAGGTGAAAGTAACAAGGATTAAACTTAAATACTCTTGGTTTTTATTTCAAAACCATATAAAGAGTATACACTAGATTGTTAAACACTTGTGCTTGATAAAATTTTTGATCCCTTGAGCTCTTGATGTGTGGCCGGTTTGAAGAAGCAAAACAAGGAGAGAAAAAATTTTTAACACTTGTGAAATTGTGAAGATGAATGAATGAAAATGAGATTAAGTAAGACTTTTATGTTGTGTATACATCTATATATATAGAAAATTTTTCATGCCACATTTAATGATACCCCCCTTGGTCGGTTTTGGGGAGGATGTCTTCTCATATTATATTTTTTTTTTATAAAATGTATTATGTATAATTTGTATATATTTTGTAAGAAAAAGTGTAAGTAAATTGTAGGAAAATGTACTTGTAAGGTAAATGGAAATTTTGGTACAAGTAAGTTTTAATAGGTCAAAATAGAATGTAATGAGATAATAAAATTGTAAAATACATTCCTTGTGAAATTTGAGTGATAAAATAATTATCGATAATTTTTAAGAAAAACGACGTAATAATTAAACTTTAACGATTTATGTACCAAATAAATTTGAAACACTAGGAAAACTAAAAATATAGTTTTTATAAACTAAATGTAAGTTTAAAAATACATCGGGATCATTTTTGAAAGTAACGGATTAAATATTCAAAATAATAACTCACGCGATAAAGTTTATTAAATATAAAAATTACGCGTATGAAGTGAAATGAAATGTCATGAATGAATTAATGATGATGCAAATGATGTCAATGAAATGTAGACTAATCTTAGTCCATATGAAATGTACGTGATGTTATGATCATGAATTCGCCGCTAAACCTTAAAGGTTACGCGACTTGAAACAAGTAAACCAAGTTTACTATAAATGTTGAAATAATGAGGCATAAATTGTGTCGAGAAATGACCAAAGTACGGGTTGTCACAACAACAAACTAAAGATCTAAATTTAAACTATTTATTTCGCAACTTTAAAACATAACTTCTAAGTCCGTTTTATCCGTCAAAGGCCAGATTCGTTAAGTATATTTTCTAAATATCAAGGCCAAGTTGACAAGAGTTTCGAAATTCAAATAGAAACATAAATATAGTTATCAAAATAGTTTTCTCGGACAAAACCTATTCTAATCCCTTCAAATCAACTCCAAAGCTAATCTAATCCTACCATACACCTTCTTAGGTGTCATGTCTAATCACCATCAAGACCAAAGATACATGGGAATATTTTAGATGACCATAAATATATATATACTTTAAATCATGAAAATGGTATAAATCATATCATGCATACTATCTCCAAATGAAAAGAAACATATGAAAAAAGGAAACATGAAATGAAAGAAATACTTACTAGTGAAAGTGATGAGAAAGTAACAAGGATTAAACTAAATACCCTGTTTTTTCAAACCATATAAAGAGTATACTAGATTGTTAAACACTGTTTGATAAAATTTTGATCCTGAGCCTAGGGGCGTTTGAAGAAGCAAGAACAAGAGAGAAAATTTTAACACTTGGAAATATGAAGATAATGAATGAGAAAAGTCCAAGTGAAGACTTATATGTTGAGTATAGATCAGATATATAGAAAATTTCAACAATCATTTAATGCTACCCATTGCGCAAAGGGATGTCTTCACAATGCATTTATTTTTTCTTTTCTAATGTTGTATAATTTGTATTATTTGTAAAAATGTAGAATTTGTAGAATTTTGTAACTTGTAAGATAAATGGAAATTTTGGTACAAGTAAGTTTAATAGGTCAAAAAATGTAATGAGATGATAAAATTGTAAATACTTTCCTGTGAAATTGAGTGATAAAATAATTGTATATTTAAGAAAGAATAATTAAACTAACGATTAGTACCAAATAATATGAAACTTAAGAACAGTAGTAGACTTTGATAACCTTAGATTTAAAATACGATCATTTGAAGTAGTTAAATATTCAAAAACTCACGCGATAAAGTTTATTAAATATAAATCGTTGATGTGAAATGACTTTTCATGCATAATCGTCATGCTTCCAAATATGAAACGCAGTAGTAGACTTCGATAACCTTATGCTTAGGTAATTGTTTCTAGCCGATCTTGAACTCATCAACAAGACCACGGATCAACGAAACAAGTGGTTAAAAAATCTTGAAATTTGTCGAAGGAATGTTACTATAGCAATCTCATTGCATGATTCTTCGAATTAGAATAGTGATCGGTATGTATAATTTAGGAACTATCAATGCTTGGATAATACCATATGTTGTTTGGTGTGGTCAGATGTTAAATTGTGATGAAATGAGGAAGACATGAATTTAAATGATCGATAAAGTAAAAGAATTAAAATCTAATGATAAAAATCGAGAAAAAATGATAGATGAAATATTTTAAGAGTGTTCAAAAAAGTAGTACATCTTTATATAAAGTTGAACGATGATTAGACATAAACTGGTGACATAGTAATAAGGAGAAATAATGTTTCGAACTTACTTCCGCTGATACCTTGGACTCCTCCTCCTTATTATGATTACATGAGCTCTTGACTGTTGACCTTGGTTTGAGGACATTGGTCGATTCCTTGTTCCACATCCAGCACGAATATGGTCTTGCTACCTAGCAAGGTGTCCTACTTGCGGGCCTTATTATGGCCTTATTATGATTACATTTCATGCTCACCGTTCATAGCTTCTGTAACATGAAACTTCGGCGGTTCAACTTTAAATTGCTCCATGAGCTTGAAGCATTCTCCATACAATCGTTGAGCATATGAATCACAAGACAATGCTCCATCGAGTAATGTCGAGAAATTTAACCTATCATCGACATAAGCAAACACGGTTCCAACTTTTCAAACCATCGCACAGGCCTCTAAACTGGGTTCACCACTTGAAATCTTACAACATTCTTAACGATCCCAATTTCCAGAGAAGCCTGCAAGAAAGCTCGGAGGCACGTCTTTCAACCTTGAGATTAGCAATGCTATCATTCACTAACTCATCCGCGTATTTCACGAGCTGCCATATCTTCTAAACAAGAGGAAATGGCGAAAACGGTTATAATATAAAGAAAGTGATAACGATGAGTATGAGGTTTTCAAAATGATCGACTCACAAATGGGTTGATGTGTCAAGGCTTCAATATGATGGTTTAGAGACTTAATGGAATAAAGTGTAACTCGACACGTTAGTGGAACAAGATGAGCGATCCTATTTAAAAGTTTATCTCGATTCGCTCATGATGAATCACGATATAAAAATTGTGTAGATGACAAGGAATTCTCTTAGTATGGAAAGATAATGGATGAATTTAAGGCATCCATGTGACAATCGATGTGAAATGAAAGTGAATAACTCAAAATTATAATCGCGCAAAGTGAAATGCAATAATGAAATGATGAGATGCTATGATAATGTAGTTATAGTCAGTATGATGAACCTAGTTCTCTATAAAGCTCATGCCAACACACCCCAAATACGTTGCTGAATGATCGGGATGATCATAGCATCACAATCAATATATTGACACCTAAAGTGTCGTTGGAAAATACATCGTTGATTTAATAAAACAATCGAGTTTAAGTAGGTCCCAAATAAATCAACTGGAAATAAGTTTTACAATCAACGATGTTTGACGAACAGTGAGCGTATCCGACCATGATGTGTCCAAATACAAAGTAAGCCTTAGATACGAGAAAAACATGCTAAAAGTGTTTCATGCACACAACATGAAACTTGGCGCAGTCAGTAGAGTAGACTCTTCGTGATAACCTTATGCTAATATTTCTAAAATATTTCCTTGACCAATCAAAAACTTTACAAGTTTTCCAATGTCATCCACAATGGTTTTATAATGATTTATGGTGAATTATCACTTCGCAAACAATGTTGTAAATTTCTGAAATTAACAAATGGTCAAAACTAGTCGAGTGTCGCGATCGTTAGAACAACTCATGTTTGGAAGTTGTATGATATAGAAGTTTCATGGTTTCCAAAGGTCTCAAATAAAGATAATAGTTAAAGATAGTGATTTGGCTAATTGTGTGGAATGAGTTGCCAAGTTTGAACATCCGTAATAATTTATTATAACTCCGCTAAACATGTTGTTTGAAATATGGCCGATGAACTTGATTTACTAGAAGACATTTGCCAAAGTTTCACAACCTTGTTAAACGCAAATGGTATATACTAAATACTTGTATCGAAATAATATAGATTTTAAAATAAAGTTGAACTTTATAAAACGGATATCTTGTCGTTCAACGTTTAATAATATGTCCTTATCGATCGTAACTAATATATTTGACTAGTCAAATAATTTGAAGCTTAAGGCTTTGACCGAACAAACTAACGATTAATTTAAACTATTTATTCGCCAAACTTTAAAAATCCATAACTCTTGTTATAAGTCCGTTTTATCCGTCAAAGGCATCTTTAAGATATTTCTAAATATCAAGGCCAAAGTTTCGACAACAGGGTTTTTCCGAAATAAATAGGACAGAACATAATATAGTTATCGAAAATAGTTTTCGGACAAAACCTATTCTAATCTTCAAATCAACTCAAGCTAATCTAATCCCTACACCTTCTTAGGGTGTCATGGGTCTAATCACCATCAAGACCAAAGAATACCATGGAATATTTATGATGACCATAAATATATATAACTTCTAAAATCATGAAAATGGTATAAATCACATATCATGCATACTATCTCCAAAATGAAAAGAACATATGAATGAAAGAACATGAAAATGAAGAAATATGCTATATGAAAGTGATGATGAAAGTAAAAGGATTAAACTTAAATACCCTTGGTTTTATTTCAAACCATATAAAGTATACACTAGATTGTTAAACACTTGTGCTTGATAAAATTTGATCCTGAGCTCTAAGGTGGTTTGAAGAAGCAAGGAACAAGGAGAGGAAAATTTTTAACACTTGGAAATATGAAGATAATGAATGAGAAAAGTCAAGTGAAGACTTATATGTTGAGTATAGATCAGATATATGAAAATTTTTCAACAATCATTTAACTACCCCATTTGACGCCAAGGATGTCTTCATGATTTATTTTTTCTTTCTAAATGTATTATGTATAATTTATTATTTGGTAAGAAAAAAGTAAATTTGTAGGAATTTTGTAACTTGTAGATAAATGGAAATTTGGTACAAGTAAGTTTAATAGGTCAAAATAGAATGTAATGAGATGATAAATTAAATATTTCCTTGTGAAATTTGGGATAAATAATTGTCGATAATTTAAGAAACGAAATAATTAAACTAATAAGTACCAAATAAATTTGAAACACTAGGAAAACTAAAATATAGTTTATGACTAACGAAGTTTAAAATACGATCATTTGAAAGTAACGGTTAAATATTCAAAAAAAACTCACGCGATAAAGTTTATTAAATATAAAATACGTTGATGAATGACATGTCATGAATGAATCATCATGATGCAAATGATGTCAATGAAATGTGACTAATCTAGTCCATATGAAACTTAGCGCGGTAATGATAATGACTTCGTATAACCTTATGCTTCGATGAACAAGTAAACCAAGTTTACAAATGTGAAATAAGAGATAAATTGTTGAAATGACCATGCGAGTGTCATCAAAAGTTACACCTTATGTTAGGTTGATTCTCAAAACATTGACTTTTAAAAAATGAGTTGATTTTTAAAAATCGAAAAGTTAAAATTTAAATTGCGATTGTCTTTTTCATGGATGATATGACTTTTGTCTAAATATGAAGATAAAAAAAAATAAACAAAAAAGAAAAAAATTTAAGTGAAATTTAATTGATAATGAGAAAGCTTTCATTATCGTCTACCCCCTAAATCCTTTTCTGTTTGTGTCCTTACAAGTCTAGCTAGCTTTCAAACGCTTTGGCGATTCATCCTTGAAACTGCTTTCTTGTTTGTTTTACCTGCTCCTTTTTTTTTTTTTTTGTTGTGGTTGTTTTTGTGTTGCTCCGCTAATCATGGACCAATTGACTAAACTATCAACGGACATTGACTAAATATTCAAATGCATTTCAGAAATTTTCACTTAATTCAATCCAGTATCCAACGAGCGATTACTCCATAAAAAAGTCATTTAACCGCGCCTCAATGGTCTTAATTATTTTCGCAATCGAGACGAAGCGCGCCCTTTATTATACTCTGTTATGTTTAAAAAGAACTAAAAAAAAGTTTTTAAACGTCAAGATAGTTTAGAAAACTGAAAAGGCTTAAATTGTCCGACTAAAAATGGAAAATCTGGAAAGTTAAGCAAAAAAAAAATAACAAAAAAAAATTGAACTACAGCATCCAATCTTTAGATCGTAAGTACCATGAAATTTAAAAATTAAGCCAAAACTGGAAATTTATATTTGCAACCGGTCCCAACGACTCAAAAAAACAGTTTTTTTAAAACTAAGCTAACCCAATCGTCATTATAATGTTAACTCAACTTATTGGTCCAACTTAATTGTTTTATGTAAACCTATGAACTCACCAGCTTTTTACTGAATTTTTAGCATATTTTCTCAGGTGTTTAATTGTTGGATGTATGATGAGGAAAGGTAGCGCTTGGCAGGGGCATATGCGCACTTTTGGAGTGTACACATAACACTCATGACCAACGTTTTGTACTATGCGACAACTTAAAACAATTATGGGCCTTGTTTTCCGCATTCATAACTATCTAAAACTTATGCTTTTAATTTATGAAACTTTAAAATGGGTTAGATTATCCGTTCTCTATTACTTGTGTTGTGATCTCAATAAGTAGCACCCCGATATCTCTTCCGCTGCATTCTGATTTGGGGGTGTTACAAATACTGCTTAATCTTGTTTATCTCAGCTTACTTGTTAATTGTATACACTTTCCATGTAAAACTCTTAAAAAAGCAAAAATAAGTCATAATATGCATTAGCTTAATTGGAGCTTATCTAGTGTTATCTTTTGTTCGTTAACCAATCACATCACAAACCCTACTCTCTCTCTAGCGATAATGGCGACATTCCTTATCTCCTCAATTTTGATCGTCTGAATCCGCTCCTTTGGTTACATTCGACCTAATAACATTGATTTATTACTGATTAGCGTTGCTATGTTGTTGTAATTCTCTTTTATTGGGTTGTCGTTGCTTTTGGAGTTAGGGTTTTGTACGCAATTTGTTAGGGTTCGTTTTATTATCATCTACTGCTGGTTGATTTATGATCGATCGTTTAGTGCTTTCTTTTCATCAATCTTTTCTTGGTTCGTTGTTATGGCTGCTGGGTAGGGGGTCGTGCGTTCCGGTTTCGAGCCCTAGTTTTTAGGGTTTCTATTGTTTCGTGTTCCTGCTATCGTGGTGATGGGTTTTGAGGTATAGATATAGGTTCGTTGCTGAGTTCTCTTGCGTCTAAAATAAAAAATGTAGATGGTAAGATCATGGGTCGTGATGGGAAGCCTTTGAAACCGTATCGTAATGTCAAATTTGCACAACCTATGGTGCAATCGGCTATTTCTGTTGAGGAGGTTGCTGGTCACAAGGAACAATCTGAGGTGGAGGCTAATGGTATGAGGTCATTGGCTACTGATATGGAAGAGAACAATGTGACTAATGCTGGTCTTCATAGTATTCCTATTGTGTCGACTAGTACTACTACGGGTGCAATTCTAAGGTAACATGTAATGCTTCTTCTGTTGGGGATGTACATGTTCAAAATTCGCATGATGTCCATGCTGATGTTGGGGGTTTTTCTTCTTCGCAAGCAAATAATGATGATGGTAAGGGAGGTTTCACTCGTAGCAATCAGAATTTAGGCACAAAAGGATCGTATGCATCCATGCTTAATAAGGAAGCTCTTGTTCCTAAGATTCTTGCAAATCGGATGAAGGGTTGTTTGGCTACTTTGGTGAGTCCTAATCAGTCAGCATTTGTTCCGGGTAGGCGTATTGCTGATAAAATTCTCCTGACTCAAGAAATCATGCATAACTATCATTTAGATCGTGGGCCTCCTAGATGTGCTTTTAAAGTTGATATTCAGAAGGCTTATGACACGGTTGATTGGAATTTTCTTAAGGAGATTTTACTGGGTTTTGGGTTTCATCCTCGGATGGTTGGTTGGATTATGGAGTGCAGACTTTTGTGTCGTACTCCTTGAGTGTTAATGGTGTTCTTCATGGGTACCTTAAAGGTCAGAGAGGTTTGAGGCAAGGGGGTCCATTATCTCCTTATTTGTTTACTCTTGTGATGGAGATTCTTACTCAGCTGCTTCAGAAGAAAGTTCGTGACTCGGGGGATTTCTCTTATCATTGGTATTGCTCTAATCTCAATATTGTCAACTTATGTTTTGCTGATGATTTGTTTCTCTTTGCATATGGAAATGTTAGTTCAGCTCGGGTTATTATGGAGGCGTTGGATGAGTTCACTAATCTTTCAGGTTTGGTTCCTAGTCTTCCTAAGAGCACAACCTATTTCTGCAACGTGTTGAATTATGTGAAACTTGCTATTCTCCATGTCCTTCCTTTTGAAGAAGGTAGGCTCCCGGTTAAATATTTGGGTGTTCTGTTGATTGCCTCTAGACTGCTTTATCGGGATTGTAAGGAGTTGGTTGAGAAGGTTAAGAACAGAATCTGTGATTGGAAGAATAAGTTCCTTTCTTTTGCGGGTAGGGCCCAGCTGATTACGTCTGTTTTAGCTTCTATGCATATCTGTTGGGCTTCTATGTTTATTCTCCCGTCTCGTGTTATGCTGGACTTGGAACAATTATTACGTCGTGGAAAGTCTAAAGTGGCTTGGGAGGTTGTTTGCCTTCCTAAGGCAGAGGGTGGTTTGGGCATTCGGAGGATGGAATGGTTCAACAAAGCTTTAATTACGTCTCAGATCTGGCGGCTCTTTACCCACCCAGAATCCCTTTGTGTTCGATGGATTCATTCTTATAAATTAATGGATCGTAGTTTTTGGGATGTTCCGTTACGTGGGAATATGTCTTGGAGTTGGAGGAAAATTCTTCAAATGAGGCAGAATATTCGTCAGTTCTTTTGGTATAAAGTGGGAGCGGGTTCTACTGTGTCTGTTTGGTTTGATAATTGGTGTAGTTCGAGCCCTCTTGTTGACAGGATCTCTTCTAGGGATATTTATCAGGCTGGTTTTACTCCTTCTTTTTCGATTGCTGATTCTATTGTGAATGGTGGTTGGATCTGGCCGAATGAGTGGTATCTAAGTACCCTTTTCTTGGATCTATTCCTGTGCCATCACTTCACCCAGCTTCTTCGGATCGGCTTGTTTGGAGAGTGCAGGATGATGTTTTTCGTGATTTCTCGATTGCTACTGCTTGGGAGTCTATACGGCAGCGTGGGAATGTTGTTTTATGGTACAATCTGGTCTGGTTCTCGCATCGTATTCCTAGGCACGCTATTACGTTATGGCTGATTATTAAGAGGCGGCTCAAGACTCAAGATAACCTGAGACAATGGGATGTTAGTAGTGATGCTGATTTGAACTTGTTTCAGTGTCCGTTCTGCAAAACGCAGCCGGATTCTCATGATCACCTTTTTTTCCAGTGTGTTTTTTCGATGCAGGTTTGGTCTCACCTCAAGCTGTTTAATGGTGATTCTGCTATTCCCTGTTTGCTGGACCATATTGTGGATTATTTGGTTCCGATGGCGCACAAGAGGTCTATTCGTTGTGTTATCACTAAATTGGTTTTTGCGGCTCCTTGTTAATTTATTTGGAAAGAACGCAACAACAGGCTTTTCAAGAATTAGCAGAGATCGGAAGCTCAAGTTATTGATGTGATTATGTCGACGGTTCGCCTTAAGCTTCTTTCATGTTCTTTTAAGAAGACGGCGAACGTGGAAGTTCTTTTGGATTTATGGAAGCTCCCGAAGTCTCTCATCTGTATTTCTCGCTTATGATTTGTTCTGCTATGATGAGAGATGATTGGTGTTTGCCTTGGTTGGATTCGGATTCCAATAGTCAGCTTGCTTATTTGGTTCGTGATGGCCGTTCATGGAGTTGTTTGGTGCTGGATAGTCTTCCTGGTCGATGTGTGGGTTCGTTGGAGATTCGGGTGAGAGTTGTACACTTTTTCCCTACTCCAAGGTTTTTCCACTGGGTTTTTACTTGGTAAGGGTTTTTAAGGAGGCAGTCTCATTTGGTTCATCAATCTCCTTCGAACAGTGGGCGGATCATTTTGGAGTTTCTTGTTCCATCAGATGGTTTTTTCCTGTTGGAGTTTTAGTTACTGTATGTTTTAGTTGATGTAACGTCTAGTGGCCTGTCACTAGATTTATGTTGGATGTTCAAGCGTTTGCTTGAGGTTAATGTGGCACTCAGTCACATCCCATTGTACTTCATTGGTTTTTTTGGTTAATATATTTTACCGGGGTGTATCCCTTTACCAAAAAAAAAAAAAAAAAAAAAAAGAGCTTATCTTGTTTAATAAGTTTTAATTAGTCATTAAGTCTCCTAAAGATATTTTGAATCAGAAAGTTTTAAGTTCTACTCCTTCTTCATTTTGAAACTGCAAGTTGAGAAGTTGAGGGAGTGTTTGGTTCAAGGGTGAATCTGAGTACCAAATTAGTTTTTGTCTTTTTTGTCAACTAAATCAGTTTAGATTTCACTTCATTAGTAGTTTAAAAGTAATTAGAATTAGATTTATTTAGTTTTGAGTCAAGTGAGTTTAGCTTAGAAGTTTTATGTCATAAAAGTGCATATTAGAGTCATTTTGATTTACTTAATGAGATAAGTTGTTTTTTAGTCAAGTTTAGGAGTTCATTTAGTTTCTAAATTAGTTTACTAAATCTGTTTTGGGTCATTATTTCTTCGATTAAGAATAAAATTGCATTTCTCAAAATTTTCCACAAAAGTCAAAAACCAAAAATAAGTTGTTGTTGTCACCTCTGTTATCATATTGAAGTTTGGCTTATTAATAAGTTTAATAAGTATAATAATGGCTTTTTTGTGTTGTTTGGATACCTATCCTAATCGTTTTTCAACTTAATTGGAATTTGGTGATCATTTACTAGCTTAAATTTGTGCTCAAAAGTGGTCTCTCACTAAGGTTCTCTAATAGGAAAGTAGTCTGCAGTCTCAACCTGCACTTTTCAAAAGCTTGCAATAAGCTCATATAAGCTCTATAGGGTCTGTAAATTGCCATACATGCTTTTTGGCATCATTTCTATGATATTTGAGGGAATTAGCTTATAGCTTGTTGTTTTGAAGCTTGTGGATAAGCTCAAACACAGCCATTCAGGCTGTTTGGTTTTGAAATATAGTATAAGTGCTTTTTGGATCTTCAGCTTATTGGTGTTGAGTATCTGCTAATCTCTAGTTCATATTTGCTTATTATGTTGTTTTTAGACGCTTGTAGCTTTTAGAGCCGTATTTCTAGCTTAATTTAGCTTTTAAATTTTTCACAGTTGAGTTCTTGTTGTTTTCAACTTAAGTGTAACTTTCAGCTTTTAAACAACTTTTCTTGCTTAAAATCTAACAATTCAAAAACATTTTTAGTTAAATTGAGCTTATCTCAGCTTATTCTTCAAGTTTGTTAAAAAAAAAGGTGTTACAGGGTGAGCCAGGCTCGAACCCTGGACCTCCCCTTTTAAGCATACACACCACACGCCATTTGCGCCCTAGGGTCTTACAAGATCCTAGTTGCACAATCAAATACTAAAGGGTTCTTTGTCTTAAAAGCTAATAGTTCTAAAGCTGCTTATTCCAGCTTATTGGAATAAGCTAAAATCTAATTCTTATTTTTTCTTATAATCAGCACAGTTAAAAGTACTTTACCGAAATTTTTAGTAATTTTTCATAAAAATTTAGTATTTTTTATAATTAGTTTTCATTAAATTAGTTTTAAATTCATAAAAATTAAAATAAAAGTAAAAAAATATTCGGCTTTTTCTAAAATTTTATTTTATCATTTAGAACGTAGGAAAAATATTTTGCGTTTCTAGGGTTAAAATTTCTTAGTTTCACTTTTTAAGCTCGGGATTAGCCCTTTTTTTGGGTAAAAGGGATGGTTTTGCCCGTTTTAGGTTTCTTTGCGTTTTAGCCTACAATTGCTTCACATTATTGTTTTAGTTGCTTATTAATTGGTTTTAGCTTATTTTTATCAATTTTAGTGTAAAAACCCAAATATCTCTTATTTTCACTATTCAAATTCTCAAAACCGTGACTCGAATCACAAGTTCCATTCAACCTTCGTTGGGAAACGATCCGGGAATACATATTCCTTTTGTATTTCTTGGAAATATAAACATACTACTATTGACCCCAAATCAATTTTTGGCGCTGCCGGGGAGGAGTTGAAACGAATTTTTGATTCACGTTACGATTACGTGTTTTTGAAGAACCTTCCCGGTGAAGTTATCATTTGTTTTTGTGAATATTTTCTTATAAAAACTCAAAAAAAAATTAAAAAAAAGCCACAAACATTCTTCCTAGAGTGTTTAAAATGCCAAAAAAAATTTAAAAAACAATAAAAGAAATCGTGAAACCAATTGTTACATCGGCACACCTTTAGATTACAAACTATAAGAGGGGTATAAGGAAGGTTTCATATTAAATTGTGACCATAAAGAAACGGGGTTTTAATACGCTTCGCGCTGACCTATGTTTCTCCGCTCCTTTGTGCGTAATTCTAGAGAGCTACCGAGCACCGGTTGGTGAATCGATTACATAAATATTGTTTCTCAAAAAGTTTTCTAAATATAAAAACCCAAAAAATATTTTCTTTTTCAAATTTTATTTTTCTTTTTCATTTTGTTTTATTTTTAGTGCATGCGTACTCGCTCTCAATAGAGACGAAATTTTAATCGAAACATACCCAAATTACGTAATATGGCAACAAATCAAAATCAAGGACAACCCCCTGCGGGTCCCATTCCTGCTAAGCCTCCTCACGTTCATCAAAAGGCGGCTCCCGATCTCTGAACGAAGCTATGCCAACCAACTATGTACGGGAGGGGTGGACCGATTGCTCCCGTTAACATCCAAGCCACGGATTTCAGATTAAAGCACCATCTGATACAACAAGTTTAGAATAGTTGTCAAGTTCACGGATTATCGGGTGACGATGCGAATAAGCATCTCGGTAACTTTTTAACCGTCACCCAGTGTATGAAACAAAATGGGGTCTCCAATGACGCCCTTCGTTTATATCTCTTCCCATATTCGTTGACGCATCATGCCACCGCTTGGTTTGATCGTCTTCCGAAGAATTCAATTCATACTTTTGAGGAAATGGTTTCAAAATTTTTGGCAAAATATTTTCCACCGTCGATTGTGACAAAATTAAGAAATGATATTAGCAATTTTTGACAACTTCCCGATGAATCCTTGTTTGAAGCATGGGAACGTTACAAGCTTTCGATTGAAAAGTGTCCGAATAATAATATGTTACTCATCACTCAAATCGACACCTTTTACAATGGTTTGACATTACGACACTGTGATACGATTAATGCTGCTGTCGGTGGTACTTTCATGAAAAGGCGACCCGAAGAATGTTATGACCTTATCGAGAACATGACCGCCCACCATAATTATTGGGACTCTTCCGCTGAGAGGGGCGATTTAACTAGATCAGACACTTCTTCCTCTTCCGAAATAGTGGCTCTCACTAAGAAGATTGATGATGTGTCCACGGCTATTGTAACACCCCCAAATCATGGTACAGCGGAAGACTTAATCAAGTTTTCGGGGCGTTACTATTGGATTGGTATCGCACACAAGTATAGCAAAAAGATAGTCATTTATCATTCAAGCCAATCCCAAATTTAGTTATTCAAATCATTTAATCCAAAAGTGTAAATATTAGGCCCAAAACATGATTTATTAAAATTGGTCCCCAAAGTTTATCAGAGTCAGAAATGATCCTTGAACCATGCCTTCTTGCCAAGCTTCCACCGATCACGTATTCCAAACATCTCTCAAATACATGAAAAATCATGCTAAAAGGTCAGCTTACGCTGGTGAGTTCATAGGTTTAAGTTCAACAAAATCACATTGGACCAGTAGGAGTTGATTTGCTATGCAAGACCTAAGATAGATAAATACCGATCCTACCCGGATCACCAACCAAAAACCATATCCCGCATCCAGGGATTACTCGGGCCCAGCGACTCTAGTCCAGCACTGTCGTGGCAAAATCTAGAACAATTGCCAACCCCGGACTAGGTCGAGGTAGAAGTCTATTCTTAGCTAGGCAACAGTTATAGCAATTAGGATTGCTACCCTAATCTAAGGCAACAACTACCGCACATCTATCTAAACAGTCAAGCATATAAGCAAACCCAAAATAGTTTTCACGGTCCAAAAACAGTAGCATGATTCTCACCCCAATGTAGTTAAAACGTAGATGCAAGTGGGGCTATGAAACTCACCTTAGCCACAACAATGCACGAATAATCACTAGCAGAAGATAACAGGTAATCACGGCATAGTAATGCACTATTCACTATTGACACGACTGGCATCTAAAGTTAATATCCATGGCATCCAAAAGATTGTACGACGAGTACAATAGAATAGTTGTGACGCAACCTAATGCGTATACGATATTCTTAGAATACGGCTCATACGATAACGAAATCAATAGAAAGTAATGTGTTGTAGTTTTCGTGGATCATTCATGTCGTTACTTTCAAAAGTACATTATCGTTCCAAAAGTTCATAATTAATATCTCAAAAGTTTAGTTTTAACGTTTCGTGTGATGGTAAGAAACATAGACGCGATGCATAACTCACGCGAATGAGGAAAAGAAGACTTTGACATGACCGAGACATACCAACTAGAACGCACACCAAAAAGACAAGACATCGACCAAACCAACAAATACAGACAATACTCACGCTAGTCAAAGACTAGAAAATAACGACAACTATTTATGTAACATAAATAAGTTAATTGATAAGTTTCGGCAATTTACCCAACAATTCCCAAACGTACGTGTTCAATAATAAAAGACAAGTTTCCATTTATCGCTCAATTACTAAAGGTATCTAAATCGTTATTCATAATCGTACAAGTTTACCCGAAATTACTTCATATAAGGTATAGTAAATAGCGTACTATAAATGACACGTTCATTTATTCCAACGTTTCCAAATCAATACGACTTCAATAAGTTATATTATCAAAATAATATTTCCAACAAGTTTGTAAAAGCTAGCATGTGTAACAAAACACGACTTACCATCGTATTTAACAAGGGTTTATAATAGATTAAACCATATCCGTCCATAATATATATAGTTATATAATTCAATAGTAGCATAGATGTGAAAACAGAATATTCTGCTTTATCGCAAAAACAATTATACTAAACTCATTTAAACCAAATCGTTTAATAGAATACAACATACTAATCAATATAACCGTTATCAAAAAGTTTATAAAAGATACTTTGTATTTATAAAACACAAGTCATTCTCGTAGTCAATAAAGACTTTTAGTTAAATAAAAATCATATTTGTCGATATAAAAGTCGCACGTGCTTTAGAAAACATGAACTATTGTCATAGTAAACAAAGGTTTATAATCAAACGAAACCAAATTTATTAACAATATCTATCTAATTATCTCGTTATTAGTTAATATATGATGATGAAATATTTGGACCCATTTAAGTCAAAACGTTAATCAAAATATAATCCAATACCAATATAACACACATAATAAACGTCAATTTATATCCCGTAATTGATTCCTATAACATATACAAAATATCGATATCAATTATTAATTACGTAGCTTAGTTCCTCTAATGTTACCATACTATATTTATAATTACTTATTAAATCAAATCGAAATCCTCATTTTACCCGAAACCTACTAGTTCTCGATTAACCAAATGAAACCATGTTGATTTGTTAACCAATTTTACTAGTCTTAATATTTCCCGTTACAATAATATTTTCTACTTCTTGACCACAATTACCAAGTCCAATTATAGCATTACTCGATAATTAGTTCGACTTATACCAAACATGTAATACGTCACATATTTCCCATTTTAGTTTGTTGCCTATACCGGTTACCACTTACTTGTTTCGATATTATTTATTATCAATAATGTATGATTTATAACTTCTTATTGCATTTAACCCAAGTATTACTCATGTCCCAATTAAACTCATAACCATTTGTTAACCCTTACTCTAATTAAATCCGGAACCCGATTTACCCATGTCATCCATTCAATTTATGACCCAAAACAATGCAATACCAAGCGAGTCATTCCCGACCCGAGGCACTCAAACATCAAACAAACTTATGAAAACCAAAATACCTTGTCCTGTGATAGCTATGACCAGGACTACATTATCCATGAGTACCCAAACGAAACTGAAACAAATCATTCACAACCCTGGGTGCGCTACCTCGACCCACCGGGCTGACCCAACTCGCTGAGTCAAACCCGAAAACCAAAACATCCAACTATACTCATAATCACCACACGAACGATTTGTTATAGAACATTTATAGATCTTGTTTTAGACACTTTCCTAACCACATGAATCACACCCAACTTTTAATTAGTTTTACTCATTTCTCAAAATAATTCTAATCCGTTTTATACTTGTTACCCATGAATAACCATGAAAACAACATTTAAAATCGTCTGAAATGAGATAACAAAATAAATATAAAATGGGTCATGGGGGGGGGTTTACCGAGAGAAAAGGAGACGAAGTTGTTGTTGTTGGTGTCCCATACGAGTACAACTCGTATACCATACCACGAAATACCTTTGCAAAACGTTTCTTTTAAAACCCTAGACATCCGAATCTTGAAATCAAGATTGGAGGCGCGTGTGGGTGTTTGGATGTGATTATCTTGCGTAAACGTGACCATAAGACACCGATCTATCGTTTGGGATAGGTGGTGTAAGTAGAAGAGGTGGCCGGAATTTGGCCGGATTCTGGTGACGGCGCCGGAACCCTAGTTGGGTGGCCGGAAATTATAGAGAGAGAAAGGAGAGGAATATTGTGTGTGTGTTAGTAGAGAGAGAAAGAAAATGATGAAATGGGGAGATTGGTGAGGGTTGGGGGTATTTATACCCATAAAGGGACCAATGGTGCAATTTAAGTGATCTTAGGGGCGGAAATTGTAATTTACTCAAGGACCCTAAGTGAAACTTCGTAAAACTTTTGATGTATTTGATTCGGGGCTCGTTTTGACTAGAGAACGAAAAATTCATGACCCGAGAGTTACGCCAATGTTCTTAAAATATTATTTCCAATAAAAACGATATAAAATACGACTCGTATCTCAAATTAAATCAAACGATCGCTCTATTCGACGTCTCTCTAATTACGACGCATCGAGGAATTTACGAGTTGTCACAGCCTCACCTCCTTAAAAGGAATCGCATCCTCGCGATTCAATTCAAGTCATCCGTTAAAGTTTAGAAGGGGTGAGTGCAAAAGCACGAGGGTTTATCTTCACGTTCTCTACGTGAATCTAGGATCTTACTGCGAGTTTCTATGAACCTTGAAGACAGAATGGCAACTTTACTAAAGTTGCTAGGTTTCATCATCTATGGTTTTGATAGGTCAACGAAGTCCAAACGTCCAAAGATTAGGATTTCCTAGAAGGATAACGATTTCCTCAGCGGCGAGTCATTTCTTCCTATTACACACGTAATGTTGGGAACCCCCACTCAGTCTCGATGGTAGCTTAAGGCTCTAAGCTACTGGTCTCAATTTTAGCAAGGATTTTCCCAAAGGATTGATATAGCAGGGATTAAGTTTTCACGTTTACTACTCGCTTCACATAATTTCATGGTGGATCCGTAAGCTTAATTCTAGGTCACCCTGGAGGGTTCAAGAGATTTGCGTTGTCTATGCCTCCAAATGGTTTGTGAGTAACTTACATATCCATCTCAACTTAAAACGGTTTCCTTGGTATCTTCTTAAATGGGTTCAGAGTTGGTAGGTTGGGTATTTCCATTTTTACCCAACAATCGGGATCGGCACCTTATGATCATAAAGGATCTCTTACGGTGCCTTTGAGGTACTAAAGCGATAAGTATGGTTATAGGAGAATTTTGCCAATGGGAGGTGTCTATCCCAACCGTTGCCAAACTTGATAAGCACGCTACGTGTTCTACTAGGGTTCGAATGGTTTTTCTACTTCAGCCATTAGTCTGGAGATGATACACCGTAAGCATATCCAGATCGGTTCTCTAGGCTCTAGGAAGTGATAGATGAAAAATAGGTGTGTGGCGATTGTCGTAATCCAAAAAGGATAGAAATCGGCATTTCCTAAAGCACACGGTTTCCTTTACGTGTGGAGAAATCCATTTGTATAACTTAGGTTTTTCGATCGCACTTCATCCTTAAGGAGTATCGGAGTGAGTTGAAGGTTGAGGAGTAGGTATTCTCTCACCTCCTTAAAAGAAGATAGGGAGATTCTCTATTACTGCTATAACTTATGGGAGAGAGACAAGCAATGTCATCCATACTTTCCATCTTACTGATTGGCGGGAGGTGAATAGGTATGTAAGGCTACTAACAATCACTTAGGTAAAGGCGGAAATCTACTTCCAAGGTTTCGTCTATGGTGTAGTTTATCATTTGGTAAGAGGTCCGAAAGGTTAACAGGTGCTTCTCGAAGGATGAGAGAAAGATTATGTGATTGTCCTAGAGAACGTGGTTCCGGTTTCTCCTTAGGATTTCAAGATTTCTGCTGAGTACGAAATCTCTACTAGATGAGAAGTCTAGGAAGTTCAGAGTATGTCTCTATTAGAAAGTGTTAATTACGTGTTGGTACGAAATTCTTTGTTTCTGATCTGTTGGTGTTTGCTCGTACTTGGAAGTTAATTTTTAGGGCTCTTTATTCTAAAACCCTAGGTTTCGATCTATGACCTGTTTGTGAACGATTATTTGGTTGGTCTGTGATTGATATTGCTGGAAGTTGGGGTTTGTTAAACCCTATTATCGTCCTAAAACTAGTTCTTTAGCATGGTGTTGCTATTGGATTGTAGTTTTGGGTTAATACGTTCTTTGGCAGATTCTAACTTGGAACTCATGATTGAGCCACTTCTACGAGTGGTCACTGAAGGTTAGGAGCTGCTATTGTGGATGTGCGTTGGGTTTATACGTATTTGTTGGTTTCGTATTGGTGTTCAGTTTTGCATCTCAACATACACCTTTGGAGCGAGTTTTGAGCTTGCTGCTCTATCCGTGGTTTTAGAGTCCCTCACCAACCGTTGTGTGAAACTTGTGAACTGTACTTCAATTTGAGGACCATGATATTGTATATTTGGACGACGCTGGAAGTTTGGACTACTATGGTGACTTGAAGATTCAAGTATTTCTACTTGAAGTGCATTTATGTTTATTCTTTTTATCGTTGTAGTCTGATGTTTGTTATAAGTGTGGTCTGTCACGCTTATATTGTTAGTTATAGGAAGGATGTTGCATTCCTATAGGTGAGTATGTAAGTGTCCTAAGGGACTGAGATGAGGGATTCACCCTCATCCTTTGTACTTCAATGTTTTTGGCGTAATATATTTTACCGGGGTGAATTAACGCTTTTACCCAAAAAAAAAGAAAGTGTTGATTACTACCATCAATCGGTCGGTTGACTTAGCATGATATCTAGGTTAGAGGCGAAAGTACGACTCCTAAGAGAGAGTATTGGTTACTAACCACAGTCTGTCGATTGACTCATTGGTGCACTTAACACCTAACGCAAAAGGTTTCAAGGTTCAATTCCAAAATCATAATCTCCAAAAGAAGTTCAACTACCAATCGATATCCAAATCATTTTCTACATACGAGTGAACGTCAACGGCTCTAAGTAGGTATGCTAGAGAATTTCTCATCTATGATGTGTAAGGTACCATATTGATAAAATAAGGTAGGTAGACTATCCTTGATAGAATAACACCTACAGGTTAACCTTGGTGAACTACTTCTCTAAAACAAGTCATTAGATTGTTATCGATAGGGGTACCTAAATAGAGGATAAGGTACGATATCAACAGCACGTAAGGTACTACCTTAACTGAAAGTTGTTGGCGAAGCAACGTCGACCAGGTGACATCGTTAAAATCAACATCGAGTGAATGGTAAAGTTTAAGAAGTTTTCTCAACAATCGGTTCAAGACTAGGCTTGAGGTATAAGTGTCGGTAACAGAGTTACCAACGAAACGAGGCTAGATGACAAATCCAATGGTGTTACTACTGAAACGATGTGGAATGACAATTCCAACAAGATTACTATCGAATACGGTGGAATGATAATTCCAATACGGTTACTATCGCATCGCGACCGGATGACGTTTCGAAATCGAATACCGACTAAAGGTCGAAAGATGATTTTTAACAAAGTTATCAACGAAACGGAGCCGAATAATAATTCGAGGCCAAATGATGACTCGAAGTCAAATGACGAGTTAAAACTCGGAACAAGATCAAAATTACCAGATCAAAAACCCAAGGACCAAAATCCAAAACCGAATCCAAAATAGTCAAGACCAAATCCAAAAATAGCCCAAAATAATTTCAAATGCTCGAATAAGTTCAACGAGGCTTATGTCGAAAAACAATTCGGATGAAAACAGTGTCAATCGGGTCTCACCTGATTTATGGCGAACTACGCTCAAGTGCTACAACCAATAATTTCACATAAACGGAGACGTATAGTGATGCCAGAAGTTTTACGATTCAAGAGGTGTTACGATGCCAGTGTGAGTGCGGGCTTTCGTGATGCTTAGCGAGTGTGAATGTGCGAGTCCACCTAAATTTTATCGTTCTTAAAACCAATCTCAAATCCGAACACAATTTTGTTATAACAATTCCCAGTATTTGTAAAATTCACATCTGGGACGGACATAGGTGATCAATCCATGTCCTGCTGTCTCTGGCTGAATATAGGTGATCATTCTATATTCAATCGAGGTTCGATAAATTTTTATTAAGAAAGGCACAACCATTTTATAACCAATTCTTAATATATATTCCCAACTTCAATGTTATATGCCCAAAATGTATTTATTTCCTCATCTCAAAAATATCTCGTTGTTCCATTTAGTTATTAGCGTTAGGTATCATCGTGTGTGTGTGTGTGGTATCGACTCGACAAACATCATGAATGCACTCAATTACCCACCATGCGACTCATAATGATACAATGAGACATCTAAATGATAAACTTTATAGTTTAATAAGTTTCGGAATAAATAGTTAGACCTTATCGAATTCGTCAACTCGATAAACTCAACCATTTGTTCATGTCGCTTATTATCCCAAAACCAAACACATCCTAACGAGTCATAAGGATAACTCGCCCATTAATAACGTTATCCTACGTACATAGCGGGCGCCTATTAGGTTCGTCAACCTAATAAGTCCGTTATCCACGTGGATCGACGCTATTACTGTTAGGTCATCCGTAACCCACGCACAACACATAAATAACATTAAATATTCATAAATGACACCCTTCGATAAACGTGACCTCGAAACATTTAATGACTCATTTATTATAGAACATTTCTATTTTTAAACGTTGGTTCCCTTTTTAAAATTTCGAATAACAAGGCGAGCCTTGTTATCGAATGCTTAGAACAAGACCATTTATCATCTATATTTTCTAGTACTATTTACTAGCATATATATATAAATTTTGATAAAATTTCAATATAAATTTATTCGGTTCAATATAAATTTCAATGTAAATTTCGATATAAATCCCAATATAAATTTCGATATAAATTTCGAGTCATTATTCGTTTCGAGTTCCCAAGCCCGAGTCATGACTCTCGGCTTCTACATAATCATATTGCCCAATTAAATACTAAAGACCATGTTACGGCATTGTCAGGGTAGTCGAGACTAGAAAGTCACGATAACACCTGACGTAGCGTAAGATCGACATATATACCATTAAATCCAAAATAAACAATTTTCACAATTCTAATTAATCTCCCAAACAATTTCATACCAATCTCGCCATCTAGACAAGCAATCAAACATACCCAACACCATCAAACTCTTCCAATTGACTCTTTCAATTCCCAAACACAACCGATTAACGGGTATCAAATCTAATGTTTGTCAATAACTTACCAATTACCTGAAACACCACAATTAATTTGTTATTCAATTAAGGCTGTTAATTGAAATGTCATTCTATTCCAAAAATCTGATTCATACCAATGATTCAACGTTAACCAAATAATCACACGTTAGTCCAATTTATCATCTGAAAACACTTACCGGTTTCACATATCATTATAACATTAACGGACATGAATTCCTTATTAGTAATCAAAACCGATTACCACTTGTTTGACAAATTCTAAAGAATAAAACAACGGTTTACGAGGGTTTCGACTCAAAATCGTGATACGAGACCATCACCAATCGACATCATCAAAATCATTATAATCCATCATCTAGTTATGATCAAGGGAGCATAAACGTGATAAGATGCAAAACACGTGAACATGACACACACACGATACCAACAGACCAGTTTACATGCTTTATTAGCTTTAACGCGTTTTAGACTCGTGTTCATCAAAACTTAACTATGGAACTCACGTTCACGAGACAAAAGGCCTCGTTTGTGACTCCCTGACTTAGTTATGATAGTACCATTTCCTTTATATTCCCAAATCATTTCCACGACCACTACTAGTGTGCAAGTTTTAAATCAAGTGGTGAGATTACGCCAGGAAATTGCGTAACCCTGATACTTTGAGAGTATCCGCATTATTGATAAAAAAAAAGGTTGAATATTGGTTATCACATTCTGTGTTCATTTGTTCACTTTAATCTTCCAAAAACATTCCAATAAATCCCACGTATTTGTGTATATTCATATAAAGTTTTCTCTTTATTGTTTAGGGATATACCCAAGGCAACTACTTAATATAAGTTAAGTGTTATAGATTTAAGGTTTGGGACTCACACTGTGAAAGGTATAGCGCGATGCGAAAACATGAGGACATGCTTTACAGACATGTATAAGCATGAGGACATGCTTATAGGGCGTGCATAAGCATATAGAAATGCTTATGGGGTATGCGTAAGCATGAGGACATGCTTAATGTGTGTGTATAAGCATGTGAAATGCTTATAGCGAACTACTAAGATAGGCAGACTTAAATCGTCTACTAACAGGGCACACGCTCAAGCAAACCGTTCATCAAATAAGCCCTAAACATCTCATCAATCATCTTATCAGTCAATTCATCTAATGTGTTCTCAATCATCCATATCAAATCAATCGAGTTCAAATTTCCAAAATCATAATATACCGTTTACTCAAATCAAATCCGTAGTATCTCGATATTCACATCTCATTTACCCAAAATCATATCGTTTCAATAATCAGTTCACAATATCCCTTAACAGATCATCTCATAATTCAAATCGCAGTTCATACCATAATAAATTAAGAAGCTTCGGCTTGGCAAGCGGGCGTGCGTCGGTCGAGGATCAATTTTCTCAAAAAGTGGTTAGAGTTTAGGGTTTATAAAATACCTAATTCTCTATAGCCTTGAGCTCTGATACCAATCTGTAGCACCCCCAAATCATGGTACAGCGGAAGACTTAATCAAGTTTTTGGGGCGTTACTATTGGATTGTTATCGCACACAAGTATAGCAAAAAGATAGTCATTTATCATTCAAGCCAATCCCAAATTTAGTTATTCAAATCATTTAATCCAAAAGGGTAAATATTAGGCCAAAAACATGATTTAATAAAATAGGTCCCCAAAGTTTATCAGAGTCAGAAATGATCCTTGAACCCCGCCTTCTTGCCAAGCTTCTGCCGATCACGTATTCTAAACATCTCTCAAATACCTGAGAAATCATGCTAAAAGGTCACTTACTTTGTGAGTTCATAGGTTTAAGTTCAACAAAATCATAGTGGACCAAGAGGAGTTAATTTGCTATGCAAGACCTAAGATAGATAAATACCGATCCTACGGATCACCAACCAAAACCATATCCCGCATCCGTGGATTACTGGGCCAGCGACTCTAGTCCAAAGCGGTGTCGTGGCAAAATCTAGAACAATTGCCAACCCGGACTAGGTCGAGGTAGAAGTCTATTCTTAGCTAGGCAACAGTTATAGCAATTAGGATTGCTACCCTAGTCTAAGGCAACAACTACCGCACATCTATCTAAACAGTCAAGCATATAAGCAAATCCAAAATAGTTTTCACGGTCCACAAACAGTAGCATGATTCTCACCCCAATGTAGTTAAAACGTAGTTAAAATGTAGATGAAAGTGGGGCTATGAAAGTCACCTTAGCCACAGCAATGCACGAATAATCACTAGCAGAAGATAACAGGTAATCACGGCACAGCAATGCACTATTCACTATTGACACAGCTGGCATCTAAAGTTAATCTCCATGGCATCCAAAAGATTGTATGACGAGTACAATAGAATAGTTGTGATGCAACCTAATGCGTATACAATATTCTTAGAATACGGCTCATACGATAAAGAAATCAATAGAAAGTAATGTGTTGTAGTTTTCGTGGATCATTCATGTCGTTACTTTCAAAAGTACATTATCGTTCCCAAAAGTTCATAATTAATATCTCAAAAGTTTAGTTTTAACGTTTCGTGTGGTGGTAAGAAACATAGACGCGATGCATAACTCATGCGAATGAGGAAAAGAAGACGTTGACATGACCGAGACATACCAACTAAAACGCACACCAAAAAAACAAGACATCGACCAAGCCAAGAAATACAAACAATACTCACGCTGATCAAAGACTAGAAAATAACGACAACTATTTATGTAACATAAATAGGTTAATTGATCAGTTTCGGCAATTTACCCAACAATTCCCAAACATACGTGTTCAATAATAAAAGACAAGTTTCCATTTATCTCTCAATTACTAAAGGTATCTCAATCGTTATTCATAATCGTACAAGTTTACCCGAAATTACTTCATATAAGGTATAGTAAATAGTGTACTATAAATGACACGTTCGTTTATTCCAACGTTTCCAAATCAATACGACTTCAATAAGTTATATTATCAAAATAATATTTCCAACAAGTTTGTAAAAGCTAGCATGTGTAACAAAACACGAGTTACCATCGTATTTAACAAGGGTTTATAATAGATTAAACCATATCCGTCCATAATATATATAGTTATATAATTCAATAGTAGGGTAGATGTGAAAACAGAATATTCAGCTTTATCGCAAAAACAATTATACTAAACTCATTTAAACCAAATCGTTTAATAGAATACAACATACTAATCAATATAACTGTTATCAAAAAGTTTATAGAAGATACTTTGTATTTATAAAACACAAGTCATTCTCGTAGTCAATAAAGACTTTTAGTTAAATAAAAATCATATTTGTCGATATAAAAGTCGTCGCGTGCTTTAGAAAACATGAACTATTGTCATAGTAAACAAAGGTTTATAATCAAACGAAACCGTATTTATTGACAATATCTATCTAATTATCTCGTTATTAGTTAATATATGATGATGAAATATTTGGACCCATTTAAGTCAAAACGTTAATCAAAATATAATCCAATACCAATATAACACACATAATAAACGTTATTACAATTTATATCCCGTAATTGATTCCTATAACATATACAAAATATCGATATCAATTATTAATTACGTAGCTTAGTTCCTCTAATGTTACCATACTATATTTATAAATATTTATTAAATCAAATCGAAATCCTCATTTTACCCGAAACCTACTAGTTCTCGATTAACCAAATGAAACCATCTTGATTTGTTAACCAATTTTACTAGTCTTAATATTTCCCGTTACAATAATATTTGCTACTTCTTAACCACAATTACCAAGTCCAATTATTGCATTACTCGATAATTAGCTCGACTTATAGCAAACATGTAATACGTCACATATTTCCCATTTTAATCTGTTGCCTATACCGGTTACCACTTACTTGTTTCGATATTATTTATTATCAATAATGTATGATTTATAACTTCTTATTGCATTTAGCCCAAGTATTACTCATGTCCCAATTAAACTCATAACCATTTGTTAACCCTTACTCTAATTAAATCCGCAACCCGATTTACCCATGTCATCCATTCAATTTATGACCCAAAACAATGCAATACCAAGCGAGTCATTCCCGACCCGAGGCACTCAAACATCAAACAAAATTATGACAACCAAAATTCCTTGTCCTGTGATAGCTATGACCAGGACTACATTATCCATGAGTACCCAAACGAAACTGAAACAAATCATTCACAACCCTGGGTCACCCGACCCGAATACCATATGCGTGCGCTACCTCGACCCACCGGGCTGACCCGACTCGCTGAGTCAAACCCGTAAACCAAAACAGCCAACTATACTCATAATCACCACACGAACGATTTGTTATAGAACATTTATAGATCTTGTTTTAGACACTTGAATAACCACACGAATCACACCCAACTTTTAATTAGTTTTACTCATTTCTCAAAATAATTCTAATCCGTTTTATACTTGTTACCCATGAATAACCAAAAAAACAACATATAAAATCATCTGACATGAGATAACGAAATAAATATAAAACGGGTCGTGGGGGGGGGTTTACTGAGAGAAAAAGAGACGAAGTTGTTGTTGTTGGTGTCCCATACGAGTACAACTCGTATACCATACCACGAAATACCTTTGCAAAACGTTTTCTTTTAAAACCCTAGACATCCGAATCTTGAAATCAAGATTGGAGGCGCGTGTGGGTGTTTGGATGTGATTATCTTGCATAAACGTGACCACAAGACACCGATCTATCATTTGGGATAGGTGGTGTAAGTATAAGAGGTGGCCGGAATTTGGCCAGATTCCGGTGACGGCCCCAGAACCCTAGTTGGGTGGCCGGAAATTATAGAGAGAGAAAGGAGAGGAATATTGTGTGTGTGTGTGTGTGTGTTAATAGAGAGAGAAAGAAAATGATGAAATGGGGAGATTGGTGAGGATTGGGGGTATTTATACCCATAGAGGGACCAATGGTGCAATTTAAGTGATCTTAAGGGCGGAAATTGTAATTTACTCAAGGACCCTAAGTGAAACTTCGTAATACTTTCGATATATTTGATTCAAGGCTCGTTTTGACTAGAGAACGAAAGATTCATGACCCGAGAGTTACGCCAATGTTCTTAAAATATTATTTCCAATAAAAACGATATAAAATACGACTCGTATCTCAAATTAAATCAAACGATCGCTCTAATCGACGTCTCTCTAATTACGACGCATCGAGGAATTTACGAGTTGTCACAACTATCTTAAGAATGTATCAAACAAATTTAAAGAATCAGACTCATCAAGTGAAAGTTGTTAACCCAAGTTGTGAGACTTGTGGAGGTCCTCATTTTTATTTCAAGTGCCCAGCCGCCGGTGGCTGCACTCAAGAGAATGTTTATGCTGCTACGGGTACCTACAACCAACCGCAAGGAGATCGAAATCTCCTCAGCTATCGTTCAAACAATTACCTTGGACCTCCGGTTTCAACCAACCCAATAATCAAAACCAAAATCGTTTCAATGCCAACCAAAATGTGAATCAAAACCGAGGAGCTAATTCAATCATGGAATATTTCAATAAAAACACCAAGCTCCTCCACCTCCACAACAAGTTTATCAACAACCGCCTCATCAAGTTGGACCTACCAATGATTTGTCAAATTACATGAAGACGAATGATGCTAACATAAGGGCAATGCAAAATCAAATAACGACTTTGAAAAATGAGTTCCAAACTCAGGGTCATGTACTTAAGAATGAACTTAGGACCACGAATAACAAAATTGATCAATCACAGAGTAAAATTGAGAACATGTTTACGAGTCTTATGTGTTAGATGAGTCAACCCTCGGGTTCGGGTTCTCTCCCAAGTAACATAATTCCTAACCCGAGAGGTGATATAAAAGCGATCACCACCCGTAGTGGTGTAGCTTATGATAGACCCACGGTTCCTACTACTTCTTCTTTTCCTCAAGTAGTAGACCGTGAGACCGGGGTGAAAAAGGACATAGTGATTCCTACTTATATGGGGAGTACCGAGAATGTCCAACCAGCTGTTGTCTTGACTTCTGAGCCAAAAGATGCTCCGGTTAGTGCTTCGAAGCCTAACCCGAAAACAACAATTCCTTATCCTCCACGAATGAATGATCAAAGGCTCCGTGAAAAGGCCAATCTTCAAATGGAAAAAGTTCTTTTAGATCTTTCAAGATTTACACTTTGAGATTAGCTTTGCCGATGCTCTTCTTCTGATGCCCAAGTTTGTTTCAACAATTAAGAGTTTATTAAGCAATAAGGAAAAACTTTCAGAATTAACAAAAACGTCTTTGAACGAACATTGCCCGGTGGTCCTCCTTAAGAAACTTCCTGAGAAGTTAGGAGACCCCGACAAATTTCTTATCCCGTGTGATTTTCAAGGAGTCATTCAATGATCCGCCTTGGCCGATCTTGGCGCGAGTATCAATTTGATGCCACTTTCCATATATAAAAAGCTTTCATTGCCCAAACTTACCCTTACGTGTATGACTGATGCGCGTACTAAGCGCGTTCAGGGTCAAAAGAACTTCATTTTCATTGAGTAAGTTTTTCAACACCCCAGGCAGTGAACCTAATTGTTGTAGTGTAGTATTGGGTAAGCCTCGGGTATTGATATCGTTCTCTAGGGGAATAGAAATGCTAGCAAGAAGTGTATTACGTTAAGGTGGGGTTGAGGATCATTCTTTTTTATCTTTTACATGTTTTTGTTAGAAGCTAAGGGTAAAATCTCGGGGTAATTGGTTTGGGGGTGGTACTTCTACCGATTACTTCTACTATCTATTATCTAATACTACGGGTAGTTATGTCTTTTTAATGTGTGCTCGTATGATGACTAAAAATGTGTTTACCTAGATACTATTACTCTCTAGTTATCTTTTATTATTGGTTGAATTGTCACGTCCTTATTCTTAACGCGTTGTGTTTTCTAAGGTCGTAAGGTGTGCTTTTCCCTAACTCTTTGAGAATACCTTTAGGTTATTGCCTAAGAAATCCGCTAGATTAATCATAAACTAACTTTAAGGTTATCTTTGGATGTTTAGACTACGAAATCTGCTAAGTGATTCATAAACTAATGTTCACAAAGATTACTCAAGCATTTAAACACAACGATAGCCTAGTTGCACTCCTAAGCCAAATACATTTAAGATAAGAGACAACCAATCAATAATTAACAACTAGGTTTCATAGATCTATGTAAACACACAAGAAATTTAGCTATACATGTTAAACAAGCAAGCATACACACAATAAATGGAAGACATAATGATACTAATGGATTAAAACACTTATCTTGATGTGTAAAATAGGGTTTGGGACCCTAAGATACTGTCCAAGTCGGACTACAAACATTTAGGATTTTTTACTCCAAAAGTCTACTTCCTTAAATGCAGAAAAATCAAATTCTATATATAGATTTACACTTGCAACGACGTCGCCTTATAGGTGGGACGCCGTCAGATCGCCGTCATTAGGTTTTTTGTCTTGGCCAACTTATCGATGGGACGGCGTCACGTTGTAGTTGTGACACCATCGGGCTTCAAATGGGACGCCATCTTGGTTCTGGATCTAGGCCGTCTGAGATGAAAAGTCTTAGTGACGCCCTTCCTCTTCAAAGCCTGACGCCGTCAAGTGTTGCGAGCAAAAAGTCCACTGAGCCTTCAGGTGTAAAAAGTCCAAAGAGGGACGGCGTCGCACTTTAGTTGGGACGCCGTCAGGTTCAGTTTTAGCAACTTGAGTGGCTTCAATCTTGACTTAGCCTTTTTCTGCATGTATTCACTCTTTTTCATAAAAATAAGCATCATTCCAGCATTTTGCTCTCAAGATACCTAAAAAGTGAAAAGAAACAAAATTAAGCAGTAACGGATATAAAAGTGGTCAATTAAGGGCTTAAATGACCCCTTAAAAGTGTATGTTTTAAATCCTTATAATATATCCCTACACTTGGTATTTCTTTTCCTCAAGCAAATGTGCTTTTGGCCTATCAATTTATAAGTTAAGGGGCATGAAGCAAAGGTTTAGAATAATTCATAACAAGTAAAAGCATCGCAAAAGTCATAACAAGCACGGAAATTATATACTAGCACCTCACAAGGGGTGTTTGTATTCTCTCATCTCTCGGGTGTATATGAAATATAGAAAATGGAAATGGGAGATAAACACTCATTACCTGGCATAGTACATAGACTACCATAGGCTTGAGACTAGATCAAAACTCCACCGCTTTGACGTAAGCACCTAGGAACAACTATCTAAGAGGTCTTTTCAAGGGTTGTAACGTTAGGCTTACGGTAGGGAAACAAAGGGTTTTGTTGGATAGGCGATTTAGTGGTGGCAAGTCAAAAATCTTATGTTACAAGCATGAAAAGCATGGCGTTGCTAAGCCAAGACTCGACTAACTAAACTCTAGATAACTTTAAACAAACATACATAAATTTAAAGACATAAACATAAAGATAGATCTAGGATGGTAGCCCATATGTTTTTTGATGTGCGTACAAGGCGCGTTCGGGGTCAAAGGAAACTTCCTTTTCGTCGAGCAAGTTTTTCAACACCCTAGGCAGTGAACCTAATCGTTGTAGCGTAGTATTGGGTAAGCCTCGGGTATTGATATCGTTCTCTAGGGGAATAGGAATGCTAGTGAGAAATTACTACGCTAAGGTTGAGGTTGAGGAAGATTATTTTTTATCTTTTTATATTTTTTTAGAAACTAAAGGTAAAATCTCGGGGTTTGGATTTGGGGGTTTGGTACTTCTACCGATTCCTCTACTTATCTAATTATCTAACTAATGGGTAGTCTATGTCTTTTTGAAGTATGCTCGTATGATGATTAAAGATGTGTTTACCTATATACTATTACTCCCTAGTTATCTTTTATTGGTAGTTGAATTGTCACGTCCTTATTCTTAACGCGTTGTGTTTTCTAAGGTCATAGGGTGTGCTTTTTATCCCTAACTCTTTGAGACTACCTTAAGGTTAATGACTACAAAATCTCTAGGATTCCTAAGCCAATTACAATTAAGATAAGAGACAACCAATCAATATTTAATAACTAGGTTTCATAGATCTAAGCAAACACACAAGTAAATTAGCCGGACATGTTAAACATGCAAGCATGCAAGCATACACACATTCAATTGAATACATAATGAACTCAAGGGGAATAAATAACTTATCTCGATGTAAAATAGGGTATGAGAGCCCTAAAATACTATTCAAACCGAACTATAATTGTTTTAGGTTTTTACTCCACAAGTCTACCTCTTTAAAAACTGAAAAATCGAATTCTATATATGGTTTAACAACTGCGACGGTGTCGCCTTATAGGTGGGATGCCGTCAGATCGCCGCCATTAGGGTTTCATCTTGGCCAAGTCATCATTGGGACGGCGTCACGTTGTGGTTGTGGCGCCGTCGGTCTTGATAGTGGCGTCGTGCGAATGTGGATCTAGGCCGTGCGAGAAGAAAAGTCTTCGTGGCGCCTTACTCTTCAAAGCTGGCGTCGTCGGTGTAAAATAACAACTTCGCTCTGAGTCGTCACAAAATAGGGACGGCGTCGCCCTTCTTTGGGATGCCGTCGGTGTATATCCATAGCTTGATTAGTCTTGATCTTGACTTAGCCATTTTCTTCATATATTCACTCTTTTTAGTCCAAAATGCATCATTCCAAATTTTGCTTCCAAGAGACCTAAAAGTGAAAAGGAACGAAATTAGCGATGCGGATATAAAGTGGGCGATTAAGGGCTTAAATGACCCCTTAAAAGTGTACATTTTAAATCCTTATCAAATATCCCTACACTTGGTATTTGCTTGTCCTCAAGCAAATGTGGTTTTGGCCAATCAATTTAAAAGTTAGGGGGCATAAAGCAATGGTTTAACATAATTCATAACAAGTATAAGGCCCGCAATAGTCATAACAAACACGGAAATTATATTCTAGCACCTCACAAGGGGTGTTTGGATTCTCTCATCTCTCGGGTGTATATGAAATATATCAAATGGAAATGGAAGATAAACACTCATTAACCGGTCATAGTGCATAGATTACCATAGGCTTGAGACTAGATCAAACCTCCACCGCTTTGGCGTAAGCACCTAGGAACAACTATTGATGACGTATAGTCCGCATTCGGGTCATGAACCCGATCAATGAACGCTACTAGCAATCAAGCCCAGTGTGAACGGGCTAACCAGGTAACGGTTTGGGCTCATGAAGGCCCAAACCCGAAGTTATTTATGGTTTTAGATGTTGGATATCTCTTATTTAGGAGATATGCATTGATTGACCGACTTAGGAGGGATACGCCGAAGGTTGGGGAACACGAAACCAACAAGGATTTCGTGTGTATATAAAGGGCATCTCTGCCCTCATTAAAGGTACGATCTTAAAACCTAACTCTCTACTAAACCCTAAAAACCGATTACTTACTCTCAGGCTGGAGGATAATCGTGGGAGACAATCCCACGATAAGCCTAACGGTGTTTTCTGTTTACTTTGTGCGCATGTCTCAAGCATCAAGGTCTACTTGATACGAGAACCAGAGTCCAAATAAGGAAATCCCAACTTTTGTATCAACAAGTGGCGCCATCCGTAGGACCAATCACTAAGAACTAGAATGAGGAAGCAAGGAAACCTAAGCCAGCGATCGCATAGTGACCTACAAGGGAAAAAGCAGCAAAGTGGATCAGCCTCTAAGCAGGCCTCTGGAACAACCAGTGCAACCAGAAACCAAAGGTCAGGCCCAGATCTGGTCTTCACGACAGTGGAACCACGCACGGGGACAACCCATGCCACTACAACAACCACCAGCGCAGAAGATCCACTGCGTACCCTTTTTACCACTCCCCTCCAATCGGTGCCAGAAACGGGCCTCACAAACCCGCCAGACGCACCTGACCGAAACAGTGGTCCAGTGGTGGAAACAGACGCCCTCGCTCTAGAAGGAGTATCGTCTGAATTAGCGCCAAGTGACTTCGTGTCTCAAAACTACGAAACCTTGGCTGCCCTCATGCAAGAGGAAGCGAAAAAGAGGTCAAGTCGAGCACGCAAGCCCGACTCAACTTTGACCCAGTATGAGACATCCCCATCGCGTCATCGAAGGAGGCGCGGGAAGGATAGCCGTCGGCCCCGGTGTTTACGGGATCGGGAGAGTTGAAACGATGAAGCGGTGACTGCGGTTTACGGAAGAACACGAAGAGGACGGACAACGTACCAATGTCCACGCTAGGCTTGGTACCCGCAGGTCAATGATGAGATGGGACGACGGCACTCCCAAGTGAAAGCTCTTCAAGCTCGGATTACGAGGGCGGTCGGCGCAAGCGCAAAAAGAGGGAAGCTCGTCCTCGGTGACTCCTCGGACAACGAGGATGATAAGCGAGACATTGAAGTCCAGGGAAGATATCGCGACGGAGGAGGAAGATATGTCTCTTCCTGGCGCCGCCAATAGGTGGATGTGTTCACACGGCGCATCGGCGATTTTTCGAAGATAAGAAAAGGCGCATGCCTCCATTGTGAAAACCTATGATGGAGCAGGCGATCCCGACGATCACCTAAAATTTTCGAATCATTGCTACCATTGAGAATTGGCCACAACATGTGGTGCCACATGTTCAATTCCACATTAGTGAAATCGCGAACACAGTTCAATGGCTCCCACGCGAAGCATTGGTGGATTTGAAAAATTGCGGAAGGCGTTTTGCTGAACTTTACTCAAAGAAAGAAGTGCGCCAAAAACCTGTCAAACTTGCGGGGTAAAAGCAGCGCCGAGGAATCTACAAGCGCTTATGTGGAACGCTACAAAGATGAGTGCATACATGTCAAGGCATGCCCCGAATACTAAAGATCTCGGGGTTCATGAGCGGGATCAATAACCCGAACTCATCAAAAGGTTGAACGAAAAGGTCCCCCAAACCTTTGATGAACTTATAAAACGCACGAGGTCCTTTATCCAAGGAGAAGCCGCCGTGGCAGACAGCAAGAAAGGCTACTCAAACTATAGGTCACAAGAACATCCTAGGAGACAATCCATTGACCAGAGTAGGAACCGCAACAAGAACTACCGCGGCCAGGGGAGCGGACGAGATAATGACAAATATACCCCGCTAACCAAGACTCCAAAGGAGATATTCGCAACGGAAGGCGCCAACTTCCCGAAACCCCCACCAATGCGCACCCTAGAGGATCGTCGCGTGGGGAATGGATACTGCGACTATCATGGACAGAAGGGCCACACCACCAATGAGTGTGTCCAATTGCGCCAACTAATTGATAAACTAGTAAAAGAAGGCATATTGGACCATTTAGTTAAGAGCATCAAGGATGGGAAAGATAAGAAAAAGACTGGGAACAAAAAAGAAGCACCCAAAGATAAGGCTGATATCATTTACATGATACGGTCATGGCGATAAAAGACTAGGCGTAAGGTCGGCCAAAGTTTTCTGTGGGCGAAATTTTTTCCCACCTTGGTGCGGACAACGCAGTGGTAGAACCGCTCACCATTGAAATTAATGCAGGGGTCATAATATCCACCGCATGTATGTTGATGGAGGAGCATCCGCGATATAATGTATGAACATTGTTTAAAGCGATTGCGACACGAGATCTGAAGTCAATTAAGCCCGACCATGACATCGTTGACCGGTTTTACAGAGAAAGATATAGCCCATGGGGCAAATCGCCTACTAGTCTATGTGGGTAATAAGGAACACTCTACGACGACTGGATGAACTTTATGGTGATCAAATCCCTTGCCATACAATGGCATTATTGGAAGGCCGGGGATATCGCCGATCTGCTGCAGATCTGATCTCTGACGCATGGGATGCTCAAGTTCCGGTGGAGGGGCATTGTTCTTGTCTACAATACCACCGTACCACCGGAGAATGTAACACAATTACATGTGAAATGGCACACATCCCGAATAGCGCGAACTAAAGTATCAAACACGAGGGTCGCAATTCATCCCGATTACCCAGAGCAAAAGTATCGATCGGGGATCGCTATCTCGATAAAGGCGGGGCATCCGTGTGCGCACTCTTACAAAAGAATCTAGATATCTTTGCATGGGAACCAAAGCACATGACCGGTGTACCACGCTCGATTCTGAGAACACAAGTTGAGAATCCGACAAGGATACTCCCGGTAAAACGAAGAAGCGGCGGCCGCTCCTCAGGCGCAAAAGCAATTCGGAAGAAGTTCACAAACTTGTGGATGCGGTATCATGCGATAAGTCTATTACCATGGCGGCTTTCCAACCTAGTGATGGTCAAGAAGAGCGATGGTAGTTGGCGGATGTGCGTGGACTTCACGGATCTCAACAAAGCATGTCCACAAGATCGCTACCACTACCGAGATAGGCGGAAGGTAGAATCTTTGTGCGGATACCCACTTAAATGCTTCTTAGACGCATAAAAAGGATACCACCAAATCCAAATGGCTAAAGAGGATGAGGAAAAAACGGCCTTCCATACAAGCCAAGGCGTCTATTGTTATACTAAGATGCCCTTTGGCTTGAAAAACGCAGGCGCCACCTACCAGCGATTGGTATATAATGCATTTGAAAAACAGGTGTGCCGCAACCTAGAGGTTTATGTTAACGACCTTGTCATAAAAAGCCATACGAAGGATGAATTGGTGCGCGACATTGAGGAAACATTTAAGACACTACAAAAGATCAACATGAAGCTAAATCCTAAGAAATGCACTTTTGGCGCTACAGAAGGCATGTTCCTCGGATATTTGATAGAGCCCGATGGTATTAAACCGTGTCCAGAAAAAACGAAGGCTGTCATCCAACTTCCTTCACCACGCGTTGAAAGAAGTCCAATCCCTAAATGGAAAAGCGGCGGTTTGAATAGGTTCTTGTCCAAATCGTGGATAAGTCACTCCTCTCTTCAAAACACTCAAAAGTGTACAAAAAGAGACTTTCATTTGGACTACGGAGGCGTAAGAAGCTTTCATACGACTTAAACAAACACATAGCAGCGCTCCCACGCTAGTCGCGCCCGCCTAAGGGAAGAATTAATTATGTACTTATCTCGCAACTCATGGGCGATCGGTAGCGGTGCTCTTGATGATGCGAATTCGGTACAAACACGGTATATTTTGTAAGCAAAGCACTCAAGAAAGCGGAGGTTAACTATAGCGCACGGAGAAGTTGGTCACGGCATTAGTATTCGCCGCCAAGCGGCTGCGTAGATACTTCGAGCGCGCAATAGCGGTGATCACGCACCAACCTATCAAGTAAATCATCTCCAAACCCGACGCATCGGGACGACTACAAAAGTGGTGTGTGTTGCTAGGTGAGCATAACATCTCCTACAGACCACGCACTGCGGTTAAGAGACAGATACTAGCAGACTTCATCATCGAAAAACCGGACACTGATGATGCACCTTCACAAAGCAAGGTGGAACTACATGAACCATGGATCCTATTCACGGACGGATCTTCATGCGTAGACGGGTCAGGAGCAGGCCTTATCCTCACGAGCCCAGAAGGAATGGAATTCACCTACGCACTGCGTTTTGAATTCACAGCCACAAACAATGAGGCCGAGTATGAAGCCCTGATCGCTGGATTACGCATTGCAGCTCGAATGGGCATACGCAACCCAGAAGCAATCATGGATTCCCGGCTAGTAGCCAACCATGTGTTGGGCGAGTATGTGGCTAAAGAGGAAAACATGGTTCAATACCTCGACAAGACCAAGTCACTAATCCATGGTTTTGACAGGTTTACCATAAAACAAGTTCCTAGAGGGGAAAATAGAAAGGCGGATGCACTGAGCAAGATTGCATCCACAAGCTTTGCGCACCTGTCAAAACAAGTATTGGTGGAAACTCTGAAGAGCAAGTCTATCTCAGAGATGGAGATATCCACGGTGATAGAGGAGCAAGGTCCTACATGGATGACTCCAATAGTCGAGTTTATAAGCAAGGGCGTATTGCCCGGGAGGCGAAGGAAGCTCGGCGAGTGCGGCGCACATCACGAGGTTTGAACTTGGGACGGTATACTATATCGGCGTTCATTTCTACAACCATGGCTTCGATGTGTCGGACCCTTCAAGCGATTACGTACTCGAGAGATCCATCTTGGTTCATGTAGTATGCACTCGGGACCACGGTCCGTTGTGGTGCGCGCTTCGGTCGGGATACTCATGGCCTCGATGCACCATGATGCGCGGGACTTAATAAGAAAGTGTGGCGGCGCCAAGTTCACAGACCCATTCCACGCCAACCACAACAGGAGCTAATACCTATTACGTCGCCATGGCCATTCTATAAATGGGGTATCAACATTGCCGGCCCCTTCCCTGTTGCAGCAGAGGGATTGAAATTCCTTATAGTGGCTATAGACTATTTCACTAAGTGGATTGAAGCAAAGGCGGTTGCGACAATCACAGGAAATCAGGTAAAACGATTTGTTTGGGAGAATATCGTATGCCATTTCGGATTACCTGGGGAAATCATCTCGGACAACGGAAAAACAATTCTATGACAACCCTTTCAAGTAATGGTGCTAGAAACTGAATATTGCACAACACTTCGCGTCAGTTAAACACCCACAAACCAATGGTTTGGTCGAGCGTGCAAATCGTAGTCTAGGTGAAGGAATTAAAGCATGCTTAGACAAACATAAAGGGAGGTGGGTGGAGGAATTATCGCATGTTTTGTGGGCGCACCGCACTTCAATCAAAATTAGCACGGGAGACACTCCCTTTTCTCTTGTTTATGGAACAGAAGCCGTCATACAAGCCGAAATTGGGATGCCAACCATTCGCACTACCGAAATTAATGTTACAACCAATGACGATGAACGGCGTATTGACTTGGACCTGTTGGAAGAAAGGCGCGAGCGCGCAACTATATGTGAGGCAAGAGCTAAGTTAAAAATGAAAGGATACTATGATGCTAAGTCCAAAGCGTCTCATTCAGACCAGGCGACTTTGTATATCGCGCCAATGATGCGAGCCATGCAGAAGATACAGGAAAACTTGGACCGAAGTGGGAAGGACCTTATGAGGTCATTGAAGCATTAGGAAAAGGGCGCGTACAAGCTACGTGACATGGATGGTCGTGAACTACCACGCACATGGAACATTTGCAATCTCAAGCGATGTTATCTCTAGGAAAGGCTACGGCCCAGCGCACCCCACGCACTTTAGTAAAGTGCTCAATAAATATCCGTGTATTTACATTCTGTTTTACTTAGGCAAATGTATTTTTTCTTTTTATAAAAACTTGCAAGTATTAATAAAATGTCACGGTTTCTAGCTAACTCCGTGACACATTTCAATTTGTCATTTACATATTATTTATGTCTCAACATTGTTGTTATTTTATCTTTTGCCTACATGGCGTGCATGCACTTAATAAACCCACGATGGTAAAAGGATGAGTAAACCTACTAAATAACTCGTTGAGTAAGAGGGTTGCAAACCCATCAACATCGGATCATGCATCCTTGTTAAACACCTTATTTTCAAGACGTTGGAATAAGTTTAATGTGCATTCCACGATGGATGCGCAACAATGCATCTTGTCGCGTTTAACAAACTAGGAATCAAGACTCTTGACTCCTTGATATGATATTCTGATCTGACGTCGATATCACATCGATGCGTGCAAAACCGTCAAGGTTTCTCACACAAGCCTGCCACTTGTGAATGGCAGACCGTAAGAACCTTAAAACAGGTTGAACACGAAATCAATGAAGATCTGAGG
This sequence comes from Chrysanthemum lavandulifolium, assembly GCA_022545495.1. Lineage (NCBI taxonomy): Eukaryota > Viridiplantae > Streptophyta > Magnoliopsida > Asterales > Asteraceae > Chrysanthemum > Chrysanthemum lavandulifolium. The sequence continues at coordinate 28,752 of JAHFWF010000091.1, read as the reverse complement.
AGTATAGGGTCTCCCCGGGTCGTTATGTCCCAGCGAGCTATGCAATGGATCAATCAACGTATAGTGATCGAGAGGTTTGAACGAAAAAGGGTTTTGAGATTATGATTATAACTACAGAAATATCAAACAAATACAAAGGCTTAAATGCAAATTAGAGGAAATTAAAAAAATAAAATCTATTAAATAAACGCTATCACTACAATTAAAATGATGTTTTTGTTTTATGTTTTCTGGCCGAAATTAAAATCTCGCGACGTCTGACTAAAAACGTAAAACTAAAGCAATATTAACCCTAAAAATATGAAAATGATGTTTTTACAATCCTAATGATAAGAGAAAATTTATAGAAAAAGAAAATTATTTTTATAACTAATTATCTAATTAAAAACTATTTTAACTATTAGATAATTACCTAAAATACAAGAAAATGTGAAATTAAGCTAGAAAAATAAAATTAAGACTTAGAAAAATCTAAAATATCAAAATAGAATTTTCAAAACTATTTTTGTATTTTTCGATTATTTTCTATTTTCTATGAATTTTAAACTATTAAAACTAATTAAATTACTAAAATTACCAAATAAACTATGAAAATACGGAAAATTACTTTTTCACTTTTATATTTATCTAAGCCTAAGAAAATTGAAAAATTATTTTTTTGAAGCTTTTCTGAATTTTTTGTATTAAAAGCTAATTAAAAGTACTTAAAAACTACTTAAAATCAAGAAAAATAGCAAAACAGCTAGGAAAAATCTGAAAAATTCAGGAAAAGTCTAAAATAATATTAAGAAGCTATGAAAATTGGAAAAACAATAGGTTGTGTGGATAAAAATGGATTTGCTATGAACTGAGCTTATGAATAAGCTCTTTAATAAGCCAAGTGATCCCAAACTAGCACCACACAAGAACAGAAGCTACAATATACTAAATGTGACCAAATGAAACTTAAATCAACAAGCTACAATCACTGATTAACAAGATAACTCAGATTTGGTGATTATGATATTAAGCTAAAACAGTTTTGGGTACCAACTAGCAGTCAACAAATAAGCACTCAAACAAGCTACAAACTAAAAACCAATTATTAAGTCCTAAACTAGACCTAAGTAACTACTTGTAACCAAAAGACCAGACCTTGCCAAGCTTTTATGACCCCTGTGCACCTTGCACAAAACCTGAGAAAACTCAGTTTATAAAAAGACCAGTGGAGCAGGGCAACTAGGCCTAACTTTGAGCCTATGCACAAGTTTATCCAGAGGGCTTGAACTAAAAACAGTTATGAGGTCTTAAAGACCACCAAGGAGACTACTTATAAACCAAAAATCAGTACCTAAAAAGCTTTAATGAGTCATGTGCAGATGCTGCAATATCTGCACAAACCCAATTTTTGACCCTTTTTGACTTTTTGAAACAGATTTAAAAGTTGACTTTGGTGGATTTTGAAAGCAAATATAAGACTGATATAGATCAAGTATGATGTAATGCAACTATATCAGGCAAGCTTAACAAGTTTTAAACCTTTTTGATTTGATTTCTATGACCTTGTTCCAACAGATAAGCACACAAGAGCAGTTGCAAATTAACTTTGACTTTCAGTGTAAAACAGGTGTAAATGAAGACTCAAATAACTTAATTAGTGATATTAAAGACTAAAGCAGTGAAGAACTCAGATCAAAACAACCTTGGAAACAATTTTAGCAATCAATCCAAACACCCCTTACCATACTAATATACAAGTTTAATGAAGCAGACTACTGACTTAACCAATACCCATGATTAAACTAAGTTTTCTAGACCTAAAAACAACTTTTTAAACAAATTATGACTACTTATAACAACAAGAACAGATATTGCTAAGAATCTTGAAATATGCACTTACAATTGGTTCAATAGCCACTATGGCTTGCCAATCAGTGAAACACGGAACCACTAACCTAATCCAACTCAACCCACTGGCTTCCAATTCAACCCATTTTCACTCATGAATCAACCCATATCATTTCTGTACCCATTTTGCTCCAACTTTGACTTTCATTGACCAATGTCCAATATTGTTTGAGATGTAAATGTAAGTTTAAACAAAGCTTTAACAAGCTTATTAGAGCTTGTTTAAGCTTGAAAATAGACTTGCTAACAGATTTGACAATGATTTTGAGATTGAGAAATTCAACAGTGGAATAAAATATGGAAATGGAACTTAGGCTTGAATTGATACTGAAATTAAGTTGCAATACTCTGAAATGATTAACTTGAATACACTGGAACTTGAAAATACAAGTACAAAGCTAATTTAGACTAAGAAATTGAAATTCGACATACAATTTTAAAAAACTAAAACTAACTCTCTCTCTATCCTTCCTTCTTGGTCTTTTTATAATCCAAAGCTTCTTTCTCTCTCCTCTGGACAATTCCCAGCATAATTCTAAGCCATTGGATGGATTTTGAGCAATCATGGCCGTTTGATGGTTTTGGCGCCAATTCTTGTTTTGATATCAGAGACAGGTAAATGCTTTGCATTAAATGCATTGAGAGGTTGGTGAGGAGGGGGGAGACAAAGGGTGGTGTAGGGTAGTTTTAGGTGGCTTTAGGTGGCTGGAGGTGGGAGCAGACAAGGATGTCGGGGAGACAGGGAAGGGGCGGTTTTGTTTATTTTAAATTGTTGGGTGGGTTGGTCGGGTTGTGTATTTGGACCGGGTAAATGATTTGGGCTAGGGGTGTTTGTTTTGGGCTTGGGTATTTTAATTAGGATCCGTTTGGTTTGTGAAATAAAAACATAGGGACCAAATGTGTAAAACTTTAATTCCCAGGGACCAAACATGTATATTATGAAGATTTAATCCAAGGACTAATGTTGCCAACCTTTAATAGACCAAGGTCTAGTTTGACACTTTTGAAAATTTCCAAGGACTAAATTTGACCATTTTGGATTTTCAGGGACTAAATTGTAATTTTCTCAAAACTTTTAGATTTTCCACCAAAGGACTAAATATGATAATTTATGTTTCCAAAAGGACCTTTGGTGACTTTTCTTTTGAAATTATGTGCTCAGGGACTGTTTTTGACGACTTTTGAAACTTGGGGACTAAAGCGCAATTTTGCAAATTTGATATGTTTTCATCGATTTTGATATTTTGCATTTAAAACACATAAAACACTGATTTGTGATATTTTGATCATTTTGATGTGTTTCTAAGTGTTTTCAGATGATTTTGCAGTTTATATTGTACAAAAATGATGAGTATTTAGACACTCATCACACACCATACAAGATTATGATACAAGTACTTAGAAATTATGTTTCACGTATGTTAGATCATGACTTTCATACATGATTATAGACTTCATATACTATTTGCGCTTATATAACTGTTTGATTCTTAGACAACAAGGACGTTTTTTATGCAAAGACAGATAACTAAGTACAAACGTTATAATCGCAACCACATATGGATGAACACACCTTCAGCAAAAGGGAAATTTTATTATGAACCACGAGTTCTTACAAAAGGATATTTACAAAGAAGTTATGGCCTATATACTATTACAATGCCTAAGATGTGAGCTCTCAACACGGTTTGCGGCATCCCGACCTCTTTCGGTTTCTTGATAGGTCGAATCTGGCGCGATCATGTTGCCACACTAACGGTACCCGTCGGATTTCGGGAGATCTGTTGTGCAAGACCACACAAATGGCCTTTCCTTCACGCCTTCTTCTTTGCAAGCCTCATGGCATGGGATTCTAAGGATTATTTCAAAGGAATTTCCTTCTCAAGGGCAAAGGGGTCCAGGATATCGTGTGGTCGAGCAAAAATAGGCACTTGCAGCTGTGACTCATCAAGCTTCAAAAAATAGTCAGGCTGCACCTTTGCATCATCAGCACGGTGGCGGGCCAAGGTTAGTCCCTCCATAATCACACCTATGGGATAATCCTGGTCGCGCTCCAACTACGCAATCTGAGGAAGCTCCAACAGCTTCATCTTCCCCATCGCAGCGACCAGATCATCATATGCATGTTCGTTATACCCGGGCACCTGTGCGGCAGGCACTTTCAAAAGGCCACCCTCATGAAGCTCTTCTATAGCCTCCGCCTTGCCACGCTCCAACGCGCACTGAACAACACTCCCGAAGGTGTCTGTTACCTCTCGAGACTCCAAAGTGTTGAGGGCAGCAAGGCGCAAACCATGGCTGATGAGCCACATGCGCTCAGAAATTGTGGAAACAAGCTGAGGATACAGCTCTTCATCATACTCAATGCTGAGCTTGCGAAGCTTCATCTCCTGCTTCTGCAACATTCCCTCCACGGCTGCACGAAACCCTCCCAACCGAGAGAAGTGCTCATTCTTCCCCTCCTCCAAATACTTAAGAGCCCAGATGCATGAAGCCTTGTAATCCTCCAATGCGGCACGTTCCTGGCTCACTTGGATCAGCGATGACATCTTTTCTCCATCGAGTTTTTGGGAATAAGAGCTTGTCGCCTCTGCTTCAGCCTGAGTACAGACCAAACGCACATCCAGGAGCGCAATCTGCTTATCCTTCTAAGCGCTCTCCCCAGCATACCTTGACTTTAGTTCACAACCAATGTAGCACAGTGCGCGGCAGCAAACCAAGCTCCTCAATAAGGCGGTCCATCGGCACATCCCGAATGCCAATGGATCGGCGCCTTGGTTCTTTGACACGGGAGGGTCGGTCACGAATGGGACTCGCCTTGGGTGGCGACTCCTCGAAATGCCCAGAAGACTCCGTGGTTTCAACATCGCACGCAAAACAAAGAAAATTTGTGATTATTTCATAAAACAAACAAGGATGTACTAAGTGCTTGACGACAAGATTTACTTGGGAGGAGTAGTCTCGATTCGCGGAGGGCAACGCATCATCGATGATGATTCCACGTCATGAATGACATGGCGTTTCCTCCTAGATGAGCGGTGCCATCATCACCAGCGCCCTCTTGCGCTGACCCTTGGTGCGCTTCCTCGGCTCCACATGGAGGACCTCCACGTTCTCCACTCGTCTGCGCATGCCGGCTCCACTACAGGAGAGTGTACCACAGGGTTGGGCATCTTTGCTTGAGAGGGTTGCCTCGACAACGGTGGAACCATCCCGGTTCCTCCGGCTCCATCTCCATGGTGCGCCCGCAGAGCTTCAAAATAGGGACCTCTCCCTCTCTAAAAGGGCGCACCCCCACGGTGACCTGGCGGGGTTTCGCCAAATGCACAACGCTGAACAAATCCATCTTTGTGCAGCAAGAAACAAACAAAAACAAGAGTTATATAAAGTACAAAGGTGAAAATAAAGGCTCACATTAATAAAGCAAAGGAGTAGGAAGGACGAGCACCTACCCTGGTCATCCGCGTCTAAGAAGGTTGGCACCTCGTCAGGACTATCGAAATAGTTGCGACTGATGCCCATGTGCACCAAAATTCCTCGGGATAGGAACCGATGGGAATCGATTGGCGTTTATCGTTTCCGCATCATCTGTACCAGTATGTTCGAGGGCGCTCATCCTTGATGTGAACTTTGGGTATAGAAGACGGCGCCGGGGAACAACGCCTCATCAACCCGTAAGAATTTCTCTCTCAGGTTCTAAGCGCGTCTAGTTTCTCGATATAACATTGCGGCCGCCTGCGGCTTAGCAAACGAAACCCACCCATTTGACCACGTCGTGTGGTAAAACGCCTTAATAGATAGATAGTGGGGTTAATCGCCAACAAGCGGCAAGAATAAGGAGATGGGCACGTTGATTCGCAAATTCAAAAACGCGTGTATACCCTATTTTCCGCCGGGAAATTGCTATTGACGCTTTGCATGCAGGAACTACCGGATGCAGCGCAAGCGGGATATAATATTCCGAAGTGAAATCACGAAGTTCATCCTCGGTTATATCAGATGCGAAGTCAGCTAACCCAAGAACCATTATGAGATTTTGAAGGCGCACGCGCTGTTACCTTTACAAGTTTGTGGGTTTCTTGGTTGATATTTCGAGTTTTTCAACAAGGGTGGAAATGATTTTTACTATGATAAACACAGTAAAAGGGAGGCGGAAGTTTATATAGGGTTTCACCTCCATGCGATGCTTGACACGTGGACCCCACTTTCTCCAAACGTGTAGCTAGGAGTTGCTGACGTGGGACACTTTCCATTCACTTTCCCACACTTCCCGAGGGATGTATTTGACATAAGTTGACTGGCTTCACCGTATTTTTTTAGGCGGGAAACCTTTGAAGCTTCTCCGCTACGCCTTGAAGAATATATGGGCTACAGTTATTAGTCTAGCACCCGCGGGTTTCACCTTGCGCATACTAGACTGAGGGGACATGATGACGTATAGTCCGCATTTGGGTCATGAACCCGATCAATGAACGCTACTAGCAATCAAGCCCAGTGCGAACGGGCTAACCAGGTAACGGTTTGGGCTCACGAAGGTCCAACCCGAAGTTATTTATGGTTTTAGATATTGGATATCTCTTATTTAGGAGATATGCATTGATTGACCGACTTAGGCGGGATACGTCGAAGGTTGGGGAACACGAAACCAAAAAGGATTTCGTGTGTATATAAAGGGCATCTCGGCCCTCATTAAAGCTACAATCTTAAAACCAAACTCTCTACTAAACCCTAAAAACCGATTACTTACTCTCACGCTGGAGGATAATCGTGGGAGACAATCCCACGATAATCCTAACGGTGTTTTCTCTTTACTTAGTGCGCAGGTCTCAAGCATCAAGGTCTAATTGATACGAGAACCAGAGTCCAAATATGGAAAGCCCAACTTTTGTATCAACAACTATCTAAGAGGTCTTTTAAAGGGTTTTAACGTTAGGCTTACGGTTAGGGAAACAAAGGGTTTGGTTGAATAGGCGATTTAGTGGGGGCAAGTCAAAAATCTTTATGTTACAAGCATGAGAAGAATGGCGTTGCTAAGCCAAGAATCGACTCTCTAAACTCTATATAAGTTTGAAACAAACAAACATAAATATAAAGATAGATGTAGGATGGTAGCCCTTTTTTTTGGCATACACTTTTACTCTACCATCCTCTACGATAACATCAAAATATAAGGGATTTATAGGCACATCCCTACACTTGAGTTTTTATTACTCTAACACTAATTTGACCCGAATTTAAAAGATCAAAACACTTGGAGTACATTATTACGTAAATAAAGGGAATTTGAATTTATTGTTCCTTCCCATCACTCCATAAAATTTAACTTTACCCATGAGTCCCAATCATCCCAAAACTGTGTACATAAGATATGACTCGACTTAGCAACCATGCAAGTAACTAGATAATTCAACTAAGGGTTTAGTATGATAACAATAATGCACTAAAAGTGAGTACATACAATGTAGGCTAAGGCGATTTGGGTGTACATTTGGGGGTGGATTGTAAATAATGCTCCTCATTGATATTCCGGAAAACCGAAACATCACGAGAACCGCAAAAAGGATAGGCTCTGAGGGGTTAACTAGGGGTATCGTGTACTAAAGATGAGTATATCGCAAGGGTGTGGGGGAATTACTCAACCGATGTGGAAGAAGTAATTATAATACGGGTATCAAACAAGGGTTATCCTAATGCCTCTTATCATTTAGTTATTTCTAACTATACAAGTGTAGTCTCACTAGCGATCTCGGGATGATCACAAAACATGTTTTAGAATCTATTATACTACCGGTACACTCTCGAAGCATTAAAGATGAATGCTTTAATTCCTATAGATCTAGGGGCAAACCTCACATTTTTGGGGTGGAATTTGAGTGGTAAAGGGTCTTTTTTGTGCTAGTCATATAACTCCTATCCATGAGACGCTTTATTAAGACTAAAGACCCACTCGTACAAGTCATGAAAAAATTTAAATTTGGTGCTAAAATTACCCTAACCGATATTTCTCATAGCTTATTACACAAATGAAATAGGAGAAGACAAATAGTCAAGGATAAGCATAGTTTCAAAGTTCTCGTTTTAATCTCCCTCCCTACACTTAAATTGAACATTGTCCCCAATGTTCCCCGAAAGTATCAAAGTTATGATAGCGGAAGGTAATTAAAAGATAAAGAAACTAGTACTCCCCTGATTAGCTCGGTAGGATCCGTGTGAAGTGGTGGTTAAATTCTTTCCAAGAAGAATGTATGCGTGAAAAGCTCCATCCTATCTTATGTTTCTTCTTCTTGATAGATAAAACCTGCACAATTTAAGAAAATAGACGAAACCTTCGCGTAAAATCGGTAATAAAACTACATATGACTAAACTATACTAGGATATAATGCTTGTGGAATGGATGTTTGCAGGTTCTCTGGAAAATTAAGACCTGATAATTTCCAAAAATTTATAAGTAGCACAGAAAACGAGAGAAAGTTAGATAAGCTGTTTTTGCTCCTCCTGACATCGTCAGGTAGCAATCCTGACGCCGTCAGGTTATCCTTACAAAAACTGGTCTGCTGCGATTTTCTGGAAAAATTCTGGAGAAATTACACCTTTAAAATCTGGAAAAGTTCCTGCAAAACATCCATTATGACTCGATACAAGCATTTGACTCTAACAAACACACATATATATCTTTTTCAATAATCATAGTTCTCATGTTCACGTTATTTTAAAAACGTGTGTAATCTTTCCTACACTTATAATTTTTATAAAATACCTTTATATGTAATTAAGACGAGGTTAAAGATAAAATAAAGCATTTTCACAAATTCAAACATGAGAATAAACAATCAATGAAAAGATAAATGACACACAAACAAGCAAACAATTAAGCATGGGTTGCCTCCTACGAAGCACTTTTCTTTATTTATGAGTCTTGTAGCTAGACTCGAAGTCGTGCCCCTACGTGACTTCATTACCGTTCTTTTTCTCATTCACCAAGTCTTCATCAAAAGGTTGTAGACGTTGTATGCTTACCGTGAACTCTTTCCCAACGTCGTCTATTATGGTAACGGTTCTACTTTTAGATTAGTTTCTTTTACCGTATAGGGTCCAAACCATCTTGGCTTATTCCTTCCTCTTAATGCTTTTATTCTAGATTTATACAAAAGCACCTTTTCTCTATTTAAAAATTCCTTAGGGTTCTTTTGAGTTTTTGGTATTGTGGTATAGTTATTTCCTAACTTTTTATCACGTTTCCACAGTGTTGCATTTAACCTTGAACCATGAAATCTCTAAGCCCCCTTTCCCATTCAGTAATTTTCTTTTTAACAGTTTTTATTAGGGACCTACGGATTCTTATCATTTATCTTCTCCATAATTTTCAACGGGTATCTTGGAACAATAGGTATCCTAATATATCCTTTGCCACTTTTGAGTATCATGATACCCTCACCGCATTTGATGGTTGCCTTGGCGGTGGCCAGAAAAGGTGTTCCAAGAATAAGTGGCATATTTCTATTTTCCTCAATGTCTATAATCACAAAGTCCGCCGGATAGACAAAATTGGCCACCTCAATTAAGACATCCTCCACTATTCCTATGGGATAAATATATGTGTGATTTGTTAAGGATAGTCTAAGATTTGTCGTGGTTCGCTCCTCCTCAGTCAACTTACTATAAACTGATAGTGGCATTATGTTTACATCGGATCCTTGATCGGCTAAGGAATTAATGTCACACCCCCAAATTACCTATTTTGCAGCGGAATGGAATTCCTGGGGGATGACTGTCATAGCATCAAAGTTACAATTATATCGAACGACCTAAAGTGTCGTTTGGAAAACACATCGTTTAATTTATTAAAACAATCAGAGTTTACAAAATGTAGGTCCCAAATGAAAATCAACTTGTGCGGAAATAAGTTTGTTACAAGCCAAACGATGTTTTTAAAGTGCATAAATCCCATGTGTGACGCGTCGTCACCACGACTCTATGATATGTCCATATGCATGCCATGAAGTGAATGCCTTAGATACCGAGATAAAACATGCTAAAAGTGTCAACACAAAGGTTGAGTGAGTTCATAGAGTTTGTGTTGAAATGAAAACCTTTAAAGAATATTCATGCGAGAAAGGCATTGTAAATCCACTCGGTTCCAAGTTCCGCCCATACAAAACTTGCAACTTTGTGTTTTACAACCCACCGCCAAAATGTGTATAGTTTATGTTCAAGCACATGATGTCAAATGAATTCACAATAGTACCTAACTCGACGTAGAACAATAGCACATAATCAATAGCACATGACTTAGTGTATCAGTAGTCAACTGATTTAGAACATTATACGACGTAGAACTATAGCACATAATCAATAGTACATGACTCAATGTATCAGTAGTCAACTGATTTAGAACATTATATGACGTAGAACTATAGCACATAATCAATAGCACCTGACTCAATGTATCAGTAGTCAACTGATTTAGAACATTATACGACGTAGAACTATAGCACATAATCAATAGTACAACATTCGGTTTTGAAATGATGGTGATCATGATAGAAGTTATCCTTAAAAATCTAAAGTACTTGTGAAAAATAGTTAAGCATGTATCTCCCCCAAAATAGTTCAAAACATACAAAAGTAGGGGCTACGAAACTCACTGTAATCCTTAAATGTTTAAAGTACTTATGAAAGTAAATGAAAATAGTTGAGCATGTATCTCCCCCAAAAATAGTACAAAACAATTGAAAATGGGGCTATGAAAACTCACCTGATGCAATTATAATGATGACAAGAGTGGATACACTGAAATGCGGCGCAATCTCTAAGCGCGACCTATTATGAATGATATGCTCTAATGTAAATCATGAAACAATGTCGTGCATGCAAACTCATATGAAATCCATACCACTTGTACATTTGAAAATAATGTTTATCGTCGAAATATATGTTTATGAAATCTCGTCATATTATAAAATACTTTACAAGTATTTACATTGAAACAACCTCCTACGATAGTCGTTTAGTGATTTATCAAGAATTTATAGCTTTTCGTCGCAAAACAATATACTTTGATAATTTGTGAAAGTGACTAAATGACCTCGAAAAGCTAGTCGTAAAATAGTGAATATCGAGTGTTAGGAAACAAACTCAACGGTTTTGGAAAGCTTGTATCATTATCTCAAAGTTTTAGCTTTTAAGTTTTTATCATAGAGGTCTCGATCATGGAGAAAAATATAGGTTAAGTATGATACTCGTATCCAAAATATTGTTTAAGGGTGGTTTTCGGCAAAGTTTAGATGACCGTATTTTATTCGTTACAACTCCGCTTTACGAACGGTTGGACATTTTGGAAAATAGGCTAGGCGAACTCACCTTTACTAGAAGACATCATGTTATAAAAGTACTCCATCAATGTTAAAAACGACCCTCAACATGGTCATTCGTGGCCGTAATGTTTGTCTAATAGAAATATATTAATTTTGCTTATAGAATATAGTTACGGCAACTTTGTTTAAACACGTGTAATTTAATCGTTACTAGTCCGTTTTCTACGTTTTATATGCCCTTAGCTTCGTGTTAAAGTATACTAATATATTTTTGATAAGTCGACACAATTTATAACGCTTAAGACTCATTTTTGACTCGTACACAGTTGAGAATACATGCTGAATTTTCTGAAACAAATAGTTTTCGTCGTCAAATTTGAAAATATCATAACTTCTTCGTTATAACTCCGTTTTAACCCGTTCAAGCGACCACGATTTCGTTTTAAAGTATATTTTCTGAATATCTAGCCCAAAATATTTTACAAACTGTCGGATTTTCCAGATTTCACAAATAAGATCAGACCCTTAATTATAGTTGTCGAAAATGATTTCTCTCGCGTAAAACTTATTTCAATCACTTCAAATCAACACCGAAGCTATTCTAAACCTACCATACACCTTCTTAGGGTGTCATGGGTTCCTAGACATCACCAAAAGTGATATGTTTCAAGGGATAATTTATAGGATGATGAATATATATTTATAACACTTAAAAACAATAAAAAGTGGTATAGCTATCCATATGACTTGCATATTTTTCTCAAATATGATGAAATGAACATAAAATAAATATGAAAGATGAATATGAACATGAAATGCTTACTAGTAACTTGATGAGGTTAAATGAACAAGGTTAATCCTAACACCCTAGGTTGTTATTTCAAAACCTTACTTAAGAGTGTGTCTAAATTGTGAAGAACTTGACTAGCAAAATTTTTATGGTTTCCTTCTTGTCTTCAATGGTGGCCGGTCATGGTGGAAGAAGAAAGGAAAAGAGATTTTTGTTTTTACACCTAGAGATATTAAGTTAACTATGTGTTATGTAAAGTATAAATGAATATAAATGAAGTATAGAAGATATTTGATATCAAGTGTGTGAGTCACCCTCCCTTGGTGATATATACATAAAAAAAAGACTAGTTGCATTTAGTATAATTAAGTGTATTAATGTAGAATAAGTGTGTAGTTAATTAAGGATAATTTGTAACTTGTGTATTGATTTAAACATTTAGGGTAGCGTTAGCTAAAAATAGATTTTAACGGAACAAAATAGATTGTATCAAAGTCATAAAAATTATAAAAATGCATTCCTTGCAAAAATTGAGTGAAATAATAATTATCGTGTAGTTTTTACGAAAACCGTCGTAATTATATAAATATAACAATTTATATACAAAATAAATTTAAAACACCGGGTAAACTAATAATATTATTTTTATAATCTTATTATGAGTACAAAAATATATCGGAATAATTTTTGGAAGTGTCGGATCAAATGTTCAAATAATGTTTAAGCGATAGCGTTTATTTAATAAGAAAATAAACGTTTAATGTAAAATGCAAAACCCATGCATAAATTGATATGAAATGATGTTACTAATGATGTGTAGACTAAATCTAGTCTATATGAATTGTCCTGAAATTACTAGTTGTCACAATTAATATTCTCGATGTCGCCTATGCTACATGGTATTACGAAATTCCCTGAAGTTTCTCGTATTTTTGCTACTTGTTTTCTCATAACAAACTCGTACGGAGGTACCATAGGCATGGTGTCATATTCTTCTTCTTTTATTTTTCCTTCGAGGGCTTTCCTAAGAACCTCGTTGTACCTAAAGTTATTCACTTGGTTAACAATTGTATTCTTATTAATCTCATGCTTAAGATAGTATTTTATGATCTCGGGTTCATTATTAGTTTCACCCTCCTCCCTTTCCTTACTATCCTTGTTGCTCTCAGTCTCCTTCTTCTCAACTACTCCACCTTCATCAAAAACAATGGAAATGGCATTAACAAACGAAGTGGGGGGAGGGTGATCATCGTTTCTCACTAGCACCTTCTCGGGAACCTTCGTTTTAGTGTACTCTTTCACTAAATTCATCATCTCAGCCATTTTTTCCTGTATTTCCTCCCTTTGCCTATAAACCTCTTCTTCAAATTTCGCTAGTCTTTCCGTATGGGCTGCTATGTACTCTCTCATTTGTTCCTTGAAGCTTGGTGAGAGTGGAATTGGAGAGGTAGAACGGAAGCGTCGTCCGGAATTGGGACTTTGCTCAAGGCTTGGTGATTCAGAGAGAGGTTTGGGTGGTTGGCGAAGTTAACGGAATTAACCGTTGCTCGATGAATTGGTCTAGGTGCTCTCTTTTGCCTCTCAATTAGACAATCAATCCTTCTCTCAAGAGCACTAACTTGCTCTTCAGTAATGCTGGAAGGCTCATGAGGAATTGATATGGCATTAACCATTATAACCGGGGTTTCATGGGATTCACTCCAATTTCCGTAGCTTTGATCGACAAGCTCTTCTATAATATCCCATGATTCTTTTGCGTTGAAGTTGCTAAGTCTTCCACCGGCGGCTCGATCAATGGATCGTTTGGTGACGAAGTTGGTATGATCATAAAAGATTTGGACTTGAAGCTAACGATCAATGCCATGATGAGGGACTTTATGGAGCAAGTCCTTAAATCGGGTCCATGCCTCGTAGAGGGACTCGCCTTGAAGTTGTTGGAACATCAAGATGTCCCTTCTGAGCTTAGTAGTTCTCCCTAGTGGGAAAAATTGGGCAAGGAAACGAGTAGTGAGATCATCCCAACTTGATATGGAGTCGGCGGGAAGTCGCTCAAGCCAATTACTAGCTTGGTCCCGTAGAGAGAATTGGAAGAGACGCAAGCGCGTGGTCTCCCGTGTGGTAACATCAAGGTCGATGGAATCGACGATTTTAAGGAAATCCTTAAGATGCTGATTAGGATCTTCAGAGCGAAGTCCATGGAATGCACATCCGTTTTGCACCAACCGGATGGTGTTGGATCGCAGGGCCGTAGTTTGAGCTTGATCGGGGAGCTCAATGGTGTTCCTATAGCCTTGGTGGCTTGGTCTAGAGTATTCACCAAGATTGCGGCCTCTTGGCAGGTCATTTGGTGGTGGGTTGATGAGTGGTGGTTGAATATCACCTTCCATGATGAAAAGTGATGAGATTACGAACAAAGTCACGAAGAAGGGGGATAGACTACGAGGAAGCTAAAATTGAGAAAAAAATCTTACTTGATAGGAATCAAGCAAGGGAACCTAAACGAGATAGAATCCTAACTACCTATTCAATTCCCCGGCAGCGACGCCAAAAACTTGATGCGCGTACAAGGCGCGTTCAGGGTCAAAGGAAACTTCCTTTTCGTCGAGCAAGTTTTTCAACACCCTAGGCAGTGAACCTAATCGTTGTAGTGTAGTATTGGGAAAGCCTCGGGTATTGATATCGTTCTCTAGGGGAATAGGAATGCTAGTGAGAAATTACTACGCTAAGGTTGAGGTTGAGGAAGATTATTTTTTATCTTTTTATATTTTTTTAGAAACTAAAGGTAAAATCTCGGGGTTTGGATTTGGGGGTTTGGTACTTCTACCGATTACTCTAATTATCTAACTAATGGGTAGTCTATGTCTTTTTGAAGTTTGCTTGTATGATGATTAAAGATGTGTTACCTAAATACTATTACTCCCTAGTTATCTTTTATTGGTGGTTGAATTGTCACGTCCTTATTCTTAACGCGTTGTGTTTTCTAAGGTCGTAGGGTGTGCTTTTTATCCCTAACTCTTTGAGACTACCTTAAGGTTAATGACTACAAAATCTCTAGGATTCATAAACTTAACACTAAGGTTTTCTTTGGATATTTAGCCTACAATTCCACTAGTAATTATAAACTAATGCTCAACAAAGATTACTCAAGCATTAAAAACACAACGATGGCCTAATGCACTCCTAAGCCAATTACAATTAAGATAAGAGACAAACAATCAATATTTAATAACTAGGTTTCATAGATCTAAGCAAACACACAAGTAAATTAGCTGGACATGTTAAACATGCAAGCATACACACATTCAATCGACGACATAATAAATCAAGGGAATAAATAACTTATCTCGATGTAAAATAGGGTATGAGAACCCTAAAATACTGTCCAAACCGGACTACAATCGTCTTAGGTTTTTACTCCACAAGTCTACCTCTTTAAAAACTAAAAAATCTAATTCTATATATAGTTTTACAATCGTGTGTCGCCTTATAGGTGGGACGCCGTCAGATCGCCACCATTAGGGTTTCGTCTTGGCCAAGTCATCATTGGGATGGAGTCACGTTGTGGTTGTGACACCGTCAGTCTTCGATGAGTGACGTCGTGCGAATCTGCGGATCTAGGCCGTCTGAGAAGAAAAGTCTTCGTGACGCCCTTACTCTTCAAAGCCTGACGCCGTCAGGTGTAAAATAGCAACTTCGCTCCTGAGTCGTCACAAAATAGGGACGACATCGTCCTTTGTTTGGGACGCCGTCAGGTGCAATTCCAGCAGCTTGATTAGTCTTGATCTTGACTTAGCCATTTTTTTCATATATTCACTCCTTTTCGTCCAAAAATGCATCATTCCATCATTTTGCTTCCAAGAGACCTAAAAAGTGAAAAGGATCAAAATTAAGCTGTAACGGATATAAAAGTGGGCTTTTAAGGGCTTAAATGACCCCTTAAAAGTGTACGTTTTAAATCCTTATCATTTTTCTTCATATTTTCTTTTTTTTCACACTCTTTTTTTTCGATTTTTTTTTTTTTTTTGCATACATTTTTACGCTACCATCCTCTACGATAACATCAAAATATAAGGGATTTATAATAGCATCCCTACACTTGAGTTTTTACTTCTCTAATACTAATTTGACCCGATTTGAAAAGATCAAAACACTTGGAGTATTTAATTACGTAGATAAAAGGAATTTGAATTTAACGTTCCTTCCCGTCACTCCATAAAATATTACTTTTACCCATGAGTCCCAATCATCCCAAAACTGTGCACAAAAGATATGACTCAACTTAGCAACCATGCAAGTAACTAGATAATTGAACTAAGGGTTTCAATAATGCACTAAAGGTGAGTGCACACAAGGTAGGCTAAGGTGATTTGGGTGTACATTTGGGGGTGGATTGTAAACATTGCTCTTCATTGATATTCCAGAAAACCGAAACATCACGAGAACCGCGAAAAAGATAGGCTTTAAGGGGTTAACTAGGGGTATCGTGTACTAAAGATGAGTACATCGCAAGGGTGTGAGGTAATTACTCAACCGATGTGGAAGAAGTAATTATAATACAGGTTTCAAACAAGGTTTATCCTAATGCGTCTTATCATTTAGTTATTCCTAACTACACAAGTGTAGTCTCACTAGCGATCTCGGAATGCATCACAAAACAAGTTCTAGAATCTCTTATACTACCGGTACACTCTCTAAGCATTAAAGGTGAATGTTTTATTCCTAAAGATCTAGGGGTGAACCTCACATTTTTGGGGTGGAATTTGAGTGGTAAACGGTTTTTGTGCTAGTCATATAACTCCTATCCATGAGACGCTTTATTAAGACTAAAGTTTTAGCTCGTACATGTCATAAAAAAATTTAAATTTGGTGCTAAATTTGCTCAAAAAAATATTTCTCATAGTTTATTACACAATTACCAAAGACAAGACAAATAATTAAGGATAAGCATAGTTTCTAAGTTCCCGTATTATTCTCCCTCTCTAAACTTAAACTGAACATTGTCCCCAATGTTCCCCGAAAGTATCAAAGTTATGATAAAGGAAGGTAAGTAAAAGAGAAAGAAACTAGTACTCCCCTAATTAGCTTGGTAGGATCCGTGTGAAGTAGTGGTTAAATTCTTTCCCAAGAAGAATGTATACATGATAAGCTCCATCCAATGTTGAGTTTCTTCTTCTTGCCAAATATAACCTGCACACTTTAAGAAAATAGATGAAACCTTCGCGTAAAATCGGCGGTAAAATTATATATGACTCAACTACACTAGGATATAATGCTTGTGGAATGGATGTTTGCATATTTTCAGGAAAATTAAGACCTGACAATTTCCAAAAATATATAAGTAGCACAGAAAATGAAAATTTTTTATAAGCTGTTTCTGCTAGACCTGACGTCGTCAGGTTCTAATCCTGATGCCGTAAGGTTGTAATGATGAACCGGTGCACTGCGTTTTCTGGAAAAATTCGGAAAAATTACATCTTTAAACCTGGAAAAATTCTTGCAAAACATTCATTATGACTCGATACAAGCATTTGACTCTAACAAACACTCATATACATGAATTTCAATAATTGTAATTCTCATGTTCACGTTCTTTTAAAAACGTATGTAATCTTCCCTACACTTATCTTTTTGTAAAATACCTTTATATGTAATTAAGACGAGGTTAAAGACAAAATAAATCATTTTCACAAAATCAAATATGAGAATAAACAACAATGAAAAAGATGTATGACACACAAACAAGCAAACAATTAAGCATAGGTTGCCTCCCACGAAGCGCTTTTCTTTATTTATGAGTCTTATAGCTAGAATCGAAGTCGTGCTCCTACGTGACTTCTTTACCGTCATCTTCTTCCAAAACAATATCTTTTTTTTGGGTAAAAGGGTTAATTCACCCCGGTAAAATTCATTACTCCAAAAAACGTTGAGGTACAAAGGATGAGGGTGATTTCCCTCATCTCAGTCCCTTAGAACACTTACAGACTTTAATATAAGAATGACACACCATTCTTATAACTAACAAAAATGAACCTACCAATAATGACAAAGTATATAAAACATTACAATACTACTCAAGAAATGTACTTGAGCCTTCGAAATCATTATAGCGGTCCACCTACTTCCATGAAGAATCCTCCAATTTGCCCACACATGGAACATCAATCTTGAGATTCAGTTCACAAATTTCACACAAAGGTTGGTGAGAGACTCTAAAACCATGGATAGAGCAGCAAGCACACACTTGCTCCAACGGTGTATGTTTAGATGAAAAACCAAAGACAAATCATAAGGAACAAGATAATGAACACCAAGCATGATGACCAATAACGTATGAAAATAGGATTTCCTAAATCCTAACTTCCAGCATAGACAATCACGAGACCCCAAGACGAATGAGATTGCAACTGATCCGTGATCGTGTGAATGGGGTTTTGAACAAGAGCCCCAAAACTTAACTTCCGTCTATAACATAAAGCACAGAATTTGCAGCAAGAAACCAGTTCATGATGTGATTCAATTCAGAATGCAAACCCTTGGCACCACAACCATGCAAACCAGCAGCTTTAATCAGTCCCAATAAGCTATGATAGCAGCAAACATCGTATAGAACTGATCGCAATAAGCATACCAAGAGGGCTAGATGAACCTAACTTACATCATAACCAAATCACGATCTGATGAGGAAAATAATAGAATACGCGATCCTTCCAAACAGATCGATCCAAATACACATCTCTCCCATTGATAACCCACGTACAAATAACCCATCACCATGTAATGCACGTCTAGGAACATAACCACCCACAACAAACAAGCATGCATTGCAACAACCAAATCCAAACATCACATACCATTCATAAAAATCGAAACCCTAAATAAGAGTTTCTTAACAGAAATAATTAGGGTTCCATTCAGCCATCAAGCGCCATAACCCATCGAATGTAAAAACCAAAAAGGTTTAATAAACGTTAAGGACATTTCCAACCAGAAACACAATCCTCAATAAAATAAGAGGAACATCAGAAATCGATCTTTAATTAATAAGTCAAAACCGACTTATATAATCCCTTGAATAGATCGATTTAGGAAACCCTAATGGCGGTTTAATAATACATCAACAAAGGACCATATCTGAAACCCTAAAAACAGTATTCGAATCAACACAACCGACCAAGAGAATGATCGACTTAAGGAGAAATGAATGAATTAAAAAAGATTAGTTAGGGTTTTTGAAATCACCAAGAAGGAATTGATAATGAACAAGAAGAAATCCGTTTAAATAAACATGATAACCAGCCGCCATCTGAGATAGAAACACATCCCCAAAACACGTATTGCATACCCAAGAACCTATAAAGATTAAAAGGTAGAGAGGACGTAGCATGGGAGATAATTTATGATCGGAAAAAGCATGGCAGATGGTGGCCGGATTTCTCCTTTTCCAAAACAATATCTTAATCATTGATTAGTTCGTTATTGTCCAACTGATAATGTTTCACATGTTGTCCATTCACGGTAAATTCTCTTCCATCATTGTCTAACAATACAACGGCTCCATTGCTCATTTTCCTCTTTACTGAAAATGGCCCATACCATCTTGATTTGAGTTTTCTCGGAAATAGTCTCAACCTTGAATTATACAAGAGCACTTTATCTCCTTCCACAAAATCTTTAGGATTCTTTATTCGTTGATCATGCCATGTTTTAGACCTTTCTTTATATGTGATTGAGGACTCATAGGCTTCAAGTCTTAGTTCATCCAACTCTTGAAGCTGCAAGAACCTATTTGACCCTGCCTCAGAATAATCCATATTACAAGCCTTAAGTGCCCAGTATGCCTTTTGCTTAAGCTCAATAGGTAGATGACATCTTTCCCGTACACTAAGAGAAAGGGGTTGTTCTGATGGGCGTTTTATAAGCTGTTCTTAATGCCCAGAGTGCCTCATCTAGTTTGAATGCCCAATCTTTTCTGTTCTGGTGGACTGTTTTTTCAAGTATTCGCTTTAATGCTCTATTTGTGTTCTCTACTTGCCCATTAGTTTAGGGGTGATATGCCGTAGAGAACCTGTGCGGAACACCATACTTCTACATTATCTTTTCCATTTGAGCATTGCAAAAATGGATTCGTCTATCACTAATCAATGCCTTGGGAATCCCAAATCGTGCGAAGAGCTTCTTAAGAAAATGAATGACTACCCTTGCATCATTAGTCCTAAGGGCTTGTGCCTCCACCCATTTGGACACATAATTAATGGCAACTAGAATGTATTCATTTCCTCCGGATGATGGGAAAGGTCCCATGAAATCGATACCCCAAACATCGAATATTTTGCATACTTGGATATAGTTTTGAGGCGCTTCATCCCTTCTCGAGATGTTTCCCGATCGTTGGCATGCATCGCACGTTTGAACTGACCTCTTAACTTCGCGGAAAATAGTAGGCCAGTAGAATCCGGCATCAAAAACTTTTTGTGTCGTGACATTTATTCCGCGATGCCCCAACGTCGAATGATCTGATCGGGGCATATACAGAATAGGAAGGGCTCGTCCCAAAAATGGTATTTCAGCACGGTGAAGAATTTCTTTTTATCTTGCCTAGTCATGTCATGGCTTAATATCCTTAATGGGCCATCAGCCGTTCCTCAGGAAAAGAGTCACGAATCTCGTCATAGTCTAATTCCTCTAAGTCCGGGTTCTCCAATCACGATAGATGCTCAGCAGCAAGATTTTCAGCCCCCTTTTTATCCTGAATCTCAATATCGAATTCTTGAAGCAATAGAATCCACCAAATAAGTCGGGGTTTTGCTTCTTGTTTGGAGAACAAGTATCGTAAGGCAGAATGATCGGTGAAGATGACAGTTTTGGAAAGGACGAGATATTTCCTGAATTTATCAAAGGCAAAAACTACAGCCAGAAGTTCTTTTTCGGTGGTGTGTAATTCTCCTGTGCCACATTCATGATTTTGCTAGCATAGTAAATTGGTTGAAAATGCTTCTCTTTTCTTTGGCCCACCACGGCACCTATAACATAATCACTAGCATCGCACATGATTTCGAATGGTTGGGACCAATCAGGAGTAATAATTATAGGAGCTTGGGTAATTTTTGAGAAGTCCTAAATAAACCTCCTATAAAAGCCTTACATTCTTTAATAAACCTCCTATAAAAGTTGAAAGGAGCGATTGAATGCTTCCTTACATTCTTCTAAAAAGTTGAAAGGAGCGTCCTTGACAAGAAGTTGTGTCATTGGTTGGGCAATTTTTGAGAAGTCCTTAATAAACCTCCTATAAAAGCCTGCATGACCAAGAAAGCTCCGAATGGCCTTAACGGTAGTAGGATATGGTAGTTTAGATATCGCTTTAATTTTGGCTCTATCGACCTCGATCCCATTCCCGGAGACTTTATGTCCCAAGACAACTCCTTCTCTTACCATGAAATGGCATTTTTCCCAATTCAGGACTAAGTTGGTTTTTTCACACCGCTTTAGCATCTTCCTAAGGTTGGATAAGAAAAGGTTGAAGGAATTCCCAAACACCGAAAAATCATCCATGAAGACTTCCATGCTATCTTCAATCAATTCATGGAATATGGCCATCATACATCGTTGAAAGGTAGCGGGGGCGTTGCATAATCCGAAGGGCATTCGCTTGTATGCAAAATTCCCATAGGGGCATGTGAAAGTAGTTTTTTCTTGATCTTCAGGAGCAATGGGGATTTGGAAGTATCCTGAGAAACCGTCAAGAAAACAGTAGTACTCATGCCCGGCTAACCTTTCAAGCATTTGATCGATGAATGGCAAATGAAAGTGATCTTTTTGTGTGGCATCATTCAATTTTCTATAGTCGATACAAACACACCAGCCAGTAATCATTCTTTGAGGTACTAAATTGCCTTTCTCATTCTTCACAACAGTCATTCCTCCCTTTTTTGGGACCACTTGGATTGGGATGACCGGTGTGACAACCCGTACTTTCGGTCATTTCTACACGGTTCATGTCTCATTATTTCAACATTTATAGTAAACTTGGTTTACTTGTTTCAAATCGCGTAACCTTGGAGGTTTAGCGGCGAATTCATGATCATGACATCACGTACATTTCATATGGACTATGATTAGTCTACATTTCATTGACATCAAGTGCATCTCATTAGTACATTCACGACATTTCATTTCACCTTCAGCGTAATTTTTATATTTAATAAACTTTATCGCGTGAGTTTTATTTTGTATATTTAACTCGTTACTTTCAAAATGATCCCGATGTATTTTAAACTTACATCTAGTTCATAAAAACTATATTTTTAGTTTTCCTAGTGTTTCAAATTTATTTGGTACTTAAATCGTTAAAGTTTAATTATTACGTTGTGTTTCTTAAAAATTGTACGATAATTATTTTATCACTCAATTTTCACAAGGAAAGTATTTTTACAATTTTTATCATCTCAATACAGTCTATTTTGACTTATTAAAAACTTACTTGCACAAAAAAAATTCCCATTTACCTATATTTGTACATTTTCTACATATATTACTTACATTTTGTCAAAGTTTACCAATTTTTAACACAAGTTGCAATTAAAAAAAAAAAAAACATAAAATCTCTACATCCCTCCCCCCTTGGCCGACAAGGGGGAGAGTGTAGTTATTGAATGGTATGGCTCATGTCTCTAATTATTTCAATCAACTTATAAGTCTTACATCTCCAATAATTTCACATTCATTTCATTCTCATTCACATAGTTAAGAAAATAAACTTTTCTCTCTTCCTTTTGGCTCTCCATAACCGGCCACTCTTCAAGCTCACAAGGGATCAAGATTTTTGCTTAGATCAAGTGTTTTTACAACCTAGATATACTCTTTATATGGTTTTGAAATAAAAACCAAGGGTATTTAAGTTTAATCCTTGTTACCTACACCTCATCACTTGCACTAGTAAGCATGTTCTTTCATTTTCAAGTTTCCTTATCATTTTCATATGTTTCTTTTCATTTTTGGAGATTATATGCATGTTATGTGATTTATACCATTTTTCTTATGATTTTTGAGTTATATATATAATTATGGTCATCCTATAAATATTCCCATGGTAATCTTTGGTCTTGATGGTGATTAGGAACCCATGACACCCTAAGAAGGTGTATGGTAGGATTAGATTAGCTTTGGAGTTGATTTGAAGGGATTAGAATAGGTTTTGTCCGAGAAAAACTATTTTCGATAGCTATTTAAATAGGTTCTGTCCTTATTTCGAATTTCTGGAAAACCTACTGTTGGTACGACATTTTGGCCTTGATATTTAGAAAATATACTTTAAAACGAATCCATTGGCCTTTTGAGCGGATAAAAGCGGAGTTATAACGAAGCCGTGGTGAATTTTAAAGTTTGACGACGAAATGTTTATTTTCGAGAAAATTTCAGCTTGCTTGTTTTAGTATTTTCGGGTCAAAAACGAGCCTTAAGCTTCACAAATTATTTCGACTTGTCAAAAATATATTAGTTTACTTCGATACGAAGCTAAGGACGTATTATACGTGAAAGCAGTTTGAAACGACAAAGTTATGCATGTTTTCATAAAGTTGCCGTAAATATTATTTTACGAAAAACTATATTATTTTTACGTTACAAGTATTTCATTAATTTGTAAAGGCCATGTTTGCTTTGTTTTTAACAAGGTTGTGAAACTTTTAGAGCGAGATGTCTTCTAGTAAAATCAAGTTCATCGGCCATATTTTTCAAAACAACAAACTGTTTGTAAGCGGATTTATAGTGAATTAATTACGGATTTTCAAACTTGGCGAAACTCATTTTCGCACACAATTAGCAAAACCACCATCTTTAGCCCTTGATATCTTTATGATCGAGACCTTTTGGACGAAAACTCTGAATCTGAAACTTCTAGATATCGATACAAACTTTCCAAAACCGTCGAGTTCGTTCTCTAACGATCGACGTACACCGCTTTGCGACTAGTTTTCCAAAGCCATTTTGTTAATTTCATGATCTTTCCGACGACATTGTTTTGCGACGAAAAGTGGTAATTTCACCAAAATCATTATAAAACCATTATAGGATGACATTTTGACGTAAAACATGTAAAGTGATTTTGAAGGGTCAAGGCGTCAAAAGAGTATTTTTCACGACGAGTAATATTTTCAAAACCCGTAAATGGTATAAATAACATACGAAATGCATGCATAACATTACATTGCAACTCATTACATGTCATATCCTTCACAATAGGTCAAGATTAACGTATCACATTACATCTCGGTGTACTCACTTTTGTCTTCGCATCATTCCACCAAGTGAGTTCCATAGCCCCTACTTTTACTTGTTTTCCTAACTGTTTTGGGGGAGATACATGCTCATCATCTTTTATGACATTCATATCTATTTGCAAACTACATGCTTAACTGAACTTAATGTTTAGTCATATCCGTATCATAAATCATTGGGCTGAATGTCTTGGGATTATCATTGTCTTTGAATGTCTTGGGATTATCATTGTCTTTGAATGTCTTGGGATTATCATTGTCTTTGAATGTCTTGGGATTATCATTGTCTTTGAATGTCTTGGGATTATCATGTGTTTGAATATAAACTATACATATCTTGGCGATGGGTTGTGAACACACGAGGTTGCAAGTTTTGTATGGGCGAACTTGGGCCGGGTGGATTTACAATGCCTTTGTTTGCATAAACGATTTTGAAAGTCTTTACATTTCAACTCAAACTCTATGAACTCACTCAACCTTTGTTTTGACACGTTTAGCATGTTTTATCTCGGTATTTAAGGCATTCACTTCATGGCATGCATTTGGACACATCATGGAGTCGCGATGACGGCGTCTCACTTGGGTTTTACGTGCTTTAAAACATCGTTTGAATTGTAACAAACTTATTTACGCACAAGTTGATTTTCATTTGGGACCTACTTTGTAAACTCGATTATTTTATTAAATCAAGCGAGGTGTTTTCCAAACGACACTTTAGGTCGTTCAATATAACTACGAATGTGATGCTATGACGATCAATCCCGAGAATTCCATTCATTGCAAAATGTAATTTGGGGTGTGACAGATTGGCATCGAGCTTGATTATAGAGAACTAGGTTGAATCATTGACCCTAGACTATAACTACATTATCATAGCATCTCATCATTTCATCATAAGTGCATGTTCACTTTACATGCGGTTTATACGCATACATTTTGAGTTATTCACTTTCATTTCACATCGATTGTCACATGGATGCCCTTAAATGCCCATCCCATTATCTTTTCCCCATACTCTAACGTGGAGAATTCCTTGTCATTCCCTATCGCAATTTTATATCGGTGATTCATCATCGATAACGATTTAATGCCGAAATAAACTTTTAGTTAGGGCGAAGTCGCTCTCACTCCTTTGTTTCACCACTAACATGTCGAGTTACACTTTATTCACACATTAAGTCACTAAACCATCATACATTTGAAGAACTCACAACACCTCATAACCCATCTTTTCGGAAACCGACGATCATTTTTGAAACATAACCTCAAACTTATCATTTCTTATCACATTTCTTTAGAGCGTTTATTATTAACATCGGATTTTGCTATGTCTCACATCTCCTCCGGTTTTGAAGAAGATATGGCAATCAAGAAAGCTACGATTGAAATGACCCAAGCGGCTATTCGGTTAGTGAATGATAGCATTGCTAATGCTCTAAGAGTTGAAAGGAAGCGGTGGTGCTTCTTTTGCCGAGGTCATGATCGCTTCTTGTAGCCGCAAGGCTTCTTCTTGCTACTAAAAATGCAGGAGGATCCGGAGTTAAGAAATGTTCGTACAAAGATTTCAAAGTGGAGATCCCACCAAGTTTAAAGGGATGAAGGAGCCACCCATGGTGCGATGGTTCGAGAAATTGGAATCTGTGTTTTCTTTGTGTAATTGCCGGATGATAGTAAGGTCAAATATGCTACAAGTACATTACTCGATGGAGCGTTTTCATGGTGGAATTCATACGCTCAACCGATTGGGATGGAGAATGCTTTCAAGCTTACTTGGGAGCAATTTAAGGGTTCGGTGACTAAGAAGTTTTGTCCTCGTACGGAAATCAAAATGTTGGAGACGGAGTTCTATGAATTAGTAACCATTGGGTACGATATTGACACTTACACTCGGAGATTTCAAGAATTGGCTGTGTTATGCCCGTCCATGGTTTCTGATAATGAGAAGTTGCTAGAGGCTTTTATCGGGGGACTTCCCGAAGTGATTCAAGGAGATGTGACTTCGTTTGATCCACAAACAATGGAGGAAGCTATTCGAGTGACTCAGAAGCTCATGGCCCAGGTAGTGAAGAGAGGCAAGTACCCCAACACTAACCAAAACAACAACAACCCCAACAACCGCACCAACTACCACAATAACCAAAACAACAACAACAACGACGATAACCAAATCAACCACAACAAAAGAAAATGGGAAGACGACCAAGGAGATTATAACAACAACAACCAAAACCGTAACAATAACCATCATCAACAATGAATAGAGGCAAGAGACGCAATGGTTTATGTTGTTTGCACCAATAAGGCGAGAGGTTATCTTTGGAACCTACCACTATGTAATCGATGTAAGTATCATCACACGGGTCTTTGTCACATTAAGTGCTACAAGTGTCAAAACTAGGACACCATGCCGAGAATTGTAGAGGCAAGACTATAGTTACGTGCTTCGGATGTGGGGAGCAAGGACACTATCAAGTCAATGTCCTCAAAACCAAGGTAAACAAGTCGAAGGTGCTCATGGGAATGTATATATGTTAGAAGGAGGAGGAGGAGCTCGTCAAGGTATCAACGACGGAAGACCGAAGAAGTTCGAAACTAACAGTCTTATTTCTCCTTATGTACTATGTCGTACCAAGTTTATGTCTAATCATCGTATCCAAACTTTATAACTTAAAGATGTACTACTTTTCTTGAACCACTCGTTGTAAAATACTCTCATCTATCGTACTTTATTTTCTTTCCGATTTGTTATCATTTACGAGGATTTTAATTCTTTTTACTTTAACTATCATTTTAACGACACGTCTCCATGTCTTCTCTCCTCGATGTTCATCACAATTTTAACATCGATTGACTCAACACCAAACAACATATGAGTCGATTAGTCCAAGCATTGCATAGTTACTCCTAAATTATACATAGCCCGATCACCTATGTCTAATTCAGAAGAATCATGCAATGAAGGGAGTAGTAGTCTCATATGAGTAAGCAATTCCGTAATCGAACCAAATTTTCAAAAGATTTTCTTCAAACCACTTGTTTCCGGTTTGATCCGCGTGGCAGTTCTTGTTTGATGAGTTGCAAAGATCGAGCTAGAAACAAGTCGTTACCTAAACCGATTTAGCCTAATCTCATGACAGTTCTTGTTTGATGAGTTGTGAGATTAAGTAAAATCGGTTACCAAAAGTCTTTTGAGGGTTTTGCTCGGGAATGGGAAAGTTTGCCACATCAAACCCTAAACCCGTCGGACCTAATAACGATTGAATTCGTGGACTGAATTCCTTTTTGATGGGCGAATGTGACAACCCATACTTTCGGTCATTTCTATTACAGTTCATGTCTCATTATTTCAACATTTATAGTAAACTTGGTTTACTTGTTTCAAATCGCGTAACCTTGGAGGTTTAGCGGCGAATTCATGATCATGACATCACGTACATTTCATATGGACTATGATTAGTCTACATTTCATTGACATCAAGTGCATCTCATTAGTACATTCACGACATTTCATTTCACCTTCAACGCGTAATTTTTATATTTAATAAACTTTATCGCGTAAGTTTTATTTTGTATATTTAACTCGTTACTTTCAAAAATGATCCCGAGGTATTTTTAAACTTACATCTAGTTCATAAAAACTATATTTTTAGTTTTCCTAGTGTTTCAAATTTATTTGGTACTTAAATCGTTAAAGTTTAATTATTACGTTGTGTTTCTTAAAATTGTACGATAATTATTTTATCACTCAATTTTCACAAGGAAAGTATTTTACAATTTTATCATCTCAATACAAATCTATTTTGACTTATTAAAACTTACTTGCACAAAAAAAATTCCATTTACCTATATTTGTACATTTTCTACATATATTACTTACATTTTGTCAAAGTTTACCAATTTTTAACACAAGTTGCAATTGAAAAAAAACATAAAATCTCTACATCCCTCCCCCCTTGGCCGACAAGGGGGAGAGTGTAGTTATTGAATGGTATGGCTCATGTCTCTAATTATTTCAATCAACTTATAAGTCTTACATCTCCAATAATTTCACATTCATTTCATTCTCATTCACATAGTTAAGAAAATAAACTTTTCTCTCTTCCTTTTGGCTCTCCATAACCGGCCACTCTTCAAGCTCACAAGGGATCAAGATTTTTGCTTAGATCAAGTGTTTTTACAACCTAGATATACTCTTTATATGGTTTTGAAATAAAAACCAAGGGTATTTAAGTTTAATCCTTGTTACCTACACCTCATCACTTGCACTAGTAAGCATGTTCTTTCATTTTCAAGTTTCCTTATCATTTTCATATGTTTCTTTTCATTTTGGAGATTATATGCATGTTATGTGATTTATACCATTTTTCTTATGATTTTGAGTTATATATATAATTATGGTCATCCTATAAATATTCCCATGGTAATCTTTGGTCTTGATGGTGATTAGGAACCCATGACACCCTAAGAAGGTGTATGGTAGGATTAGAT